>CAUOFW020004147.1:250182-289987 GCA_963454935.2 Ilex paraguariensis
GAATATATCCCTAAAAGAATATGATCCCAAAAGTAAGATAATTACATCCCAAAAAAATTAAACATAAACTCGTAGAGGAATTACAAAAGAGTCTAGACTTCACAATATTTTCAAAGTAAATTTCCTAGTCTAGAATAAAAAGTAATATTGTTCTAAGCGTCCACCTCGGGATCAACATGCCTGTCTACTGGAATCTCCCAATGTGCCGGTTCCTCAATTCCCAAATCCTCCTCCAGTACATAATCTGAAAAATATAGTTTGTAGGGGGTTGAGCACTAAGCTCTGTAGCAACATTCCTTCCAAACTCGAACAAGATTTTAAAAAGCATATAAAATGGTCGGTCACCTTTCACAAATAGCATATAGGAATTTTGAAGAAAATAGGGACATTTGAAATATATCTCAAGTTTAAGTAACAACAATAATTCAATGAATAAAAGAACTCAATATACAATTAATAATTCATTTCACCATAGACCGTTTCTCATAAGTTCTTGTGGAATCTCATACTTCCCAAGATTCTTGTAGAAACCATTTCTGGTAGAATAAAAAATAATTCATAATTTGAACATTTCACAACAACATATACATGTATCTCAACCATGATGTAAGACATCCACATGAATCAACGTATTGAGTAACATCTAGCGCACACATACACCCCCAAATCTTCTCAAAGATATCCAACCTTTAGGAAGGGCGTATACCATACCAATGGCAGTGATGTATCCAACCCAGATATTAGTATATTAACCCTTTGCCTCGATACCTATAAGCAATAGCGGTTTAGTCTTACCAAAGTACTAACCCCACTACGAGTGGTAGAAAAAGTTTAAACCCACAAGGAGTATGAATAACGTCTACCCACTCTACGATATCTCGTCAAAGGCCACCCATGGTCCTCCCACACTCATGAGAGATACAATACCAAACTCAATTTCTCAATTTACAAGCATATCTCAAAAATTCCCAATTTATCATGTGACAATTCCAAAACCAATTAAGAAAAATACAAGAGATCACAACAACATTATTTTATTACTCAACACAAAGCACTATAGTTTCGAAATCAATCATAAAGGAAGAATTTAAGAAGAAAATTCATCACTCTCCAAAAACTAGGGTTTTAGAGCTAGAAAAGAGATTTCATGGGTATTCAACCCTAACTTGTGTAAAACATGATAATAATTGCAAGATGACCAAAAAAAGATGATTTCATAGCAAATATATAAGATTTAGAATCAAAGAATACATATAGAACTCTTGTGAAGGACAAGAAGATTTGATCTTTAATCACCTTTAGAACTCTTGTTTTCCCCTTCTTTCTTCCTCTCTAAGTCTTTCTATTACGGTTCTAAGAGGTGTGGGGTGAGAGTGGTGTGAAAGAATGAGAGCAAATGGAGTGAAAATGGGGTTTTAAAACATAAAAATCCTAAATTTTTAACGGTGTACTGGTAGTTCATATCGGGCTATCGATNCGGTTCTAAGAGGTGAGGGGTGAGAGTGGTGTGAAAGAATGAGAATAAATGAAGTGAAAATGGGTTTTAAAGCATAAAAATCCTGACTTTTTAACGGTTTACCGGTAGTTCGGATCTACTGGACCTTTACTACCTGTTGACTACCGGTAGTTCGAATCTATTGGACATTTACTATCTGTTGACTACCGGTAGTTCGGATCCACTGGACAGCGTACTACCGGTAGGTCTTGTTCAAATTTGCCTATTTTCTCTATTTTTCATTTCAAACCCATTCCAAACCTTTCTAAATCCAACCCAAACTTATCCAACATGCTTTTATACATCAAACCTAGTTGGTACAAGTTCTATTACAACGATTTATATTTACAAGCTAACTAAGTTTTAACTACTATTTACTCAAATTTCCATATCAACATTTCCCAAAAGAAATAATAACTTGCTACATAAACCTACATACATATATAAAGATAAAAGGGTGGGGTTTACACTACGTACATTCATTCATAAAAGAATAAATGTCTCAAAAGAGTCCCACTTATATGCCTTTTTAATATAAAATAATTTTTTGTTTACAAAAATTATATAAGGCCAAAAGTAAACATATACAAGGGACTACAAAGTCAAAATAAGAGCCACAGACCGGCTTTGTCATCAAAGCTTGCCTATGGTCTCAACCTCGGTGGAATACTTCTCAACCCAAATGCATATAAAATGTTACATGCAACAATCATTGCATGCATTCATTCAAATATTTCTATTATGAACAAATGACATAAATCATGTCATGCCATGAGATGAGACTCACACAAGCAATACCAACGCCGAGCCCCATCCTGAACTCTCACAACACATGTAATGTCATGCGTATGTATTCGGACATTTTAACCTCCCGTCATTAGTTTTATGTACACTCAATGACTAATTAATTAATTTTCTTGAGTCTTTTACGGGGAGATGATTTATGGTATTACACCAATGAGATACCACACCATCAACAGATTTTCAGGACATCCCACCTGCGGCTCTGTTTTTGCTGTTACACTTTTCTGAAATTGCACCACCGAAAAGTGTATAAACCAAGTAAACGGGTCTTGCATTCAAGGGAGAATCTATCCATTTTTGCTATATCCCGACATATTTATTTATTTAATTTTTCGTGCGACTCAGCCGAACCTTGGTGCGACTTTTCCAAGTCCAATATCAACCACCTATGTAGTAATTGATTTCATACCATGCACACACTCTCACCCATGTCGATACCCGTGAATGTAGTGCGGCTCATGCATAATGCAATATAATGCGCAATTGCCTTTGGTACCATTTACAATGTTCATTACATAATGAATTCAATATAATGACATTTTTAACACAATCCTAAGCATGTTATGTAAGATAATTAACTCAACCAACATACTTATATTCACCTAGGCATTTAAACAAACAACTAGAGGGCACAACAATTTACACAACTAGCATGTTTATTACTTTCAACATGACAACATGTTTATTAATTCTATAAACACAAGCACAAGTCCAACACAATAATCATATGCTAAATAATTATTTAACATACATATTATTTCGTAATAACATAACAAGCTAATAATTTTATTAAACTTGATATGCCATTAAAACCTCAAGCCATGCTAATATACAATTAACATACTTTTAAACCACTAACATTAACTTATACCAAGTTAACTAAAATAGGATTTTACTAATTACAAGGTTAATTATAAATCCTATATTTGACCCACTAGTTACACTAGTCAAGGCGTAACATGTGATATACACCCTTAGCATACCCATTTCATGTGCCATATTTTAGGTTGAAATTACATCTAAATAGGGGAAACCCTACCTCTAGTAGCGTGAGCTCACGTAGTAGAACTCCAAGGAAAACTCGAATTTAGATTCTCAATCCTTAGGCCTAGATTATCGTCTGTGATATTTTTTTTGGGAGAAAAATACGATATTTGGTGTGGTTGCGTAGCTCTCGCTGAGTAGAGCAACTTTAATTATTGGTCCGAAGCGATTAAATGGTTTAATCTTTGTAGATTTGAGGAAGAAGATCAGGAAGTTTACCTTTTTTCTTTTCTTTTTCTCTTTCTCTCTTTTCTATCTCTCTGTCTCGCCGCCTCTGGAGAAGAAAACACAAGTGGAAGACAATATAGTCTAAATTTAATTTTTTAAAAATTTACGTTTTTGATCCGTACTTTAACAATTAATTATTATTTTAACCCTTTAATTAGGATTTTAATAATTTTTTTCCGGGTTTTACAATTATGGTAGAAATTCTCAAGGTAGAAGATAAGATTTCTCTCTCAAAATACTCACAAGAGCCTTGTCCTAAGTGTTGGAAAGTATAACATCCCAAAATCTACCCTGAAAAGGCATTAACTATCTATACAACATTCAATCATGAGAGTATCTAACATAATCATCAAATAATAAAAACTATCCTGAAATTAAATAATAACTAAACCAATGTTAATAAAGCATCATTAACTTCTCAAAATTACATCCCAAAAAACAAACTAGTATCTTGACACTGAATAAATAAGAAATATTCATCACATTGTTCTATAACCCAATCTCAAAAGTTAAACTAAAAAGATGTATCTCTAAGCCTCCAAACCGGGATCCACATCATGCTCATCCGCAGCATCAAAATCAACCTGATCATCTAATCTAGAATCCTCCTCAAAACCAAAATCTAAAAAATATTTATATTGTAGGATGAGAAAACATTCCCAGTAGAAAAACCTTTGCAAACCCAAACAGGTTTCGAAAAAATAAAATAGGTAAGTCTCAGTTTATAAAATAAATACATAACTTTGAAGTAAAACAGTGACATTTGGTAACGATCTCAAGTTTCCAGTACAAAACCAGTAAATTCATATAAAAGTAAAATCATTTGCCAATACCACAACTCAAAACATAATATCTCATTGTATGCAGGTAGACTACCTTGAATCTACATACCGAACCTATCTCGTTCACCACCACATACACAAACCATCTCACATTAATTCTCGAAGGATCACAACAACCATAAACTCTTTAGAAAGGGCATCTATTGACTCATTCAGCATTGATGAATCATTCCTAGGAATACTATACTAACCCTCAGCCTCGAACATACGTGAACAACAGTAGTTGGCTCTCTGAAGACACCAAGCCCCCTACGAGTGTTAAGTAACCATCAAACCTATCAAGGTAGAAAAATCTCTAATACTCACTCTACGATACACATTTAACTGTAATCCACTTCATTAAAACCATGCATAGAAGAGATAATACAACAAGTTTTCCACAAAACCACATACACCAAAATCTATACTTCCATAATCTCAAGTAAAAAAATAATTGGAGTAAAACATGCAAGAGATTGTAAAAATAAACCTTCATACTCACTATTCAAGATCTAGCATTTTAATCAAGAACACATACTTTTTGGATATAATACATGTATTTGGATGTAAATCATGTGCTTAAGCTAGAATCGAAACATATATTAAAAAGGAATATAAAACCTTGACGATTTATCACATAGATAGGACTAAATCAAGAACTCTTATGATCTATCACATAGATAGGATTATAAATCAAGAATTAGGGTTTTTCATCAAGAATGAATAAATCTTTAATTCAAAACATGTATTTTGTTTAAAAAAATGAATTGTAGGATTAAATAAATGATAAGATATTATGACCTTATTATTTATATCATATTAGAGATAAAAAAAAATTATAATTACATAAACCTAATCTCAATGGATGAATTTGAGAAAGAATCCCTATCTTTTAATCTAGAAAAATTGAAATTCGACGTGTTTAATGTGATCTTTGTGTGTTAATCATTCGTGTTTAATCCCGTTCTTCCTCTTTGTGTTGCTCTTAAAGATTCCTAGGCTTGTGGGGAATGGAAAACAGGTAAAAAGATGTCAAATCGAGCCTTAGGATATTTATAGGATGAAAAACATACCAAACCCTAAAATCTGATTGTTGCCTATGACATCCAGATGATGGTATTGGCATCTGGACTATAATTACTCCTCATATATCCTTTTTGTCAGAACCCCAAAGTACTAGCTCTAAAAACCTTTTGAATGGTGTTCTACTATTCAGACGGTTGACTGGTGTCCGAACTGTGGTGTAAGGTGTCCGAACGGTTCCAACTTCAAGCTGAGTTTTCTTATTCCCTTTTAACCTACTTAGCATCCGATTCTTAAATTTTCGTAAAATGCACTTATGTAGTTCTTAATGTCTAGTTTCCAGTGTCCAACTATCAGATCAAACAGATATTGGGATAAAAAATTATAATTAAATTACTAAAAAAATATCCAATTCTTATTTACCCAAAGTTTCCCAAACTTGTGTATAAGATTTAAAACACTACCTATCATCTAACACCACCTATATAAATTATTCTTAAGTCACCCTATATACATACAATACATAATAATCAATAATCATTATAATAGATACATGGGGGTTTACAGAAAGACTATCCCTATTTATAGATCCGGAATAAGGGCAATCTTAGTCAACAAAAAGACACAAGGACTTACAATCCACATGTATTTGTAAGTCGATCCGGCCTTATTCCAATTGACCATGAAGTCTCAAAGACAAATCGTCCTCTAAGCATCAAATCCAATATCAAGTATATTTATGACATTCAAGATTTTTGATTCGTCCCTTCAACCTGTATCCACATAGATCTTATATGTACATCGTTACCACTCCACTCAAGCTATTAACATTCCTTACCGTAAGTTTTATTCTTACTATCACCTCATTTTAGTACCATGGATCCTGCCATGTTTATACCATCATTGATGTTATTAAAAGTCCCCAAGCTTACCTTCATTCTCAATTTTTGGTTATCCATTATCTACAATAATCCTATGTGATTGACCGAATTAATTTATCATCCTACATAACTACTAGATCGTCAACTTAATTGTCTATCCACCAAAACCACCTTTGTTTTTGAATTCACCAATCCTTTCCCTAACAAGGGAAACTCCTAATCATTACTATCTTTAATAGCTCAACTCCCAACTACACACCATATACAATTCAATATTATAGAATCAACTCCTAGATTGCACAACTCTTAACATGGCACGACTCTTGACATGTCGTGTATAATGTAGTTCACCCAAGTTCCACCGATGAGCCCAATGATACTAATCCTAATCTCATCGATGTAAAACTACAATCTTCACATGTCAATGCAGGCTCTAGCCTTTACCCTTAGAAACACTCCACACCACTAAAGAATCGTATAAAAAGTTCTAGAAACTCTTTTCTCCATTTTAATTTATGTATCCACCATTAGACTCCACTCTACGCCATTCAAATCCTATAAAGAATCATAAGTCTTGGTGGTTCCGTGGACACCACAAGCTTTCCAACAGTTATAACCATCAAACAAAACATAAAGTTATCCAAGAGATTGCTTCTCACTTTTCAAGCTTATACTCTTTGTATTCACCATTTTAACCATAACTAACGATTAACCCTAATACTATTAAATCTAATCAAATGGTTCACTGCACACTCTGATATAAATTATAATTCACCAATCACAAGATAAGAATTCTCATTGATTTAAAGGGTTTGTGAAAATATGTCGGATTCCACCAAAGAGTACAACTTAAACTTAACCATAAATGTACTCTGATTATAACGTCCAAAATGTATACACTACTTGGGCTAAGAGTCAAGTTATATCTCCAAGATATTGTTTTCAATCCCCAATTTAGAGCTCAAATCAATAAGTCTTACAATCCCTTTCATAGCTCACACGTATCCGGATTTCTACTTTAAATCAATCTTAATATCTCCACATTATTCACCAACTCAATTAAGATCAATTATTTTATCTATCTCATAAGTATTCATTCTCAATCTCTAACCTTGAACTCGAATTAATAAACCATGTAATCAATCTTGAGTGTCTTTCATTAACCTCTCAATTCTTTTCACGATACATATACTTTTGAATCTCTATGATACAATCCGGTACAATTTATTTCTTGTAATGTACCAAAAGGTAAAGATAGACCGCCAAAGATTCCAAAATATCTCTCAATTCAATACCACCAAATTTCTTGTGATATAATCAAAACCAAAACAAGTCTCCCAATGATTTAATTAATGTCCCTTAATTTATCCATATTAGTCATCATAGCCTTAATGTAATTCTCAAAGATGACAATGAGCCGCAAGATACTATTATAACCTTAGCCTTTTATTCCAAAACTTCCTTAATTGTTTCTCCACTCATGTCAAAATCAATCTACACACTTATCAACATTTACTTAGATTATATTTTTCCAATAATCACAATTAACTGTAAAGATCTCTTTTTCAGAAATTATAATCTTTGATACTCATCATACCCACAATCTTGATTTCCAACCTATGAAGATCTATTTTAAAGAGAGATTAAAGAGAGTCAGGGAAAAGAACTCTATATTCCCACAACACAACTTCAATAACATTAAAAGATCTCACACAATGATAGAAGTTCACACCAAATATTGAACATAATTATTGTTTCAATAATTGTCCACTATATTTGAACTCAAGCATTTGGACATCTATAATATTTAGTCCAACAATATTCGGGGTCAAAGATAACTACTAAAATTTAATCAAGCTTCCTAGATTTCTTTTTCATATGTCTCTAAGTTCGTTTCCATACCTCGATATGTAATTTCCAATTAACATTTGTGAGTATTAGTCAATTGTCAATTTCTCACACTCAAGCAAGAAATTCCCAATTGTTAATAACTTTAGAGAGTCTAAGCCCACAACGAAATATGTTTACCTAAGTACAGTGTGTGACACCCCTAAAATCGGAGGTCCTTTGTCAACCTGTTGATCACCCATCAACCCGCGAAAGTACCAATGAATGTCGCATAATCCAACACCACGACATAACATCCCCTTCACTGGGATCATAAATAATACAGAGTTTGGGTAGAGTCTCCCTTGTACCGGGCACTCCCAAACGCATAACCTATGTACATTTCAATCACTCAACCATTCCAAGGTCCAATATTCATCAATTTGTCCTTAATATTACTCCATTTACATCCTTTGAACAAAAGGGCTCAAGGACTGAAGGCTTGACAAAATTATTTTAAGTTTCTAAAAATTTAAGACAATCTACTGGTAGATAATCAACGTTCTACCAGTAGAAGAGCTCTCTGGGATTCTTCTACCGGTAGATAATCAATGTTCNTCTTCACATGTCAATGCAGGCTCTAGCCTTTACCCTTAGAAACACTCCACACCACTAAAGAATCGTATAAAAAGTTNCCTTCACATGTCAATTCAAGCTCTAGCCTTTACCCTTAGAAACACTCCACACCACTAAAGAATCGTATAAAAAGTTCTAGAAACTCTTTTCTCCATTTTAATTTATGTATCCACCATTAGACTCCACTCTACGCCATTCAAATCCTATAAAGAATCATAAGTCTTGGTGGTTCCGTGGACACCACAAGCTTTCCAACAGTTATAACCATCAAACACAACATAAAGTTATCCAACAGATTGCTTCTCACNCAAAGAATCATAAGTCTTGGCGGTTCCGTGGACACCACAAGCTTTCCAACAGTTATAACCATCAAACAAAACATAAAGTTATCCAAGAGATTGCTTCTCACTTTTCAAGCTTATACTCTTTGTATTCACCATTTTAACCATAACTAACGATTAACCCTAATACTATTAAATCTAATCAAATGGTTCACTGCACACTCTGATATAAATTATAATTCACCAATCACAAGATAAGAATTCTCATTGATTTAAAGGGTTTGTGAAAATATGTCGGATTCCACCAAAGAGTACAACTTAAACTTAACCATAAATGTACTCTGATTATAACGTCCAAAATGTATACACTACTTGGGCTAAGAGTCAAGTTATATCTCCAAGATATTGTTTTCAATCCCCAATTTAGAGCTCAAATCAATAAGTCTTACAATCCCTTTCATAGCTCACACGTATCCGGATTTCTACTTTAAATCAATCTTAATATCTCCACATTATTCACCAACTCAATTAAGATCAATTATTTTATCTATCTCATAAGTATTCATTCTCAATCTCTAACCTTGAACTCGAATTAATAAACCATGTAATCAATCTTGAGTGTCTTTCATTAACCTCTCAATTCTTTTCACGATACATATACTTTTGAATCTCTATGATACAATCCGGTACAATTTATTTCTTGTAATGTACCAAAAGGTAAAGATAGACCGCCAAAGATTCCAAAATATCTCTCAATTCAATACCACCAAATTTCTTGTGATATAATCAAAACCAAAACAAGTCTCCCAATGATTTAATTAATGTCCCTTAATTTATCCATATTAGTCATCATAGCCTTAATGTAATTCTCAAAGATGACAATGAGCCGCAAGATACTATTATAACCTTAGCCTTTTATTCCAAAACTTCCTTAATTGTTTCTCCACTCATGTCAAAATCAATCTACACACTTATCAACATTTACTTAGATTATATTTTTCCAATAATCACAATTAACTGTAAAGATCTCTTTTTCAGAAATTATAATCTTTGATACTCATCATACCCACAATCTTGATTTCCAACCTATGAAGATCTATTTTAAAGAGAGATTAAAGAGAGTCAGGGAAAAGAACTCTATATTCCCACAACACAACTTCAATAACATTAAAAGATCTCACACAATGATAGAAGTTCACACCAAATATTGAACATAATTATTGTTTCAATAATTGTCCACTATATTTGAACTCAAGCATTTGGACATCTATAATATTTAGTCCAACAATATTCGGGGTCAAAGATAACTACTAAAATTTAATCAAGCTTCCTAGATTTCTTTTTCATATGTCTCTAAGTTCGTTTCCATACCTCGATATGTAATTTCCAATTAACATATGTGAGTATAAGTCAATTGTCAATTTCTCACACTCAAGCAAGAAATTCCCAATTGTTAATAACTTTAGAGAGTCTAAGCCCACAACGAAATATGTTTACCTAAGTACAGTGTGTGACACCCCTAAAATCGGAGGTCCTTTGTCAACCTATTGATCACCCATCAACCCACGAAAGTACTAATGAATGTCGCATATTCCAACACCACGACATAACATCCCTTCACCGGGATCATAAATAATACAGAGTTTGGGTAGAGTCTCCCTTGTACCGGGCACTCCCAAACGCATAACCTATGTACATTTCAATCACTCAACCATTCCAAGGTCCAATATTCATCAATTTGTCCTTAATATTACTCCATTTACATCCTTTGAACAAAAGGGCTCAAGGACTGAAGGCTTGACAAAATTATTTTAAGTTTCTAAAAATTTAAGACAATCTACTGGTAGATAATCAACGTTCTACCAGTAGAAGAGCTCTCTGGGATTCTTCTACCGGTAGATAATCAATCTTCTACCAGTAGAAGAGCTCTCTAAAATTTTTCTACCTGTAAGTAATCAATGTTCTACCGGTAGAAGAGCCTAGTTTGTCCCTAGTTCAGTCCCTTTTCAATTTCAACTCATCCAATCTCATACAACATCCACCCAAACTCATATAACATCAAATTTTACACAAAATATAGTTCATATGAGTTCATTTTATTATCCTTTATACAATATTACATGTCCAAAGACTAATTACATACTTGTTTTACAAAATTATAATTTAAAACCACAACTCGGCTTTCTTCATCAATGAGAGCCAAAGTGAGAGCCATCCACCGATGTTTATCTTGCACCTAAAATGTTGTCCTCATAAAGGGTGAATCACACTCAATAGGGTATCTCCTAAAGAGGCTACTCCCCAATTTAGATGCATATGAAATGATCACATGCAATTCAACAATCAAAAAAATATTCATCCAAGCTTCAAGAATGAATGTTATCATGTCATGTCATGTTATGAGGTGAGACTCACACATGCAATGCAAATCGAGCCTTTACCGGTTCCCATAACACCTGCAATGTCATGCATATGAATCCGAGCATTTCAAGCCCCCGCCATTAATGTTACACATCCAATGACCATTATAAATCCTAGGCCTTTCTTGGGGTAGGTATTTATGGACTTCCACCGATGGATACCCAACCGACCTAGCATTTATGGACTTTCACCAACGGCTTCGCATACGCTAACACATTTTATGGACTCAATACCAACGGAGTACATATCCAAACCACTGGGTCTTGCACTCGAGGGACAATCTAGCCCTTCTTGATAACTTCGACCCTATTTTCAATGCAACTCGTGCGACTTAGTTGAACCTTGGTCCAACTTTTCTGAGCCCACACATCATCCACCAAGAATGGTGTTTGATCCAAAACTATGCACACATCTACACAAATGTCACGTGCCCACGAATGTGATGCTCCCCGTGCATATGCAATGTAATGTACAATTACAATTTTAATGTCATGTTCATCATATCATGAGTGTAGTATGACAAGCACCATTTTCACATTCTCAATTATATCAGGAGCATATAATTACATTCCACAATTTCAACCATGTTATAAAGTTTTCAATGAAACCAACATGCTAAATCAACATAGGCATTTTATCAAACACCTTCGAGGCATAAATGTAAACACATAGCATGCCCAATCAACATATTTCTCATGAAATTACCAAAACAACCAATTTCATCCAAAACCCAATTCATGCAAAAATTAGTTTTATACATTCTTATACTATTTTTCATACTATAGTTACACCAAAATTATATTTAGACAAGAGATTTCATCCCAAGTCATGCTATCCATTTCATACAAAAACCTTAAGTTGAAAATAAACCTAGATAGGAGAAGAACCCTACATCTAGAAGCATAATATACGTAGTAGGAACTCCAAGAAACCCAAATCAGGCTTCAACTATTGATTTCTAAAAATTTTGTCTTTGAAATTTTGGCAAAATTCCTAATTTTTGGTAGGTAGACATAGCTTTCGTCGTGTAGATCAACTTTAATTCTTGGTTTGTAGCGTTTTGATGAACAGTTGACCCTAGATCGTAGGGAGAAGCTTGAAGAGCTCTTAATTTTGTCTCTCTTCTCTTCCCTTCCCTTCTCTTTTTCAAAAAACCCAGCAGTCACAATGGGGGAAAAAATCTGATTTTCCTCCTTTTTATACCCCTAGGATACTTGGCTCACAACGCACCACATATCCCGTCTTTTACTGATCCAATTTTTTTCCGAATCAATTAATTCTCGCCCCGATTTAAGTTCAATATATTTTATCTAAACTAACTTTAAATTATTTTTCATGTTTTGCAAATTTAGAACCTAGTCGAGTTTATTTTGGTCACATAATACCCAATCACATCGTAAAATACAAAAAATCTGACTGTTTCAGAATTCAATGAAAATTGATTGAGTAACTATATTTGGTGAGACAAATCCAATAGTAAGGTGAGTTATAGAAAAATTTAGGTCTTCAACCCATACTATAGCAGTTAATTATCGTTTTTTCCTTTTTTGTATAAAAAATTAAATTTTCTAGGGTTTTACATTCTTTTTTCCCTAAAAAGAAATTTCATCTCCAAAATTTACACGCACACGCAACATAATTATATGCATATGCAACAAGTCATAGACCACTTATGACCACAAGAATATACCTCCATCCTCGAACAAAAACGGATAATTGGTACGTAGAGTGTCCTCATGCTCTCATGTCACCTCCTCCACANTAAAGAATCATAAGTCTTGGTGGTTCCGTGGACACCACAAGCTTTCCAACAGTTATAACCATCAAACACAACATAAAGTTATCCAACAGATTGCTTCTCACTTTTCAAGCTTATACTCTTTGTATTCACCATTTTAACCATAACTAACGATTAACCCTAATACCATTTAATCTAATCAAATTGTTCACTGCACACTCTGATATAAATTATAATTCACCAATCACAAGATAAGAATTCTCATAGATTTAAAGGGTTTGTGAAAATATGTCGGATTCCACCAAAGAGTACAACTTAAACTTAACCATAAATGTACTCTGATTATAACGTCCAAAATGTATACACTTGGGCTAAGAGTCAAGTTATATCTCCAAGATATTGTTTTCAATCCCCAATTTAGAGCTCAAATCAATAAGTCTTACAATCCCTTTCATAGCNCTAGGCCTTTCTTGGGGTAGGTATTTATGGACTTCCACCGATGGATACCCAACCGACCTAGCATTTATGGACTTTCACCAACGGCTTCGCATACGCTAACACATTTTATGGACTCAANAGAGCTCAAATCAATAAGTCTTACAATCCCTTTCATAGCTCACACGTATCCGGATTTCTACTTTTAAATCAATCTTAATATCTCCACATTATTCACCAACTAAATTAAGATCAATTATTTTATCTATCTCATAAGTATTCATTCTCAATCTCTAACCTTGAACTCGAATTAATAAACCATGTAATCAATCTTGAGTGTCTTTCATTAACCTCTCAATTCTTTTCACGATACATATACTTTTAAATCTCTATGATACAATCCGGTACAATTTATTTCTTGTAATGTACCAAAAGGTAAAGATAGACCGCCAAAGATTCCAAAATATCTCTCAATTCAATACCACCAAATTTCTTGTGATATAATCAAAACCAAAACAAGTCTCCCAATGATTTAATTAATGTCCCTTAATTTATCCATATTAGTCATCATAGCCTTAATGTAATTCTCAAAGATGACAATGAGCCGCAAGA
This sequence comes from Ilex paraguariensis, assembly GCA_963454935.2. Classification (NCBI taxonomy): domain Eukaryota; kingdom Viridiplantae; phylum Streptophyta; class Magnoliopsida; order Aquifoliales; family Aquifoliaceae; genus Ilex; species Ilex paraguariensis. Next base: position 264,429 of record CAUOFW020004147.1, read on the forward strand.
TACTATTATAACCTTAGCCTTTTATTCCAAAACTTCCTTAATTGTTTCTCCACTCATGTCAAAATCAATCTACACACTTATCAACATTTACTTAGATTATATTTTTCCAATAATCACAATTAACTGTAAAGATCTCTTTTTCAGAAATTATAATCTTTGATACTCATCATACCCACAATCTTGATTTCCAACCTATGAAGATCTATTTTAAAGAGAGATTAAAGAGAGTCAGGGAAAAGAACTCTATATTCCCACAACACAACTTCAATAACATTAAAAGATCTCACACAATGATAGAAGTTCACACCAAATATTGAACATAATTATTGTTTCAATAATTGTCCACTATATTTGAACTCAAGCATTTGGACATCTATAATATTTAGTCCAACAATATTCGGGGTCAAAGATAACTACTAAAATTTAATCAAGCTTCCTAGATTTCTTTTTCATATGTCTCTAAGTTCGTTTCCATACCTCGATATGTAATTTCCAATTAACATATGTGAGTATAAGTCAATTGTCAATTTCTCACACTCAAGCAAGAAATTCCCAATTGTTAATAACTTTAGAGAGTCTAAGCCCACAACGAAATATGTTTACCTAAGTACAGTGTGTGACACCCCTAAAATCAGAGGTCCTTTGTCAACCTGTTGATCACCCATCAACCCGCGAAAGTACCAATGAATGTCGCATAATCCAACACCACGACATAACATCCCCTTCACTGGGATCATAAATAATACAGAGTTTGGGTAGAGTCTCCCTTGTACCGGGCACTCCCAAACGCATAACCTATGTACATTTCAATCACTCAACCATTCCAAGGTCCAATATTCATCAATTTGTCCTTAATATTACTCCATTTACATCCTTTGAACAAAAGGGCTCAAGGACTGAAGGCTTGACAAAATTATTTTAAGTTTCTAAAAATTTAAGACAATCTACTGGTAGATAATCAACGTTCTACCAGTAGAAGAGCTCTCTGGGATTCTTCTACCGGTAGATAATCAATGTTCTACCAGTAGAAGAGCTCTCTAAAATTTTTCTACCTGTAAGTAATCAATGTTCTACCGGTAGAAGAGCCTAGTTTGTCCCTAGTTCAGTCCCTTTTCAATTTCAACTCATCCAATCTCATACAACATCCACCCAAACTCATATAACATCAAATTTTACACAAAATATAGTTCATATGAGTTCATTTTATTATCCTTTATACAATATTACATGTCCAAAGACTAATTACATACTTGTTTTACAAAATTATAATTTAAAACCACAACTCGGCTTTCTTCATCAATGAGAGCCAAAGTGAGAGCCATCCACCGATGTTTATCTTGCACCTAAAATGTTGTCCTCATAAAGGGTGAATCACACTCAATAGGGTATCTCCTAAAGAGGCTACTCCCCAATTTAGATGCATATGAAATGATCACATGCAATTCAACAATCAAAAAAATATTCATCCAAGCTTCAAGAATGAATGTTATCATGTCATGTCATGTTATGAGGTGAGACTCACACATGCAATGCAAATCGAGCCTTTACCGGTTCCCATAACACCTGCAATGTCATGCATATGAATCCGAGCATTTCAAGCCCCCGCCATTAATGTTACACATCCAATGACCATTATAAATCCTAGGCCTTTCTTGGGGTAGGTATTTATGGACTTCCACCGATGGATACCCAACCGACCTAGCATTTATGGACTTTCACCAACGGCTTCGCATACGCTAACACATTTTATGGACTCAATACCAACGGAGTACATATCCAAACCACTGGGTCTTGCACTCGAGGGACAATCTAGCCCTTCTTGATAACTTCGACCCTATTTTCAATGCAACTCGTGCGACTTAGTTGAACCTTGGTCCAACTTTTCTGAGCCCACACATCATCCACCAAGAATGGTGTTTGATCCAAAACTATGCACACATCTACACAAATGTCACGTGCCCACGAATGTGATGCTCCCCGTGCATATGCAATGTAATGTACAATTACAATTTTAATGTCATGTTCATCATATCATGAGTGTAGTATGACAAGCACCATTTTCACATTCTCAATTATATCAGGAGCATATAATTACATTCCACAATTTCAACCATGTTATAAAGTTTTCAATGAAACCAACATGCTAAATCAACATAGGCATTTTATCAAACACCTTCGAGGCATAAATGTAAACACATAGCATGCCCAATCAACATATTTCTCATGAAATTACCAAAACAACCAATTTCATCCAAAACCCAATTCATGCAAAAATTAGTTTTATACATTCTTATACTATTTTTCATACTATAGTTACACCAAAATTATATTTAGACAAGAGATTTCATCCCAAGTCATGCTATCCATTTCATACAAAAACCTTAAGTTGAAAATAAACCTAGATAGGAGAAGAACCCTACATCTAGAAGCATAATATACGTAGTAGGAACTCCAAGAAACCCAAATCAGGCTTCAACTATTGATTTCTAAAAATTTTGTCTTTGAAATTTTGGCAAAATTCCTAATTTTTGGTAGGTAGACATAGCTTTCGTCGTGTAGATCAACTTTAATTCTTGGTTTGTAGCGTTTTGATGAACAGTTGACCCTAGATCGTAGGGAGAAGCTTGAAGAGCTCTTAATTTTGTCTCTCTTCTCTTCCCTTCCCTTCTCTTTTTCAAAAAACCCAGCAGTCACAATGGGGGAAAAAATCTGATTTTCCTCCTTTTTATACCCCTAGGATACTTGGCTCACAACGCACCACATATCCCGTCTTTTACTGATCCAATTTTTTTCCGAATCAATTAATTCTCGCCCCGATTTAAGTTCAATATATTTTATCTAAACTAACTTTAAATTATTTTTCATGTTTTGCAAATTTAGAACCTAGTCGAGTTTATTTTGGTCACATAATACCCAATCACATCGTAAAATACAAAAAATCTGACTGTTTCAGAATTCAATGAAAATTGATTGAGTAACAATATTTGGTGAGACAAATCCAATAGTAAGGTGAGTTATAGAAAAATTTAGGTCTTCAACCCATACTATAGCAGTTAATTATCGTTTTTTCCTTTTTTGTATAAAAAATTAAATTTTCTAGGGTTTTACATTCTTTTTTCCCTAAAAAGAAATTTCATCTCCAAAATTTACACGCACACGCAACATAATTATATGCATATGCAACAAGTCATAGACCACTTATGACCACAAGAATATACCTCCATCCTCGAACAAAAACGGATAATTGGTACGTAGAGTGTCCTCATGCTCTCATGTCACCTCCTCCACACCACAGTGCTGCCAGAACACCTTCACCAGCCTCATGGTCTTGCCCTAAACAATATGCTCTCGCTATCCATGATACGAATTGGTCCCTCCTCGAAGGTCTCATCCGCATCAACAACTAGCCCACCCCAATCCACCACATGCGTAGGATCTAGAGTGTATTTTCGAAGCATGGAGACATGTAATACCACGTGAACATCTGATAGATTTGACGGTAATGTCAATTGGTAAGTAGTTGTACCAACTCTCTCGAGTACCTCGAAGGGCCTGTTATACCTTAGCAACAACTTTTTCTGTTTCCCGAACCTGACCACTTCTCTTTTGGGCATCACCTTCAAGAAGACGTGATTTTCAACCTCAAACTCTAGAGGTCACCACTGTCTATTGGTGTAGCTCTTCTACCACCTTTGTGCCTTAAGAAGATGTTTTTATATCAAGTCCACCTTCTCCGAGGTGTCTCTAATCAAATCTGGACCCGTAGAGGGTCTCTCTCCAACCTCCGTCCAACAAATAAGAGAAAAACATAGGCTCCCATAAAGTACCTCATAGGGTGCTATCTGTATGTTCACCTAATAACTATTATTGTAGGTGAACTCCACTAAGGGTAAGTTCTCTTCCCAACTACCCTTGAGATCAAGGGCACATACTTGTAGCATGTCCTCAAAGGTCTGGATGGTTCTTTCTGATGATAGTCCGTCTGAGGATGAAAATCTATGCTCATCATTAACTATGTCCCCATAGCCCGCTGGAAACTCTCCCAAAAAAAGGCCGTGAACTTGGGATCCCAATCTAATACTATAGATACAGGCATCCTATTTCTTGTATATACAGTCCGCAGAATTTCTCTAGGGTGAAGGTCATCCGTACTGCCAAAATTGTACCGACATCGTAAGCTAGTCCACTATCACCCACACCGCATCATGCCTCAGCGATGTTCATGGCAAGTGGGTCACAAAATCTATCGTGAAGGTCTCCCACGTCCACTCAACCACCTCCAAAGGCTGCAGCAACCCTGCTGGTCTCTGGTGTTCAGCTTTAACCTGTTGACTCGTGAGACATCGACTACCAAAATCTCCAACGTGCTTCTTCATTCCACTCCAATAGTACTAGCGACAAAAATCATGGTACAACTTTGTACCACCTGGATGCACATTAAAATGGGAGCAATGGAACTCCCTAAGGATTTTCTCTTTCAAACCCACAGACTAGGAAACCACAACCTTCCCCTGAACCGAAAACTACTATCCGCGCAAATGGCCCAGCCTTCGTTACCTATACCTGACTATACCCAGTCCTAGATGGACAATATCTTTGATCCTGCCCTTGGGACTAGATCACCTTACTCAGTAGGAAAGGCATAGCTACTAAACTCCCTAAAGTGCCTGAGCCTGACCCTTGTAGTACAATCTGAACTATCTCACGGTCTCAAACATCTGCCACTCTCGAGAAGCCACACTGGCCAAGACTCCCCGTGACTTTCGATTAAGTGCATCAGTTACCACATTTGCCTTACTGGGATGGTAATGCAAAGTGAAGTCATAATCATCCAAATACTCCATCCACCTGCTCTGTCTCATATTAAGGTCCCAATGCATAAAGATGTACTTTAGACTTTTATGGTCCAAAAATACCTCAAACTGTTCACCATACATATAGTGGCATCAAGCCTTCAAGGCAAAGAACATGGCCACCAATTCCATGTCATACGTGGGATAGTTCTGCTTGTGGTTTTTAACTGCTGAGAACTATAAGCCACCACCCTCCCGGACTATATCAATACACATCCTAGTCCATCCTTCAAGGTATCACAATACACCCTGTACTTCTGTCCTCTCTCAGAAACTATCATAATAGGAGCTGAAGTAAGCCTCATTTTCAATTCTTGAAATGCCTTCTCACACAAGTCATCGCATTGAAACTTGACCTCCTTCTTGGTCAATCTAATCATAAGTGTAGCTAGTCGAGAGAAATCCTCAATGAACCTCCCATAATACCCCACCAATCCTAATGAATTGCATATCTTGAAGACTGACTTCAGATTCTCCCAACTCATAACTACCTCAACTTTCTCTGGGTCCATGGATACACCTGAAGTCGACACCATGTGTCCCACAAATTTCACCTCCGTTACCTAAAATTCTCACTTGCTGAATGTGTCATACAACCGATGGTCTCTCAAGGTCTACAAAATAATCCTCAAGTGACCCTCATGCTCCTCCTCAAACTTGGAGTAGATCACGATGTCATCAACAAAGACCATGATAAACTGTTTCAGGTAGGGTTAGAACACCCTATGTATGAGATCCATGATTGCTGTAGGGGCATTTTCAATTCAAATGACATCATAGTAAACTAGAAATGTTCATATCATATCCTAAATGTCATCTTAGGTATATCTACCTCCCTAATCCTCAATTGATGGTATCTCGTGCGTAGATCTATCTTGGAGTAAACTTGCACCCCTCTCAACTGATCAAATAAGTCATTAATTCATGATAAAGGGTACCTATTATTGATAGTAACCCGATTCAACTACCAGTAATCTACACATAGCTGAAGGGTCTTATCCTTCTTCTTAGCAAACAACATCGGAGAGCCACAAGGTGAGGTACTTGGTCTAATGAAACCCTTATCCAACAATTCTTCCAACTACACCTTGAGTTTTTGTAATTCTGTAGGTGTCATTCTATTTGGAGTTATAGAAATAAGGGATGCACCGGGTTGTAACTCAATAGTGAAGTCTACATCTCGATGTGGAGGTAAACCACTCGAGGTAGACCCAACTCCTATCTCGCCTCGTCCTCTAGGGTAAGGCTCGCAAGTCTACCTATCAACTTCCCATGCCAATGGAAATCATATACTACTTGGGATTAAATATCGTGTTTTTTCTCCTGAAACTTGAAATAAACACCCTTTACTATGTAGGTAGTGACTCTCTTTCGATCACAATCCATAATAACTCGGTGTGCCATCAACTAATCCATCTCAAGGATGACATCAAACTCTGACATATCCATAACCTTAAGGTCCACGGTGAGTAGAACTCTTGAGATCTCTAGCTCACAACCCCAACATATCTGATCTATGCATGCCCTAGTTTCTAGGAGAGAACTCACATACAATGGCTCTTCCAAGGTCTTAACCTCTAATTCTAAATCCCTTACACATGATGCAAAAATAAATGAATGTGATGCACTAGAGTCAAATAATAACCTTGCCCATAAGCGAGAGTAGAAATGTAACTTGAATAACCGATTGATCCACTAGCGCAATCAAAGGTGTGATGACGTAAACTTGCCCTTGGGTTCCTGAAGTCCCAGCCTATAAGCCTTGTCCTTGGCCTCAGTCCATGCCCTGGCCCATCTGGCCTGATTGTGGAGTCCCTGTTCATAAAGTAGTAGGGGTCTGTGTAGCACCCTAGAATTGAAACTGGTTTTCCTGACCCATGGTGGGGTAGGAAGGAATAAAATAAGTCTATGGATGTCTTATCAATGACTGAAAGTGAGATGTCTCATAGCTCTAGGATCCCTACTTCTGAGGACAATCCCACTTCATGTGATCCGGTTGGTGGCATATGAAACAAGTCCTCTAGCTTGCCTGGTAGAAAGTCCTGAATTTTCTCCTGCCTTGGGAGAATTGACCTTGGCCTTGAACTTGATAGCCACAACCCTATCGCTGATACCCTTGTGATGTAGAAGTCTTTTGCTTCTTCTTTGATTTAGAAGAAGAGGATTGACCCTCCTTCTTCTTGTCCTTAGCACCCATCTCTTGGATGTCCCTTGCGTCTTCACCTCTCTTTTAATGGCCATAGCCATCTCGACCATCGAGTCCAAATCTTGTAGGCGGTGGCCCACAATCTTTCCCTAGATGGACAATTTTAAACCCTCCTCAAACCTCCTCATTTTGCCCAAGTCTGTGGCCACATAATCATTAGCAAATCGGGCTAACTCGATGAACTTAGCCACATATTCTATCACTGTCATAGTCCCTTGCTTCAAATCTAAGAATTCTTGGGCTTTCGCTTGTCGAACAACCGATGGAAAGTACTCGTCTATGAAGAGCCCTTATAACTCTCCCCATGTCATTGCCTCTAGGTTCTTCGAGGCTTTTGCCCAATCCCACCATAGATTGGCCTCTCCTTCAAGCTAGAATGTAGCTAGCCTTTTATTAGTGGTATCAGACGTGATCTCTATAGCCTCTAAGATCTTATCTACTTGTTGGAACCAATAGTCGGCCACCATCAAATCTGAATCTCCCATAAAACTTGGTGGCTTGTGTGCCTTAAAATTTTGGAGGTTAATCGAGCCCCCTGGCCCACATTGGCACTGGCCTGCAAAAAGGTGGTAGTCATCATGCTCATAGCCTCCATGAAGGCTTGTTAATCAAAGGCTGGTGGCGGTTGGTTGTTGTTCCACCCATCTCCTCGACTGTTCCGGTGTTATCTTCCATCTACACACATGTCAAATAGAAATAGAGTACTAACTTAGTATCCCAAGGTAGAGATCAAGCCAAAACATTGAGATTTCTCTCCTTGTCTCACTAGTAGAGTGTGTGTCACCTACTAGTAGACATCTATACCATGAACGTTCTATTCCACCTCTTTTCGACCCCTAAAGTTATGTTCTCTAACCCTAGTGACTCTTTTTCATATACATCTAAGCATGCATATTGTTCACATAACACATAATATATAGCATAAAGAGCACATAACATGTAATGCACAATGGATGCAATGACCTAGACCCATGCCCCTCACGCCCTAGGTAAATCAAAAACCTAGGCTCTGATATCAAGCTGTGATGCCCCTAAAACCAGAGGTCCTTTGTCAACTAGTTGAATGTCGCATAACCCGACACCACAGCATAACATCCCCTTCACTAGAATCATAAACAACATATAATTTGGGTAACAGGGGTTTGGAATGCCTGAATTCATACGCATGACATTACAGATGTTATGGGAGCTGATGAAGACTCGGGTTGTATTGTATGTGTGAGTCTCACCTCATAACATGGCATGACATTATGATATTCATTCTTAAAATTGCATGTTCTTGGATGAATGCTTANCAACAGGGGTTTGGAATGCCTGAATTCATACGCATGACATTACAGATGTTGTGGGAGCTGATGAAGACTCGGGTTGTATTGTATGTGTGAGTCTCACCTCATAACATGGCATGACATTATGATATTCATTCTTAAAATTGCATGTTCTTGGATGAATGCTTATTTGATTGTTGAATTGTAAGTGAGCATTTCATATGCATCTAGGTTGGAAAATAGCCTCTTTAGGAGATACCCTATTAAGCGTGGTTCACCCTTTATGGGGACAATATTTCAGGTGCAGAGCAAGCACCGGTGGATGGCTCTCACTTGGGCTCTCATTGATGAAAAAAGCCAAGTTGTGGCTTTAAATTATATTTTTGTAAAACAAGTGTGTAATTATTCTTTGAACATGTAATATTTTATAAAGAATTGTAAAACGAATTCATATGAACTGTATTTTGTGTAAAATTTGATTTTATATGAGTTTGGGTGGATGTTGTATGAGATTTGATGAGTTGGAATTGAAAAGGGATTGATCTGGGGGCAAACTAGACTCTTCTACTGGTAGAACATTGATTACATATATGTAGGAAAATTTTAGAGAGCTCTTCTACCAGTAGAATGTCGATTATCTACCTGTAGGTCCTCTTAAATTTTTAGAAATTTAAAATAATTTTGTCAAGTCTTCGGGCCTTGAGTCCTTTTGTTCAAAGGATGTAAATGGAGTAATATTAAGGACAAATNAAAAAGCCAAGTTGTGGCTTTAAATTATATTTTTGTAAAGCAAGTGTGTAATTATTCTTTGAACATGTAATATTTTATAAAGAATTTTAAAACGAATTCATATGAACTGTATTTTGTGTAAAATTTGATTTTATATGAGTTTGGGTGGATGTTGTATGAGATTTGATGAGTTGGAATTGAAAAGGGATTGATCTGGGGGCAAACTAGACTCTTCTACTGGTAGAACATTGATTACATATATGTAGGAAAATTTTAGAGAGCTCTTCTACCAGTAGAATGTCGATTATCTACCTGTAGGTCCTCTTAAATTTTTAGAAATTTAAAATAATTTTGTCAAGTCTTCGGGCCTTGAGTCCTTTTGTTCAAAGGATGTAAATGGAGTAATATTAAGGACAAATTGATGAATATTGGACCTTGGAATGGTCAAGTGATTGAAATGTACACAGCTTATGCGTTTAGGAGTGTCTGGTACAAGAGAGACTTTACCCAAACTCTACATATGCAACAAGCTTTTAAATCCTAGATTCTCCCTAGTGGACGAGTATAGTGTCATAAAGGTTTTCAATGAAAATACCTACAAATTTCCATTAATTTGTTGATCCCTTGAATTTAACATATAACTTTAAGCAGATAAAAAACAACAATGTATTAATTTGTTGATCCCTTGAATTTAACANAGATGTAAATTGAGTAATATTAAGGACAAATTGATGAATATTGGACCTTGGAATGATCGAGTGATTGAAATGTACACAACTTATGCGTTTAGGAGTGTCTGGTACAAGAGAGACTTTACCCAAACTCTACATATGCAACAAGCTTTTAAATCCTAGATTCTCCCTAGTGGACGAGTATAGTGTCATAAAGGTTTTCAATGAAAATACCTACAAATTTCCATTAATTTGTTGATCCCTTGAATTTAACATATAACTTTAAGCAGATAAAAAACAACAATGTATTAATTTGTTGATCCCTTGAATTTAACATATAACTTTAAGTAGATAAAAAACAACAATATATCTTATAGAAACAAGAATAAGTTTATACCAAGTCAATTTATAAAATTAAAGGCTAAACGATAGTATTCACATATCAAATTCCCATTGAACCATGTGTGTGGTGTGCAAATAACCATGCACAATAAAATAATCTTTCAAAAATAAATCAACCCTTCCATTATCTACTATTAGTTTCGATGCAATACTCACCAAAAAGTATACTTTCAACAATAAATTTACTCCAATTATAGTGACTATATACCCTCATAATATCATATGTGATTAGATTTATTTTAAATTAAAGTAAAAGATAACTTAGATATATCTCATAAACAATAACCACTATATCAATAAAAATTACTTGGCATAGTCTCCTAAATTCAATTAGCCGTGATCAACAAAACAATCATTAATATCCTCCTTATTCACACAAGTCATGCATCAATCAATATACTTTTGAGATCAAATAGATTTTTTTTCTAAGATTGTAATGGAGTCTTGGGATTAGGGTTTTGAAACAAAAAGATATTTAGGAATTCAAAAAATTATCCCAAGAAAATAATACATTACACAACCATATTCTTTGACAAACATTCTTTCATCAACCTTTATAAGCACTATTTACAACACTTTGCTCATATTTTTTTTATTCTTTCCATAAATGCATATTTGCTTGCTCTCTTCTTTTTTTTCTTTTTTCACAATACTAGACAAGTAGTTTCTTTTTTTTTCCAGCTTGTTTTTTTCGTAGCTCTTTTATCTTCTTTTTTTCATAGCTTTATTCTTTTTTTTTCTTCTCCTATTCTCTTTTTTTTTTTCTCTTTTCTTTAGCAAGCACCACATGTACTCACAAATAAGCAAAAATTTACCTTTCNTCTTCTCCTATTCTCTTTTCTTTTTTCTCTTTTCTTTAGCAAGCATCACATGTAAGTACTCACAAATAAGCAAAAATTTACCTTTCTTTTCAATATCTTTTAACAAACACTAAAACACTTATATAAACAATATAGCTCAATCTTGGAATAACCAAGGTAAGAGAGAAGATATCATATTCTTGGCTTGGTTATTATATGTGGTATGAGAAACAAATTTGTTAGATCTTATTTGTAATTGACTAATTTTGTGGAGTCCATTGTAAAATCTTAATCTATTCCATGGTCATGATACTATCAAGGTCAAGACCCGAAAGCATCATTGAAGGGACGAGATCAAGAGTCAAAGCTATATTATACAACCTCTATATGCACCTTTATATTTAGGTTAAAGGTAATTATCTAGACATTTAAGATGAACCCTTGGTTATTTTAGCTTAGAATAATTAAGATGAAAATGGAATTGGAAGCAATCCGATTATGGCTCCTAGGTGATTTTAAAAGAAAAGTTTTTTCAAACCATTTAATAGTTTTGAAATCATCGTTTGAGTCACAATCAGACCTCTCTTTGAGCAATACCCATTAGTTCTCAACAACATAAGTTTGTGCATGGTTTTTGTACTTAAACAGCTAAGGGACTGATCTATACTTGATAGCCTTCGCTAGAGTGGTCTTTGTAATGCCCCAAAATTCAACCAAGAAGGCATTACTATCTACAAACCATTCAACCATGAGAACAACTAAAAATAACCATCAAAACTCAAATACTAAAGACCATAAAACATTAAACTTCTCCAAACTTACAATTCAAAGCTCAAATAGTATCTAGCAGCGGTATAGTTAAAACTAGCTAAATATTGTTTCATCCAAATCTATCAAACTCTAAACTAAAAAATAAAACAACTTTATTCCTCTAAGACAGGATCCTCATTTTGATTTTTCACCGCTGATTCGTGCGTAAAGTTAACAAATTTTACTATGCCTTTTTGGACTAATTGTGCTTTGATGGAGTTTAAGTAATGACATTTCAGGTCCTAAAGTGAACAAAGGCCCAAGAATAACAAAAATCACACTTGAATGTAACACCAGCACAAAAGGGAACAAAAATACAGAAGGTTGGAACAAAGCAAGGACGTTCAAACGTTATTTGAATCCCTGCCAAAACCAGCTGCTAAGACATGGTGTGTTGCAGTCAACAAAAAAGAGAAGAACCATAAGCACTTGAGTACAACGTTCGAACGTCACTCCATGTTCGAACGTTGTCTTGAGTGACTAAGGAGTTGCTGAGTGTATAGTCAATGATGTTCAAGGCGTATGGAAGTGACCAAGTCAATGACCGTAGGCCACTTGAGTGGAAGAAATCAAACGTCATTTGACGTTCAAATGCCCTCAAAGCAAAGGCAGACTTGACGTTCGAACGCCAATCACATTCGAAAGTCCCCCTGTAGACTGCCTGCAGACTAGTTGATTCCTATGGGCGACAAACACTATTCACTCATCCTCACCTATCTGCTACCCCCCTCCACTTCCTTGCCTATAAATACTCCCTTGTTGGGATCTTAAAAGGCATTCTTCCACTTGTAGAGAAAGGAGGAGCAATCTTTATTCTTGTAAAGTAAGAGTGTTTTAGTAATCTAGTTCTTGAATATTTCATGTTTATGCTTTCATTTTCCATTTATATCAACCATGTTAGAGGCTTAGACTCCCCTTGTAGTTGAAGTCTTTCATTTACTTATGCTAAGTCTTTACATTCATGTTGTAACAACCATGATGGAGGCTTAGACTCCCCTTGTAGTTGTACTTGCTTTTACTTACAAAGTATCAAGAGAGGTACTTCATCTTTTGGTTGTGGTGAAAACCCTCCAAAGGCAACTAGCTTTCTTCTACTTTTATTGTTCATGTATTTCACTTCCATTTCTTGAGCATCCTTCTTTCTTAGAAGAGTGAAACTCTTCCACTTTTCTAGAGCTTTACCAAAGCCGTGAAGGGTGGAAAGTGATTCACTTATTCTTCATTGAAGAAAAGCTCTTTGTTTAGTTTGCTTTACTTAGTAGCTTCTCTACTTAAAGGGATGAGTAGCACTCAATTTTCTAGCTTTTCCAAGACCATGAAAAGTGAGTAGTTCCTCATTCACTCTTTAGTAAGAGGTGATGAATATGTAAAGATTATCCGAAAGTTATGTTTGTGCAACTTCTTCATGCTTTAATGCTTTATACTCCACCTGTTCATCGGACGATTGAATGCACCTAGTAAAGTTGAGGTACTTTGTATAACCAAGGGCTCAATCTATGATACGGATGACTCCTGCATAGAAAGATCCGTTGGTTCAATGCAAGTACCCCGACTAGCTCTTCATGACAACCTTTCAATCCCCACTATCATTGCGCTTTATTCAAAGAATGGATCATTAATGCCATGGTTGGATGCCTTGTAGAAACACTTGCTTTTTACTAGACGGGTTAAGTCTCGGTACAGACAATTCTTGTAAACTTCTAGAAAGGCATCGGAATCATGTGCTTAATTCTCACAGTCCATCTTTATCTTCCNTTGTAGAAACACTTGCTTTTTACTAGACGGGTTAAGTCTCGGTACAGACAATTCTTGTAAACTTCTAGAAAGGCATCGGAATCATGTGCTTAAGTCTCACAGTCCATCTTTATCCTCTGATTAATTTGCTGTTGACACGGGAGTTAATTAAGTTATAAAGTACAAACATAACAAATTGGATACTCTATTACTTGTCCTGATCCTCGAGCTAAAGGGTGGCTGTTTCATTTTGAGAATCTTATATTTTGTCTAGAAAACCCTTGAAACGAATCTTCTATTCTATTCAAGGAATCCCCACCACTCCAAACACTCAAAATTTTCAAGTTACTTGGTCTTTATTATTGCTTACTTCAGAAACACCAATCATAGTTCTCTGAGGATTCGACTCCAGACTTCACCGGATTATTCCTACAACTTGACTGCCTACACTAGGGTGCACACATTTCAAATCAAGTCAAGTTTTTGGCGCCGTTTTCAGGGAGCTATAAAAGGTGTTTTACGGTAAAAGGTAAAAAGACCTCATTTTTGTGTATAACTTTGCTTTACTGTATATAAAGTTGTGTTAATTACTTTTATGTTTGAAAACGTCCCTCACTATCAAATTTGCTAGCTGAATCTTTTGGATCTGTGAATTAATCTGAACTACTTTCACCTAGATCAGTAGTAGACTCTTGTGAAAGTAAAATGGAAAATGGTGAGAGACAAGAGAAAATTCTTGTAAGGGAAGGGGAAGTACCTAACAGTCGAACTCTGAAGGATTACTTGAATCCCACAAGGAATAGTGTCCCCTCTTGTTTTATTTTTCCTGAAGATACACCCCCTTTACTGTAAAGACGGGGACAGTTCAAGTACTCTCTCAGTTTTGTGGACTCGAAACAAAAAACCCATATATGCTTATAAAAGATTTTGAGGAAGTATGTGGAACTTTTCAAGACAATTCTGTACTGGCCAAGATGAAACTTTTCCCTTTTTCCCTAAGGGATAAAGCTAAACAATGGCTAAATTCTTTAAAAGCTCTTTCAATACCTGACTGGCGGGTATTACGAAATGAATTTTCAAAAAGTTTTTTCCTTTACACCGCACAAGTGCACTGAAAAGGCAAATCATGAATTTTTCGATCAAATAAGGAGAAACCTTTTACCAAAGTTGGGAGAGATTTAAGGAACCTGGCATGTTGCAGTTAGAGAGAAGAACTAGAAGCACTTCAGTTCAACGTTCGAACGTCACTCCACGTTCGAACGTTGTCNTACACTAATGCATTGAAAAGGGCGAATCATGAATTTTTTGGTCAAAGAAGGAGAAACCTTTTACCAAAGTTAGGAGAGATTCAAGGATCTACTCTAGTCTTGTCCACACCATGCTTTTGAGAATTGGACCTTGGTAGGATTTTTCTATGACTCCCTGCCCAGTAGACTACGTCAGTTTGTCAAAATGATGGCTCAAGGAGAGTTTATGGGAAAAAGTCTGGAGGAGGCATTTGATTTCTTTGATACCATATCTGACAGTTCTCAGATGTGGGACTCCGCCTCTCCCACAACTATTGAAGCCAAACCATCTACTTCCCAAGGGGTTAAGTATGTCTTGAAAGATGATGATGACCTTAGAGCAAAAATTTCCACCCTATCTCGAAAGCTTGAAGTTTTAGAGATGAAAAAAATTAATCAAGTTGATGTTAGCTCTCCCACAGAACAAGTACGTGGGATCTGTGTGCTAACAGGACACCCTACTAGGGAGTGTCCCATAATTCCCGCATTCAAAGAGATTTTGTTGGAACAAACAAATGTTGTCTCTAATTTCAACAAGTCTTACTCCAACTCATACTCTGAAACATACAATCTAAGGTGGCGGAACCATCCAAACTTCAGTTGGAGGATCACACAGCCAACTCCAATTAACCAACAAGGTTCACACCCACCACCTCAAGGACCTCCCGCATACCAACCATACCAACCACCAAAAAAGAGGAACCTTGAGGACACATTGAACCAATTCATGCAAAGCCAAATGAATTACAACCATAGTTCCACTCAGGCTTTCACTGATTTCAAAACCCAGCCCACTCAATCTTTCGAGGATCTTAAAAGTCACATCCAAAAGTTGACCCAATCCATGACCACACATGAAAAGGGCAAGTTTCCTGTCTAACCAAAACCACCACAAGGCCAATTTCAGGTGGGAAATCCTTTATCCATGGAAAATCCACAAGGTCAAGCCCAAGTTGTCACTACACTAAGAAGTGGCAAGGTGATTGACAAGACCATCCAAGACAAGCTAATTCCAAAGCCAAAATCCATCACAGTCAACTCACCAATCGAGCCTGAACTTGTGAGAGAAGAGGAACTCGAGCCCATGATTGAACAAGAATCAGAACCATCACAGGAAGAAGAACCCTCGTGTTCTATTCATGCTCCTTTTCCTCATAGACTCAAAACTACACAAAAGTTGAACTATCAGCCAGAAATTTATGAGCTCTTCAAGCAAGTAAAAATCAACATCCCACTTCTAGATGCAATCAAACAGGTTTCATCTTATGCCAAGTTTATGAAAAACTTGTGCACAGCCAAGAGAAGCCAGAATATTCANATCTCCTTACCGACTAGTCTATGGAAAGTCTTGTCACATACCTGTGGAATTGGAACATAGGGCATACTGGGCTATTAAGGCAATGAACTTTGACATGGACAAAGCTGGACTAGCAAGAAAACTTCAGATTAATGCTAAGATTGGAAGAATTAAGAAAGGAAGCATATGAAAATGCTAAGATTGCAAAATCCAAAATGAAAATTTTTCATGATAAGAACAAAGTGCGAAAGTCTTTTGAACCTGATAAAAAAGTTCTATTTTTCAATTCAAGACTCCGCCTTTTTCCTGGAAAGTTGAAATCAAGATGGATTGGACCTTACATTGTCAAAAAAATGTTTGAACATGGGGCAGTGGAAGTGGAGAACCCATCAAACAGTAATATCTTTACTGTCAATGGTCAGAGATTGAAACCCTTTGTGGAGGACTTTGTCAAAAATGTGAAGACCATTCTTTTAATGGATCCAGAACAGCGCTTCGAGACTAGCGCCTGCTGACACAAAAAAGGGCCGGGTAAGGTAGAACCCGGTCCAACCCAAAACACACCACCGCCTCGCTTCCCATGCACCTCGATCCCTTTCTCCTTTCTTTTATTTTCTTCTTCTTCTGCTGCTTTTCTTCTTTTTCTCCGTTGTTACGATACTTTGGAATCACAAACCATCTTCCAACAACACCATGACCATACTACCAGAAGATCCCATCATTTGTCTCATAATCTGCATGTGTTTACTTTATTTGTACATGGCTATGCTTCTTTTTTTCTGCACTTAGAATCAAGGGTTATCACCCTAACCCAGATTTGCAACAAGATGGTTGATTTATGTATTTTGCTTGTAGGTTTTAGCTAATGAACCAGATCTCTACNTCTGCTCCCAAGACTGGAAAAGATGTCCGATCATTTTTGGGACATGCAAGATTTTACAGGAGATTCATAAAAAATTTCAGTACCATAGCTAAACCTATGTGTCATCTCCTAAGTCAGGACGTAATCTTTGATTGGAGTGAAATGTGCCAAAATGCTTTTGACAAGCTTAAAGGCATGTTAATTTCTACCCCAATAATGCAACCCATTGACTGGACTTTACTTTTTGAACTAATGTGTGATGCAAGTGACTATGTTGTAGGTGTTGTGTTTGGTCAACGAAAAGATAAGAAACCACATGTGATTTACTATACAAGTAAACCTTTGAATGATGCTCAAATGAACTATTCAACAACTGAAAAAGAGTTACTTGTCGTAGTCTTTGCTTTGGAAAAATTTTGTTCTTATCTTGTTGGTTCTTATGTTACTGTATTCACTGACCATGTAGCATTAAAATTTTTGCTCACAAAGAAGGATGCTAAACCTAGGCTCTTGCGATGGATACTCTTACTTCAAGAGTTTGACTTGGTCATTAAAGACAAAAAGAGTGTTGAGAATGTGGTAGCAGACCATCTTTCCAGGTTAACTTACGTATTTCATAAGGATGGAATGCCAATCAATGAAAAATTCTCCGATGAACAACTGTTCATAATTGATGAGACCCCCTGGTACGCTGATATTGCTAATTTTCTTACTACTAGAACACTCCATCCGTCATTTTCCCCTACAGACAAAAATAAATTTTTGAGAGAGGTTCGCAATTTCTTTTGGAAAGATCCATACGTATTTAAGTAATGTAAGGATCAAATCATAAGACATTGCATCCCCGCTCAAGAAATCAAACAGGTAATAGCATTTTGTCATTCCGAAGCATGTGGTGGCCATTTTTCATCCCGAAAAATCACTATAAAAATCTTGCAGTGTGGATTTTACTGGCCCACACTTTTCAAAGATGTCCATATTTTTTGTTCAACTTGCAATAGATGTCAAAGATTGGGAAATATTTCAAAGAGAAACATGATGCCTCTAAACCCCATTCTGATAATTGAAGTTTTTGACTGTTGGGGCATTGATTTTATGGGACCATTTCCCCCTTCCTTTGGCTATCTATACATTTTGGTAGCCGTAGACTAACTATCCAAATGGGTTGAGGCAATTTCATGTCAGAATAATGATCATCAAATGGTGATCAAGTTTTTGAAAGAAAATATTTTATCCCGATTTGGAATCTCAAAATCCATCATAAGTGACAGAGGTGCTCATTTTTGTAATCGACCTTTCTGGAATCTGATGAAAAAATACTTGATTTTTCACAAAATCACAACTTCATACCATCCACAAACTAGTGGACAGACTGAATTAGCTAATCGGGAGATCAAATTAATTTTAGAAAAAATGGTAAATCCAGACTGCAAAGATTGATCGTCAAGACTAACTGATGCACTCTGGGCGTATCGTACTACTTTTAAAATAATTTTGGGCATATCTCCTTACCGACTAGTCTATGGAAAGTCTTGTCACATACCTGTGGAATTGGAACATAGGGCATACTGGGCTATTAAGGCAATGAACTTTGACATGGACAAAGCTGGACTAGCAAGAAAACTTCAGATTAATGCTAAGATTGGAAGAATTAAGAAAGGAAGCATATGAAAATGCTAAGATTGCAAAATCCAAAATGAAAATTTTTCATGATAAGAACAAAGTGCGAAAGTCTTTTGAACCTGATAAAAAAGTTCTATTTTTCAATTCAAGACTCCGCCTTTTTCCTGGAAAGTTGAAATCAAGATGGATTGGACCTTACATTGTCAAAAAAATGTTTGAACATGGGGCAGTGGAAGTGGAGAACCCATCAAACAGTAATATCTTTACTGTCAATGGTCAGAGATTGAAACCCTTTGTGGAGGACTTTGTCAAAAATGTGAAGACCATTCTTTTAATGGATCCAGAACAGCGCTTCGAGACTAGCGCCTGCTGACACAAAAAAGGGCCGGGTAAGGTAGAACCCGGTCCAACCCAAAACACACCACCGCCTCGCTTCCCATGCACCTCGATCCCTTTCTCCTTTCTTTTATTTTCTTCTTCTTCTGCTGCTTTTCTTCTTTTTCTCCGTTGTTACGATACTTTGGAATCACAAACCATCTTCCAACAACACCATGACCATACTACCAGAAGATCCCATCATTTGTCTCATAATCTGCATGTGTTTACTTTATTTGTACATGGCTATGCTTCTTTTTTTCTGCACTTAGAATCAAGGGTTATCACCCTAACCCAGATTTGCAACAAGATGGTTGATTTATGTATTTTGCTTGTAGGTTTTAGCTAATGAACCAGATCTCTACCATTCAAAACTCACCTGATCGGTAAATTTGAAACATTGGGGACAATGTTTAGTTTAGGTTGGGGGGAGAGAATTACAATTTATATGAGCCTGAGCCTGTTAGAAAATTTTCAAATTTTTGTTGTTGTTGTTGTTCTTGACCAGATTGTGTACCGTAGTTTGAATACCATGTTTTATATTTTGATGATTATGTTTGTGGGTCATCTTTGATCGTTTTTGTGACTGGCAAATGTTAAAGAACTAGATAGTGAGTCTTAATATTATAAAAAGCATAGATGTTAAACTTTTTTGGTTTAGTTTAGGAGTTCTACGCACATTTCCTTCTGATGTGCACACTATGATTATGAGACAAGCAAGATTGGTAAAAAATAATGAGATCCGAGAACAACAAGCGAAACNTTGTGTTTGGTCAACGAAAAGATAAGAAACCACATGTGATTTACTATACAAGTAAACCTTTGAATGATGCTCAAATGAACTATTCAACAACTGAAAAAGAGTTACTTGTCGTAGTCTTTGCTTTGGAAAAATTTTGTTCTTATCTTGTTGGTTCTTATGTTACTGTATTCACTGACCATGTAGCATTAAAATTTTTGCTCACAAAGAAGGATGCTAAACCTAGGCTCTTGCGATGGATACTCTTACTTCAAGAGTTTGACTTGGTCATTAAAGACAAAAAGAGTGTTGAGAATGTGGTAGCAGACCATCTTTCCAGGTTAACTTACGTATTTCATAAGGATGGAATGCCAATCAATGAAAAATTCTCCGATGAACAACTGTTCATAATTGATGAGACCCCCTGGTACGCTGATATTGCTAATTTTCTTACTACTAGAACACTCCATCCGTCATTTTCCCCTACAGACAAAAATAAATTTTTGAGAGAGGTTCGCAATTTCTTTTGGAAAGATCCATACGTATTTAAGTAATGTAAGGATCAAATAATAAGACATTGCATCCCCGCTCAAGAAATCAAACAGGTAATAGCATTTTGTCATTCCGAAGCATGTGGTGGCCATTTTTCATCCCGAAAAATCACTATAAAAATCTTGCAGTGTGGATTTTACTGGCCCACACTTTTCAAAGATGTCCATATTTTTTGTTCAACTTGCAATAGATGTCAAAGATTGGGAAATATTTCAAAGAGAAACATGATGCCTCTAAACCCCATTCTGATAATTGAAGTTTTTGACTGTTGGGGCATTGATTTTATGGGACCATTTCCCCCTTCCTTTGGCTATCTATACATTTTGGTAGCCGTAGACTAACTATCCAAATGGGTTGAGGCAATTTCATGTCAGAATAATGATCATCAAATGGTGATCAAGTTTTTGAAAGAAAATATTTTATCCCGATTTGGAATCTCAAAATCCATCATAAGTGACAGAGGTGCTCATTTTTGTAATCGACCTTTCTGGAATCTGATGAAAAAATACTTGATTTTTCACAAAATCACAACTTCATACCATCCACAAACTAGTGGACAGACTGAATTAGCTAATCGGGAGATCAAATTAATTTTAGAAAAAATGGTAAATCCAGACTGCAAAGATTGATCGTCAAGACTAACTGATGCACTCTGGGCGTATCGTACTACTTTTAAAATAATTTTGGGCATATCTCCTTACCGACTAGTCTATGGAAAGTCTTGTCACATACCTGTGGAATTGGAACATAGGGCATACTGGGCTATTAAGGCAATGAACTTTGACATGGACAAAGCTGGACTAGCAAGAAAACTTCAGATTAATGCTAAGATTGGAAGAATTAAGAAAGGAAGCATATGAAAATGCTAAGATTGCAAAATCCAAAATGAAAATTTTTCATGATAAGAACAAAGTGCGAAAGTCTTTTGAACCTGATAAAAAAGTTCTATTTTTCAATTCAAGACTCCGCCTTTTTCCTGGAAAGTTGAAATCAAGATGGATTGGACCTTACATTGTCAAAAAAATGTTTGAACATGGGGCAGTGGAAGTGGAGAACCCATCAAACAGTAATATCTTTACTGTCAATGGTCAGAGATTGAAACCCTTTGTGGAGGACTTTGTCAAAAATGTGAAGACCATTCTTTTAATGGATCCAGAACAGCGCTTCGAGACTAGCGCCTGCTGACACAAAAAAGGGCCGGGTAAGGTAGAACCCGGTCCAACCCAAAACACACCACCGCCTCGCTTCCCATGCACCTCGATCCCTTTCTCCTTTCTTTTATTTTCTTCTTCTTCTGCTGCTTTTCTTCTTTTTCTCCGTTGTTACGATACTTTGGAATCACAAACCATCTTCCAACAACACCATGACCATACTACCAGAAGATCCCATCATTTGTCTCATAATCTGCATGTGTTTACTTTATTTGTACATGGCTATGCTTCTTTTTTTCTGCACTTAGAATCAAGGGTTATCACCCTAACCCAGATTTGCAACAAGATGGTTGATTTATGTATTTTGCTTGTAGGTTTTAGCTAATGAACCAGATCTCTACCATTCAAAACTCACCTGATCGGTAAATTTGAAACATTGGGGACAATGTTTAGTTTAGGTTGGGGGGAGAGAATTACAATTTATATGAGCCTGAGCCTGTTAGAAAATTTTCAAATTTTTGTTGTTGTTGTTGTTCTTGACCAGATTGTGTACCGTAGTTTGAATACCATGTTTTATATTTTGATGATTATGTTTGTGGGTCATCTTTGATCGTTTTTGTGACTGGCAAATGTTAAAGAACTAGATAGTGAGTCTTAATATTATAAAAAGCATAGATGTTAAACTTTTTTGGTTTAGTTTAGGAGTTCTACGCACATTTCCTTCTGATGTGCACACTATGATTATGAGACAAGCAAGATTGGTAAAAAATAATGAGATCCGAGAACAACAAGCGAAACCCCTGTGCGGCTGAAGCACTTATGCCAAACACCATCATGCCAAAAGACTGGGTGGCTGTAAACAATGTGGTAAATACTTTCACGAGAAGAGATATAACCAGTGTTCCGAACTAATTTCCGGTCGAGCGCTTGATCAATTAGACTGGATAGTGAGTGGGCAGAGTAAGGATTATCCTGACACGCCATCCTATTCTGGTACATTGCTTAACCGGTTTGTGAGACAGAAAATTGGGAGAGTTACTGGCTGTTCAAATGGCACGGAGACAGATGAAGACTCAGATTAGAATAGTTGGGATGAAAGCCAAGTGTCCGAATTTCATGTAAAAAAAAAAAATTCTTTTGGTTTGTACAAACTCTTTTGACTGAAATGAAAACATGGGCTGAGTAAGGAATGTCCCAAATACCAACCTGGAGTGTGGGTAGGGATCTATCCTAAGACGCCATGAACTTTNAGAACACTCCATCCGTCATTTTCCCCTACAGACAAAAATAAATTTTTGAGAGAGGTTCGCAATTTCTTTTGGAAAGATCCATACGTATTTAAGTAATGTAAGGATCAAATCATAAGACATTGCATCCCCGCTCAAGAAAGCAAACATGTAATAGCATTTTGTCATTCCGAAGCATGTGGCAGCCATTTTTCATCCAGAAAAATCACTGTAAAAATCTTGCAGTGTGGATTTTACTGGCCCACACTTTTCAAAGATGTCCACATTTTTTGTTTAACTTGCAATAGATGTCAAAGGTTGGGAAATATTTCAATGAGAAACATGATGCCTCTAAACTCCATTCTGATAATTGAAGTTTTTGACTGTTGGGACATTGATTTTATGGGACCATTTCCCCTTCCTTTGGCTATCTATACATTTTGGTAGCCGTAGACTAACTATCCAAATGGGTTGAGGCAATTTCATGTCAGAATAATGATCATCAAATGGTGATCAAGTTTTTGAAAGAAAATATTTTATCCCGATTTGGAATCTCAAAATCCATCATAAGTGACAGAGGTGCTCATTTTTGTAATCGACCTTTCTGGAATCTGATGAAAAAATACTTGATTTTTCACAAAATCACAACTTCATACCATCCACAAACTAGTGGACAGACTGAATTAGCTAATCGGGAGATCAAATTAATTTTAGAAAAAATGGTAAATCCAGACTGCAAAGATTGATCGTCAAGACTAACTGATGCACTCTGGGCGTATCGTACTACTTTTAAAATAATTTTGGGCATATCTCCTTACCGACTAGTCTATGGAAAGTCTTGTCACATACCTGTGGAATTGGAACATAGGGCATACTGGGCTATTAAGGCAATGAACTTTGACATGGACAAAGCTGGACTAGCAAGAAAACTTCAGATTAATGCTAAGATTGGAAGAATTAAGAAAGGAAGCATATGAAAATGCTAAGATTGCAAAATCCAAAATGAAAATTTTTCATGATAAGAACAAAGTGCGAAAGTCTTTTGAACCTGATAAAAAAGTTCTATTTTTCAATTCAAGACTCCGCCTTTTTCCTGGAAAGTTGAAATCAAGATGGATTGGACCTTACATTGTCAAAAAAATGTTTGAACATGGGGCAGTGGAAGTGGAGAACCCA
Source organism: Ilex paraguariensis (assembly GCA_963454935.2). Lineage (NCBI taxonomy): Eukaryota > Viridiplantae > Streptophyta > Magnoliopsida > Aquifoliales > Aquifoliaceae > Ilex > Ilex paraguariensis. The sequence continues at coordinate 288,189 of CAUOFW020004147.1, forward strand.
TCAAACAGTAATATCTTTACTGTCAATGGTCAGAGATTGAAACCCTTTGTGGAGGACTTTGTCAAAAATGTGAAGACCATTCTTTTAATGGATCCAGAACAGCGCTTCGAGACTAGCGCCTGCTGACACAAAAAAGGGCCGGGTAAGGTAGAACCCGGTCCAACCCAAAACACACCACCGCCTCGCTTCCCATGCACCTCGATCCCTTTCTCCTTTCTTTTATTTTCTTCTTCTTCTGCTGCTTTTCTTCTTTTTCTCCGTTGTTACGATACTTTGGAATCACAAACCATCTTCCAACAACACCATGACCATACTACCAGAAGATCCCATCATTTGTCTCATAATCTGCATGTGTTTACTTTATTTGTACATGGCTATGCTTCTTTTTTTCTGCACTTAGAATCAAGGGTTATCACCCTAACCCAGATTTGCAACAAGATGGTTGATTTATGTATTTTGCTTGTAGGTTTTAGCTAATGAACCAGATCTCTACCATTCAAAACTCACCTGATCGGTAAATTTGAAACATTGGGGACAATGTTTAGTTTAGGTTGGGGGGAGAGAATTACAATTTATATGAGCCTGAGCCTGTTAGAAAATTTTCAAATTTTTGTTGTTGTTGTTGTTCTTGACCAGATTGTGTACCGTAGTTTGAATACCATGTTTTATATTTTGATGATTATGTTTGTGGGTCATCTTTGATCGTTTTTGTGACTGGCAAATGTTAAAGAACTAGATAGTGAGTCTTAATATTATAAAAAGCATAGATGTTAAACTTTTTTGGTTTAGTTTAGGAGTTCTACGCACATTTCCTTCTGATGTGCACACTATGATTATGAGACAAGCAAGATTGGTAAAAAATAATGAGATCCGAGAACAACAAGCGAAACCCCTGTGCGGCTGAAGCACTTATGCCAAACACCATCATGCCAAAAGACTGGGTGGCTGTAAACAATGTGGTAAATACTTTCACGAGAAGAGATATAACCAGTGTTCCGAACTAATTTCCGGTCGAGCGCTTGATCAATTAGACTGGATAGTGAGTGGGCAGAGTAAGGATTATCCTGACACGCCATCCTATTCTGGTACATTGCTTAACCGGTTTGTGAGACAGAAAATTGGGAGAGTTACTGGCTGTTCAAATGGCACGGAGACAGATGAAGACTCAGATTAGAATAGTTGGGATGAAAGCCAAGTGTCCGAATTTCATGTAAAAAAAAAAAATTCTTTTGGTTTGTACAAACTCTTTTGACTGAAATGAAAACATGGGCTGAGTAAGGAATGTCCCAAATACCAACCTGGAGTGTGGGTAGGGATCTATCCTAAGACGCCATGAACTTTTGGTTCAAACTTGAAGATTTTGCCCTTTTTTGTTTTGCATAATGTAGTGCAGAAAAAAAAATTAAAAATTATTTGAGTTTTGATTCTACGTTCTAACGCCAATTGACGTTCGAACGTAGCTTGCTTATAGTACTCAGCATCTGATGAAGTCTCTGATGGAAACAAAAGTACTGGNAATAAGACATTGCATCCCCGCTCAAGAAATCAAACAGGTAATAGCATTTTGTCATTCCGAAGCATGTGGTGGCCATTTTTCATCCCGAAAAATCACTATAAAAATCTTGCAGTGTGGATTTTACTGGCCCACACTTTTCAAAGATGTCCATATTTTTTGTTCAACTTGCAATAGATGTCAAAGATTGGGAAATATTTCAAAGAGAAACATGATGCCTCTAAACCCCATTCTGATAATTGAAGTTTTTGACTGTTGGGGCATTGATTTTATGGGACCATTTCCC
>CAUOFW020004147.1:290681-334336 GCA_963454935.2 Ilex paraguariensis
ACTAACTGATGCACTCTGGGCGTATCGTACTACTTTTAAAATAATTTTGGGCATATCTCCTTACCGACTAGTCTATGGAAAGTCTTGTCACATACCTGTGGAATTGGAACATAGGGCATACTGGGCTATTAAGGCAATGAACTTTGACATGGACAAAGCTGGACTAGCAAGAAAACTTCAGATTAATGCTAAGATTGGAAGAATTAAGAAAGGAAGCATATGAAAATGCTAAGATTGCAAAATCCAAAATGAAAATTTTTCATGATAAGAACAAAGTGCGAAAGTCTTTTGAACCTGATAAAAAAGTTCTATTTTTCAATTCAAGACTCCGCCTTTTTCCTGGAAAGTTGAAATCAAGATGGATTGGACCTTACATTGTCAAAAAAATGTTTGAACATGGGGCAGTGGAAGTGGAGAACCCATCAAACAGTAATATCTTTACTGTCAATGGTCAGAGATTGAAACCCTTTGTGGAGGACTTTGTCAAAAATGTGAAGACCATTCTTTTAATGGATCCAGAACAGCGCTTCGAGACTAGCGCCTGCTGACACAAAAAAGGGCCGGGTAAGGTAGAACCCGGTCCAACCCAAAACACACCACCGCCTCGCTTCCCATGCACCTCGATCCCTTTCTCCTTTCTTTTATTTTCTTCTTCTTCTGCTGCTTTTCTTCTTTTTCTCCGTTGTTACGATACTTTGGAATCACAAACCATCTTCCAACAACACCATGACCATACTACCAGAAGATCCCATCATTTGTCTCATAATCTGCATGTGTTTACTTTATTTGTACATGGCTATGCTTCTTTTTTTCTGCACTTAGAATCAAGGGTTATCACCCTAACCCAGATTTGCAACAAGATGGTTGATTTATGTATTTTGCTTGTAGGTTTTAGCTAATGAACCAGATCTCTACCATTCAAAACTCACCTGATCGGTAAATTTGAAACATTGGGGACAATGTTTAGTTTAGGTTGGGGGGAGAGAATTACAATTTATATGAGCCTGAGCCTGTTAGAAAATTTTCAAATTTTTGTTGTTGTTGTTGTTCTTGACCAGATTGTGTACCGTAGTTTGAATACCATGTTTTATATTTTGATGATTATGTTTGTGGGTCATCTTTGATCGTTTTTGTGACTGGCAAATGTTAAAGAACTAGATAGTGAGTCTTAATATTATAAAAAGCATAGATGTTAAACTTTTTTGGTTTAGTTTAGGAGTTCTACGCACATTTCCTTCTGATGTGCACACTATGATTATGAGACAAGCAAGATTGGTAAAAAATAATGAGATCCGAGAACAACAAGCGAAACCCCTGTGCGGCTGAAGCACTTATGCCAAACACCATCATGCCAAAAGACTGGGTGGCTGTAAACAATGTGGTAAATACTTTCACGAGAAGAGATATAACCAGTGTTCCGAACTAATTTCCGGTCGAGCGCTTGATCAATTAGACTGGATAGTGAGTGGGCAGAGTAAGGATTATCCTGACACGCCATCCTATTCTGGTACATTGCTTAACCGGTTTGTGAGACAGAAAATTGGGAGAGTTACTGGCTGTTCAAATGGCACGGAGACAGATGAAGACTCAGATTAGAATAGTTGGGATGAAAGCCAAGTGTCCGAATTTCATGTAAAAAAAAAAAATTCTTTTGGTTTGTACAAACTCTTTTGACTGAAATGAAAACATGGGCTGAGTAAGGAATGTCCCAAATACCAACCTGGAGTGTGGGTAGGGATCTATCCTAAGACGCCATGAACTTTTGGTTCAAACTTGAAGATTTTGCCCTTTTTTGTTTTGCATAATGTAGTGCAGAAAAAAAAATTAAAAATTATTTGAGTTTTGATTCTACGTTCTAACGCCAATTGACGTTCGAACGTAGCTTGCTTATAGTACTCAGCATCTGATGAAGTCTCTGATGGAAACAAAAGTACTGGGAGCTCACAACGTTCGAACACCAATAGCACGTTCAAACGACAGAAGCTTACAATACCTCGGTCTCTGAAAGAACTTAAAAGTACTGGGAGTTCACAACATTCGAACGTCATTAACGTTCGAACGATATTTTAAATTCCTTCATACAATATTCGAACGTAAATAACGTTCGAACGTTCTTCCTCAGACTATAAATACCTGGGTTGTCTTTCTCAGTTCAAAATTTCCAAAAAACTCAAAAATCCTCTAAACCCTAGGATCCATTCTCACTCCCCAGCCCTCAATACTCCACTCATTTCTCATTTCCACCACAAATCAGCTACCTAAAAGCTTTTCCACCTCAAAAATTCCCAATTTTCACCGGATAACCAAAATTTTTCACCACCTCTTAAGCTCAAAACTGAGAACAGCACAATGCCTAGGGTTAAGCTCCCTGCCAAGTGCACTCCACCAGTAAATCAAGAACCAAACTTCGTAGAATAATTCATTCAAGAAGGGGAAGGGAAACAAAGAAGAAAGAGATACGATCGTACTAGATTTCCCAGTGCCCTTAAGGCTGAGAGGTATGAAAATTTTTTCCAAAATCACACTGTCGTTTGTGAATGAGATGTAGTAATTGCTGATTTTTCTGAGTTGGGGTTATTGGAAGAGATGGAGAGAAGGGAATGGGTGTGGCATTTGAGAAATGACGAAGACGCCGTTGTTGACTTGGTGAGGGAGTTCTACTCCAACGCCGAGATCATCAACGGCACAATCCGAACGTATGTTGGAGGCACCCACAACCTTGTGGATGAGGCATGTCTTTTGGAGGTAAGAAAAGACATGCCTCGGGTAGAAAACCCAATGTATCTGCCCAAGAAAAATGTGGTGTTGAATGTTGGAAGAAAGTTGACAGGGCAGGCTGATTATTCATGGGGAGGGAGAAAATTTTTAAAACAAGGAGAGCTTACTAACAAGTACAAGATGATTAATTTGATTGCAGTGGCGAACCTCACGCCAATAGGAAGAAAAAATGAGATTTTGCCCGAGATGGCACGATTGCTCTATGTACTAGGGCAAGGGCATAGCATCGACCTCCCCTCGATGGTTTTAAATGAGATGAAGAAGGGGTGCGATGCAACGAGGAGTGCACTCCCATTTGGCACCCTTGTGACTAAAATTTGCACCAACAATGGAGTAAGGGTGAAGCCATAAATGAACATCAAAAATCTAATGGGGCCACTGAACAAAGGGTCGTTCAAAAGAAGCTTAGGACATAGTGGTGCCCCGAAAGCTAGGCAAGAGGAGCACCCTCCTCAAAGAATAGATGAGGTGCAAGAAGAGTTGGACGCCGAAGAAGAAAGAGAAATGGAGACAAAGAAAGAGTAGCTAGATCAAGCAGGCCCCAGCATAACCACCCGACGATCTCTACGGGACATCATGCTTAGCATTGAAGCTAAGCAGGATGAGATCTTGAGGCTTTTGAGGGGTGGTGCTGGTGGAGATGGTGGTGCTAGTAGAGCTGGAGGAGAGGATTGATTATTTTGGTTCTTGAGGAGGAGTAGTTGATTTCTATTCTTGACTGGTTGTTGTTTGTTGATTCTTCTTTGAATAGTTTTTAGGAGATTTATGTATCGTTGTGAAGGAGTTTGTTTTGATAACTCTTGTGGTAGTTTTGTGCTTATTGTGGACACTTGTATATGATTGTGGATAGTTGAAGTTATGCTTTGAATGGATGAATTGCATCATTGACATTATTGAAAACGAGTATCTTTAATGCAATGAATGATTCAATTTATCACTTTTATTTGTTTAAAATGCATGTATAGGGTTAGCACTCTAATTCTTGTTAATAACGAAACACATGTGGATGTTAAGATTACTTGTGAAAATGACTAAGCACGTGATCGGTTTGACACCTCAACTTAACACCCACGACATAAAACCTTAATTTTTTGGACCATCAATGCTATCTTTATGCTTAAATTTTCAAAATGTACATAAGTATTTGTTATTCTTAAAGTACAAGGTGATCAGACTCGAAAACGAAATCATTATATAACTAACACTCCTTGAAACACCCAGCATAACCAGTGGAGATGACAAAGAAAACTATGGTAAGTGTTTAGCTTTACAGTGCTTTTTGAGAGGATATCAACAATTACTCAAAGTAAGCTCTTTCACTTCTGATCTCTTTCAATAATCTCANCATGGTAAGTCTTTAGCTTTATAGTGCTTTTTGAGAGGATATCAACAATTACTCAAAGTAAGCTCTTTCANTATCTTTATGCTTAAATTTTCAAAATGTACATAAGTATTTGTTATTCTTAAAGTACAAGGTGATCAGACTCGAAAACGAAATCATTATATAACTAACACTCCTTGAAACACCCAGCATAACCAGTGGAGATGACAAAGAAAACTATGGTAAGTGTTTAGCTTTACAGTGCTTTTTGAGAGGATATCAACAATTACTCAAAGTAAGCTCTTTCACTTCTGATCTCTTTCAATAATCTCATTAAACTTGCTTTGATTGATGCAACCAAAGTGATCTATTTTTCATAACCCACAGGGATCTTTTGCATATATACATATGCACATACTTGAGAGAGGATCGTAGGTCATCTGCGGATCAACTTTGAGCCTTAGCTAATTCTTTTACAAAAGTATATCCCTAGTCAGCCTTGCTTGAGCCTCAAAAGAATAAATTCTTTTTCGCCCGTGTAATGACCAAAGCCACAAAAGCACACATTTATCGTACCTTGCTATCGAATTTCTTGCNGAGGATCGTAGGTCATCTTCGGATCAACTTTGAGCCTTAGCTAATTCTTTTACAAAAGTATATCCCTAGTCAGCCTTGCTTGAGCCTCAAAAGAATAAATTCTTTTTCGCCCGTGTAATGACCAAAGCCACAAAAGCACACATTTACCATACCTTGCTATCGAATTTCTTGCATCCTCTTCCAAATCAATATGAAAACAAAAAGGCAAGAAAAATAGTGATGAGAATGGTGGCTACTGTTCAATACAAGGAAAATCAGTGNTCGTACCTTGCTATCGAATTTCTTGTATCCTCTTCCAAATCAATATGAAAACAAAAAGGCAAGAAAAATAGTGATGAGAATGGTGGCTACTATTCAATACAAGGAAAATCAGTGGAAGCAACCAAAAGAAAAAAGACACTATGAGACAANTCCTCTTCCAAATCAATATGAAAACAAAAAGGCAAGAAAAATAGTGATGAGAATGGTGGCTACTGTTCAATACAAGGAAAATCAGTGGAAGCAACCAAAAGAAAAAAGACACTATGAGACAAGTAATTGCCAAGAAAGTGAAAAATGGGACAAATAAAAGAAAGAAATCTCATTCCCAAATATCAAGAGAGTTAGAAAGAGGTGTGCAACACTGCATAAAAAGATAGCCTTTGATCACCATTGACGATATTTCATTAGCCACTGACCTCTGGCCCCATTACAACCTACAAAAAGCCCTAGGTGATCTCAAGTGTGATGCGTATGTGTATTATCTATTACAAGTGGGGTGTGTTAACTAGAATCTCTTTATTTGCATCAATATTCGTTCATGAGATTATGCCAAGGTTAAAACTGGTATCCTCAAAACTTCACTCTTATACTACTGATGCATAAGATTTTGCGACTAGCCATCTTCTGATCACATGCCACCTTTGAGAGTTATATCACTACAATCGGAGCGATTTGTTTTGCTGAGAGCATTCCTAGAGAGGCTTGTGTACTCAAAGCTATCCATGCAAGGTGGAAAAAGGGAATAATTGTTATATATCAATTCTTGTTTCTAGTATGACCATCCTACTACTCAGAGAATCTCTAATGCTAATGCGACAGGTGCTAATTTTTGCATAAAGAGAGTACCAATGGAAGGAAAATATAGGTGATAAGTCACGATTGAGGGTTGAGTGTCCCAATGACCATGATGCTAATTCATTTTTTTTTAACAATCTCACATACACACTTGTTCGACTGAAGTTTGTGGGTAGCTTCACTGAACACCTCACGAAACAACACTCGTCCACTAGGGTAAATCTAGCGGTACAACGGCTTGTTGCATAAGCTAAATACAACCGGATAACCCACGAAAAAGGCATTAGGAATAAATTTACCTTTCATTGTCATTGTATTACTAGAGACTAGCAATATTTAGGTTGGGGGGTGTGATTCGTGCGTAAAGTTAACAAATTTTTACTATGCCTTTTTGGACTAATTGTGTTTTGATGGAGTTTAAGTAATGACATTTCAGGTCCTAAAGTGAACAAAGGCCAAGAACAACAAAAATCACACTTGAATGTAACACCAGCACAAAAGAGAACAAAAATGTAGAAGGTTGGAACAAAGCAAGGACGTTTGAACGTTAATCCACATTCGAACGTCATCTGAAACCCTACCAAGACCAGCTGTTGAGACATGGCGTGTTGCAGTCAACAAAAAAAAAGAAGAACCAGAAGCACTTGAGTACAATGTTCTAACATCACTCCACGTTTGAACGTTGTCTTGAGTGACTAAGGAGTTGCTGAGTGTACAGTCAATGATGTTCAAGGCTTGTGGAAGTGACCAAGTCAGTGACTACAGGCCACTTGAGTGTAAGAAATCAAACATCATTTGACATTCGAATGCCCTAAAAGCAAAGGCAGACTTGACGTTTGAACGCCCTAAAAGCAAAGGCAGACTTGACGTTTGAATGCCAGGTCACGTTCGAATGTCCCCCTACAGATGGCCTGCAGAATAGTTGATTCCTATGGGCGGAAAACACTATTCACTCATCCTCACCTATCTCCTACCCCCTCCCCTTCCTTGCCTATAAATACTCCCTTGTTGGGATCTTAAAAGGCATTCTTCCTCTTGTAGAGAAAGGAGGGAGCAATCTTTATTCTTGTAAAGTAAAAGTGTTTTAGTAATCTAGTTCTTGAATATTTCATACTTATGCATTCATTTTCCATTTATATCAACCATGTTGGAGGCTTAGACTCCCCTTGTAGTTGAAGTCTTTCATTTACTTATGCTAAGTCTTTACATTCATGTTGTGACAACCATGATGGAGTCTTAGACTCCCTTTGTAGTTGTACTTGCTTTTATTTACAAAGTATCAAGAGAGGTAGTTCATCTTTTGGTTGTGGTGGAAACCCTCCAAAAGCAACTAGCTTTCTTCTACTTTTATTGTTCATGTATTTCACTTCCATTGCTTGAGCATCCTTCTTTCTTAGAAGAGTGAAACTCTTCCACTTTTCTAGAGCTTTACCAAAGCCGTGAAGGGTGGAAAGTGATTCACTTATTCTTCATTGAAGAAAAGCTCTTTGTTTAGTTTGCTTTACTTAGTAGCGTCTCTACTTAGAGGGATGAGTAGCACTCACTTTTCTAGCTTTGCCAAGGCCATGAAGAGTGAGTAGTTCCTCATTCACTCTTTAGTAAGAGGTGATGAATATGTAAAGATTATCTAAAAGTTATGATTGTGCAAATTCTTCAAGCTTTAATGGTTTATACTCCACCTGTTCATTGGGTGATTGAATGTACCTAGAAAAGATTGAGGTCCTTTGTATAACCAGGGCTCCATCTATGATACGGATGACTCCTGCATAGAAAGATCCGTTGGTTCAATGCAAGTACCCCGGCCAGCTCTTCATGACAACCTTTCAATCCCCACTATCATTGCGCTTTATTCAAAGAATGGATCATTAATGCCATGGTTGGATACGTTGTAGAAATACTTGCTTTTTTGTAGACGGGTTAAATCTCAGCACAGACAATTCTTGTAAACTTCTAGAAAGGCATTGGAATCATGTGCTTAAGTCTCACAATCCATCCTCCGATTAACTTGCTGTTGACACGGGAGTTAATTGAGTTATAAAGCACAAACATGACAAAATGGATACTCTATTACATGTCCTGATCCTCGAGCTAAAGGATGGCTATTTCATTTTGAGAATCTTATATTTTGTCTAGAAAACCCTTGAAAAGAATCTNAAAAATGGATACTCTATTACATGTCCTGATCCTCGAGCTAAAGGGTGGCTATTTCATTTTGAGAATCTTATATTTTTTAGAAAACCCTTGAAAAGAATCTTCTATTCCATTCAAGAAATCCCCACCACTCCAAACACTCGAAATTTCCAAGTTACTTGGTCTTTATTATTGCATACTTCAGAAACACCAATCATAGTTCTCTGTGGATTCGACTCCGGACTTCACCAGATTATTACTACAACTTGACTGCCTGCACTTGGGTGTACACATTTCGGATCAAGTCAACTGCCTCATAGCCAACCTGCTCATTCATTTTGACATTCTCTTCTATGCCAAAATCTGTAAATGTGAAAGTAAATCCCTCTCAAATCCAAACATGGTTTTAAAAATAGTAAAAAGAATGCAAGTCTCNCTGCCTCATAGCCAACCTGCTCATTCACTTTGACATTTTCTTCTATGCCAAAATCTGTAAATGTGAAAGTAAATCCCTCTCAAATCCAAACATGGTTTTAAAAATAGTAAAAAGAATGCAAGTCTCTTTTGAAAAATAGAGTATATAACTTTTTGAGAGTAAACCATGACAATTATAATGATTTCAAGTTACAAAATACAATAAATCAATGATAGGAATAAACATACATGAAATTGAAAAATCAAATAATAACCTAGTAGCATCATCTCATATTATCATGTTTGTTGGTTACTTCTCAAGAATCTACACAACGATTCTACCTTATTCACACACCACAACCACACAATCTCAACCATTCCCCATAGGGCCAAATCACAAATCACTTTAGGAATGACGTATACCATCTCCCATGACATTGACGAATCATTCCCAGGAAAGGTATACTATCTCTCAACCTCGAACTTACATGAACAATAATAGGTTCTCTCNATAGGGCCAAATCACAAATCACTTTAGGAATGACGTATATCGTCTCCCATGACATTGACGAATCATTCCTAGGAAAGGTATACTATCTCTCAACCTCGAACTTACATGAACAATAATAGGTTCTCTCATAAACAACAATCCACTACAAGTGTTAGGCAACTATCTCATCCCCGATGGAATAAACTAACCTCTAATACTCTATGGCAGCTCTTAAAGGCAATTCAAGTCTGTCAAACTCAAACCATACAGAGATGAGAAACCACAACTTTATTAAACCAGATATTCAACTAATCATGATTTCCATCAAAACACACGTAGCACAAGTTTCACAATTCTCAAGGTACAAGAATAATGTTATTAAAATATGCAAGAGATCATATCAAGAAAATCATTACAATTTTGATAACCAAATTCTAGGGTTTTGCCACAAATCACGATTTCTTGAAACAAGAACAAATAGCAAATTAAAAACCTAATTTAACCAATCCTAGGAATTTAGAAATCGGGAATCAATAGGTCTTTCACAATATAATAGATGTTTATGAAAACTAGGATTTTGGAAACCAAGAATAAGAATACCTTGATCCCAAACATGTACTTTGTTAAAAGCTACGTTTCAATCGGAAAGAAACAAAAAACTCACAACTATTTATCATATAACTATCAAGAAGATTGAAAATATACATATATAATATTCTAAGTCTCAATGAAAGAACTCAAGTAGAATCTCCTACCTTTAATCCATTGTTTGTGTGTAGTTCTAATGTGTTTGATTTGTTCCAGACGTGACCCCCTTCTATCTCTTATACCTTCCCTCAACAATCTAGGGTTTACTAGGATAGAAAATAGGTAAAATAGTCCCCAAAAGACATCCCTAGTATTTATAGGACCCTAAAATCCAAGAAAAAATGCTAAACTGATTGGTGAGGTGTATTCGAATGGTTGTCTTGCATTCGAACAAGGGCAACAATACCCACATGTGCGTTCAAACTACTATCATTCGTTCGAACGANACATGCTAAACTGATCGGTGAGGTGTATTCGAATGGTTGTCTTGCATTCGAACAAAGGCAACAATACCCACATGTGCGTTCAAACTACTATCATTCGTTCGAACGGTCACTCGTATCATTAAAGGAACTGTTTGAATGGTCCCCATGCATTCAATAGTAAAAACTCTCTTGAATTCCCCAACCCTGCATGTGCATTCAAACGGGGGATATGCGTTCGAATGGTGTGTATTCATATCGTCAAAAGCACTATTCGAACGATACTGCATTGTTTGAATGGTGGTAAGTCTTTGTCCCTGAATTGTGGCTTGATTTTAACCTAGTTAAAAGTCGATTCACGAAATTTTTGTGAAATACAGTTTTGTAGCCCTGGAGGTCTAGTTTCCACTGTAAACATTTCAAGTTAATCAGGTATTAGGATAAAAAGTTGTGGTCAAAATACTAAGGTAGGGTCAAATTTTATTCTATCCAAATTTTTCCCAAAAAGCATTTCAACTCCGGAATATTTCCAAACTTCTAATATACCCCATATCACCTATTCCAAGGTTTTTTGACCTTTTGGATTTATTTGTGATGTCATTTCACTTTAAATATACTTAAAACTTCACTCAATTCATTTATCTTTTGAGTGACCACGGACTTGATCTGAAATATATACACCCGAGTGCAGGCGGTCAAGCTGTAGTAATAATTCGGTTAAGTTTAGAGTCGAATCCATAGGAAACTATTGTTGGTGTTTTGAAGTAAGGAGTGACAAAGACCATGTGATTGTAACCTTTGAGATTTATAGTGATGATGTTTAGAGATTTTCCTGGTCCAAATATATCATTCTCTCCAAGAAGTTTTTCTAGACAAAATATAAGATAAATTCAAATGTAACAACCACCCTTTAGCTCGCGGATCAGAACATGTATATAGTCATCCGATTTATAATATTTGTGCTTGATAACTCAATTTAACCCCCGTGTCAACAGTAAGTTAATCGGAAGATAAAGATAGATCGTGAGAATTAAGAACATGATTCTGACGTCATTGCAAAGGTTTACAAGAATTTTCTGTGCCGAGACTCAACCCATCTACAAACAAGAAAGTATCTCTACAAGGCATCTAACCATGACGTTAATATTCCATTCTTTAGATGAAGCATAATAATGGTGAAGATTGAAAGGTAGTCATGAAGATCTAGCCGGGATACTTACCTTAAACACATGGATCCTTCTATGCAAGAGTTATCTATGTCATAGAAAGAACCTACGGTTATACAAAGTACCTTAGCTTTGCTAGATGCATTCAATAAGCAGGTGTAATATAAAGCATTAAAGCATAAACGAAATGCACAAAATATAACTTCTGGATGATTTATACATATCTATCACCTCTTACTAAATACTAAATGAGAAACTACTCACTCTTCATGACTTTGGTAAAGCTAGAAAAGTAAGTGATGCTCATCCCTCCAAGTAGAGCAGTGACAAAGTGAAACATACTAAACAAGGATCCGATCTTCGACAAAGAATGAGTGAATCACATTCCACCCTTCACGGCTTTGGTAAAGCTCTAGAAAAATGGAAGAGTGTCACTCCTCTAAGGGAAGAAGGAAGCCCAAACAATGGAAGTGAAAGAAATTAACAACGAAAGAAGAAGAAAGCTAGCCACTTTTGGAGGGTTTCCACTACAACCAAAAGATGATCTATCTCCCTTGATACAAGTAAATATAAGCCTAAGTCTAAGACTAATTCTACAACTACAAGTAGGAGTCTAAGCCTCCTTCAAGCTCTTCTACTAGTCTTGGTGTAGTCAAAGGCTACAAAACCAAGCTCTAGCTCTCTACAAGTCCTTAAAAAGACTCCATAAAGAACTCCCTCAAGGGGATTATTTATTGGCAAAGAGGAGGTGGACAAAAGAGTGTGTGGGAATAGTGTAGGGTCTTGAAAGTCTTCTGAAGACCATCCACTCTACAGCCTGTCTGGAGACAACGTTCGAACGATGTCTGGCGTTCGAATGTTGTTACTTTATATGCTTGATGAGCATTCAAAATCCATATGAGGTCTGGCCTTCCCACTCAAGTAGCCTGTGGTCTTCTGTGAAATCCATTTCCACACTCCATGCACAACTTGACGCTTTGCACTCAACATCCTGATCCTCAATTAATTCAAGGGGACATTCGAACGTGAATTGGCATTCGAACGTGGTACTCAAGTACCTCAGTGTTTTCCTTCTTTGCTGCAACATGCCATGTCTTATCATCCTGTAGTCTGATCTTCAATAATTCAAGAGAATGTTTGAACGTTGATTGGCGTTTGAACGTTCTTGCCTTAGTCCAAGCTTTTCCAATTTTTCTCTAGAATATGTTGGTGTTGCACGAAAGTGTGATATTCATTGTCTTTGGTCCCTTGTACAATTTATGTCCTGAAATGCCAGCATTTAAACTCCATCAAAGTATAATTAGTCCTAAAAAGGCATAGTGATATGTTGATTTTAACTACTAATCACATTCCCCAACCTAAATATTGTTAGTCTCTAGTAATACAATAAAAATTTAATTAAAATCTATTACTAGTGCCATTTTCTTAGGTCATCTGGTTGCATTTAGCATATGCAACAAACCATTGAACCATTAGGTTTAGGGGACGAGTATTGTCTCGTGAGGGTTTTCAATGAAGTTACCCACAAACTTCAGTCGAACAGATGTGTATGTGAGATTGTTAGTTAAACTAAGCATCATGGTCGTTGGGACACCCAACCCTCAATTTCGACTCATATCACACACATTCTCTTTCATAGGTATTCATTCTATTCAGAAATTGGCATTTGTTACATTGGCATTTGGAATTCCCTACGTAGTGGGAATGATCATTCTAGAAACAAGAATTGTTATATAACAAACATTCCACTTTACCACCTTACATGGATAGCTTTGATTTCACAAACCTCTCTTAGAATGCTCTCAGCAAAAATTTGCTCCGATTATAGTGACTTGTCTCTCAAAGGGCATGTGATCAAAGGATGGCCAATCAAAAAATCACATGCACAATTAGTATGGGAGTGAAGCTTTTAGAAAGTAGACTAATCATGTTTTTGGCATAATCTCATGGAAGAATATCGATGCAATTAAAGAAATACTATTTAACATACCCCAACTTTTGGTTGACAACACACACATGCATCAGACTTGAGATCAACTAGGGCTTTTTATAGTTTGTAATGTGGCTAGAGGTTAGTGGCTAACAAAATGACGTCAAATGGTATTCAAAAGCTATCCCTTTTTATGTAGTGTAACATACCTCTTTGTCGTTTTTCAACATTTTGCCTAGAAATGGTATTTCTTTCTTTCATTTTTCTCATTTTTCACTTTATTGGCAATATTCTATTTTTCTGCCTCTTTTCTTTCTCGGTTGTTCCCACCAACTTTTCTTTCATTGAATAGTAGCCACCATCGTCTTTTTTTATTGTTCTTGCTTTTTTGTATCATACTACTATATAAGAGGGTGTAAGAAAATTAGTGTAAGGTATGTCTGGAACACCCCCTCCACATGGCATAATATTGTCCGCTTTGGGCCCATTGGCCCTCACGGCTTTATTCCTCCCAGTATTCCTAGGAAAATGCCTTATATCATGTAAGGCAAGGGGCTTACTAATAAGCCCAGTCACTTTCCCCTCCCTAACCGATGTGGGAAACCAGGATCTCATAATTCACCCCCCTAAGGGTTACACGTCCCCGTGCAGTAGCTTGTCAACTACTTGCTCGCCCACTACACGTGAGCACATCAGGGACCCACACTCGATCTAGGAGAGAGTCAGCTCTGATATCAACTTGTAACACCCCCTCCACATGGCATAATATTGTCCGCTTTGGCCCCACTAGCCCTCACGGCTTTGTTCCTCCCAGTATTCCTACAAAAATGTCATATGCCATGTAAGGCAAGGGGCTTAATAATAAGCCTAGTCATTTTCCCCTCCCTAACTGACGTGAGACACTAGGATCTCACAATGTCAGGTATATTTTCCTGTGACTCAGTTATAATATGAGTTTCTTGTAAAAGAAATCATTCATTGAAGGCTCAAGCATGACTAACTAGGGATATAATTTTGTAAAAAAAATAGCTAAGGCTCAAAATCAAATCAAAGATGGCCTAAGATCCTTTCTCAAGTATGTGCATATGTATGTGTTGTATGACTAGATTCCTTGTGGATATATGTCAATAGATTGATTCAGTTACGTCAATCAAAGCAAGTTTAATGAGATTATTCAAAAATTGAAAGTGAAAGACCTTACTTGAGTAAATGTTGATCGGCTCTCAAAAGCATTGCAAGACTCAAAACTTACCATGGTATCTTTTGTTATCTCCACTGGTTATGTCGGGTTTTTTAGGGAATGTTGGTTATATATCGATTCCATTTTCAAGTCTGATCATCTTGTACCTAAAGAATAACAAATATCAATGTACATTTGACAATTGAGAACAGATAAAATACCACATGTCCTAGAAATGTGGGTTTAAGTCTAGATTGCTAAGTTAGGTGTCAAACCGATCATGTGATTATTTACTTTAACAAATAGTCTTAGAATCCACATTTGTTCTATCATTTATTAACACATAATAATATAATTCTAATTCTGCACATGTATTTAAACAGATAAAAGTAATAAACTGAACCATTCATTTCACAAAATATAAAAGTTTAGCACAAGAACAACAGGTTCAAATTATCCAGAAAAGAAGAAACAAAACACACAAAAACTTTAAACATCCACAGCAAACCACAAAAGAAGAAGCTCATCCAAAAAAGAAGAAACAAACACTCGACTCAAGAACATAAATCTCTCTCACTCTCCCCCAGCTCCACCCCTCAGAAGTTGAAGAATCTCATCCTGCTTAGCTTCGATGCTAAGCATGATATCTCTAAATGAGTGCCGGGTACTGGTGCTGGTACTGGGGCCTACCTCCTGTTGTCCGAATTTGATATTGACAATTTACGTGCAAGTATACACGATCAACAAGTAATAAAGTGATAAGTAGAGTATCGTTCCCATGGAGAAATATTGCTAATAACTTCCAAGTACTAACTTTATATCAATTCGATTTTATTTAAACAATTGGATTTAAACTATGAATTCACTAACTAAAAACTAAACCTAAATTTAATAATCAAGGGTTGAATTTACCGGATAAAAGAAGTTAAGATTACAACTTCCCCTAATGCTTCGTATAAACCTTTCTAACTCTCTTTCTTGTTAATTGATCAAAATAAGTTGTTAACTGAGAACTCAAAGTATTTATCAAACATCTTCCGATAGTTAAATAAAATTATCTCTCCCAATTAAATTACTATATTCCTATGCAAAATAATTTAGAATAGGTTCATTAAGTTCAAAGTCTCATGAAAGTTACACACGGCATATAGGTATATTCCTATCCTATACACAAACCCAGCAATTCAATCCTAAGAAGAATTAACCAGACGTATGTCATCATATTCGGATCTAAACCTAGAATTCAACTTCCAATTTCATCAAAGTTATCAAATTGATTGGTGGTCACACAATCATATATTAAGCACAAATATGACAAACAACTCATGTATGATCAATAGAACTAGAAACGAGAGTAGATAAATTGAACTAGACATTAGGTTATGTTGCAATCTTAATAAGAATTTAGTTCATAATGTAATTAAAGAACATCATTCTAAAATTGAACCACATCTTAGAAAATTCAAAATTAAAAGTAAGAGAAAAGAATGAAAACTTAGTTGCAATCTTCAACCCTTCTCTAGCTTTCAAGTCCAATCTTCTTTGTGTCGATTCCTTCGATTCTTGTCTTCAATTTTCTTCCAATTCCTTGGTCTTTTTAGATGTTTTTAGCCCCCAAAAGTCAGAATATCTCATCNAATTTTGTTTTTCTCCACTCTTTTTTCTCTTTCAATGAGTGTATTATATGCTTCATCTTACCTCCTATTGAGCGTGTGACGCCCCAAAATCCGTGGGTCCGTTGATTACCCATCAACCCGCAGAATACCCGTGGATACCAAGTAACTCGATATCACACTGTTATGCCCCATTTACCGAGGTCCTTAATTTAACAAAATTCGAGCAGAGTCTCCTTTGTACGGAGAGCTCTACCCAAAACACAACCTGTGCAATATACATTAACATGACCCGTCCGAGGCTCCATATAACACAATGACCACATAGGGTCCATTTATAAGTAAAACTAGACCACACTGAGTCCAATTATAATTAAATATTGGCCACACCGGGTCCAATCATCCATATTTATATCAAAACATGCAAGGTTACTTTAACAATAGTCCATATAAGTTCTATTACAATTTAAAAGCTTACATGCTTAAAACATTCTTTTCACAAATATTTTACATCAACACAAAATAAAGCCACATTCAGTTTTCTTCAAACATGAGGGTCCAAATTGGAGCCATCCACCGGTGTACCTCTCCCACCTGAAATGTTTCCCATATAGGGTGAGTCAACGATCAGTAGAAAAACTCCTATAGAGGCTACTCCCCACCTAAAATGCGTATGCAATACATACATGCCACAAACAACTTCTTCCAAATAAGAATATGTTATTCAAGATAGAATCTCATTATGTCATGCCAAGTAATGAGATGAAACTCACTCATGCATGCTATCCCGAGCCCACACCGACTCCCACAACACAATGCGACTCATATGTGTAAAACAAACGTCTTTGATGATACACATCCAAAAATTATTTTGAAATCAACCATATGTCATAAAATCAATTCATTCTTGGATGTTTCTCATCAAATGAATAATTTATATATCAAAATCATGTGCCTTTATGGGGTGTCGGATTCAGGAATCGCACCTCCGGCTCCGTACGCCGTTACACTTTTCTAGAATTTCATCGCCGGTAAGTGTATGAACCAAGTGACCGGGTTTTTCACCTGAGAGAGTATCTAGCCCTACTTGCTATACCCGACACAAGTTTTCTTATGCATGTAACCGTGCGACTCNGCTTACCTCTTAAAGCGTAAAGAATTCGTAAGAAGCCTCAAGAACAAGATTCAAGCTCAAAGCTTAGGTTTTTCCAAAATTCACCATTTGGATCTTCGGTGAAAATCTTTGTTTTTGGTACCCACGCGTAGCCCTCGTCGCGTAGATCAACTTTAATTCTTGGCCCGACGAATTTCGACCAACAAAACTNTGAGTCCACCATCAAGCACCAATGTTGGTGTTGATCACCCCATGCAACCCTACACCCAGACTCATGCATGTAGCCCATGAATGTGATGTCAATTCCATGTCCATATTGCAATGCATGCCAAATGAACAATTTTTACATATCAATGTATACCATGTCAATTTATATCATTTGCATATAATCACCATAACCATTTCAAGTTCAATATATCCAAGAGCATATATCAACACTCCATCAACATGATAACACATAATACATGCTAATATTACATTTCATTCACAAGGCATAATATAAAACACAAAGCATGCCCACATGATCCCAATTTCCAAGGGATTACATAAATACTTCCATATACCAAAATCAAGCCAAGATTTTATATGGATCATTCAAACAAAATAAAAATCAGAATATATGATTTTTACATAACCAATTATCGAAACATTCTAGAAATCACAAACTAGCACTTTCTAACTACCAATTCACACTATAATTGATCCTACCTATTTCTATAAAACCAACCATAATGGAAAAATGTTAGAAATACCCAAAACAGCCCACATGAACCCTATGGACACCTTAGGTTAGAAATAGGTCCGAGTAGGAGGAAGCTTACCTCTTAAAGCGTAAAGAATTCGTAAGAAGCCTCAAGAACAAGATTCAAGCTCAAAGCTTAGGTTTTTCCAAAATTCACCATTTGGATCTTCGGTGAAAATCTTTGTTTTTGGTACCCACGCGTAGCCCTCGTCGCGTAGATCAACTTTAATTCTTGGCCCGACGAATTTCGACCAACAAAACTCCCAGAATCAGCAGAAGAAAGCTTGAAGAATTATTTTTTTTCCTCTTTGCTCTTTGGTCTGATCCAGCAGGCCAAATGAAGGGAAAATATCTGATTTTTCAAATATTTGCCCATATTTATACTTTTTAATTCGCGGTCCACATCGCCCCGCTCGTTTATCACTTTCGAATCCGTTTTTCGTCCCGAATCAGCTCATTTAAATCTTGATTAAGTCCAAATAAATTTTATTGGAACTTTAATCCAATTATGAAGAAATTTTAAAAATGCCATTTTTGGGGACCTTTAAAAGTTTATTCGTCGCCCAAATTATCTCGTAATACGTGTAAAATTCGACTATATCAGAATCCGACAAAAATTGACAGGGCAGCTCGATTTCGTGATGTGAATCCAACGGTGAGATCCGTTGCTTCATCCGAGCTCTAGAAAAATATTGATTTTAATCTCGCATAATAGTGGTAAATTACCATTTTACCTTTTATCGAAAAAAGTTCAAATTTTTCCCGGGTTTCACAGAGCGAGTGCGTGTTACGCTCCATCTCACATTTTCTTGAACGAGTGCGTTTTACGCTCCATTTCGTTCTCCACATGTGTTTATAAGTGAGTTCGTTTTACGCTCCCTCTCTACTCACCACATGCCCATTTTCTTGTCTTTTGTCTTCCTATTTTTTGTTTCTTTCTCTTTTTTTATACTAACCCATCATAACCAAAATTTCTCTCAAACTTATATGAATACCTCAATTCGTTTTGAATAATGCTAAAATAAGTTTTCTAAAGTTTCAATGATATCTCCCACAAGTATTTAACCAAATAAATTCTCCAAATAATAACTAACCAAACAGATGGATATGTGTTCATGAATGAAAAGATCACAAACAGTGTAAAACCAACTAGTATGTCAAACTACAGACTCAACATGTTCATCAATTTTTCTTAAATTTACAATTAATCTCATTCATCATTGGTCATAATCAAATTCAATAAACCCATTGTTCAAATCGTACTAAAACATGTTATTTAATGTGCAAAATATGTTATCTAAAATGCATACCTAATAATGTAAATGCAAACAAGAAAACACCCTCAAACTTAAACTCAACATTGTCCTCAATGTGTAAAGTAGGAAAAATTAAGATAGAGGACTTCCCTGAGACTTCGCTAGTTGGCATCATCATCAGCATATTCGTCGTCCGCAAGTCAGGAGTGTATTTGGGAAACATAGGTGGGTTGGTCTTGGCTCCTAGTAAGGCCTTGTGCGTGCTCCAACTTTATATTCAATTCTTGGGACCTGCAAACAATTGACATACCAATTAAAATGCACTAACTAACTACATTATTTCTTATAAAAAAATAAATTAAAATAAAATGAAATAAAAATTAGAAACTAAAATTTGGGTTGCCTCCCAATTAGTGCTTATTTTATAGTCTTTAGCCTGACTACTTCCTGTTTCATCCCGAATTGGCAAGGGTAATTGAGGTCTTTTCACGATCAATGTCACCGCCCAATATTGCTTCAGTCTCCGCCCGTTCACCTTGAAAGTTATCTTCGAGTTAGCTTCCTTAACTTCTTCTGCCCAATGTGGGAACACCTCCTCTTTATATACCTTGTCCTTCTCAAGTAGATCTGAAATATAACTTCCTACGAATACCCCATTCACTGTCTTTTCAACCAAATCCACCCTAAAACATTCTTCCTCTTCCTTTGGAAATTTCATAGCTAAAAATACATTGAATGTAACCTCTTGATCTTGGACTCACATAGTTAGCTCACCTTTTTGTACATCGATAAGTGTTCTCCCTGTTGTTAAGAATGGTCACCCAAGAATAATAGGTATTTCCCTATCTTCCTCACAATCTAAGACTATGAAATCAGCTGAAAAAATGAACTTATCCACTTTAACTAGAACATCCTCAACTATGTCCCTTGGATAAGTGAGTAATCTATCCGCAAGCTGCAATGTGATGTTGGTGGGCTTCGCTTCCTTTAAACCCAATTATTGATAAATTGAAAGCGGCATCAAGTTGGTACTAGCTCCCAGATCACACAATGCTTTCCCAAAACATTGACTGCCTATTGTGCATGGAATTGTAAAGCTACCCAGATCTTTGAGATTTGGTGGTAGTTTCTTTTGAAAAGTAGCATTGCACTCCTCTGTAAGTGTCACTGTCTCAAAATCGCCAAGTTTTCTTTTCTTCGACAAAATTTCCTTTAAAAATTTCACATAGTGAGGCATTTTCTCTGTTGCTTCTGCAAAAGGTATATTTATTTGGAGTTTCTTAAATACTTCCATGAATTTAGAGAACTCCTTATCCCATTTCTGTTTCTGCAAATATTGTGGAAACGGCATGGGAGGCAGAATAGGTCTCGGATTACCACCATTGGAAGTTATAACTGGATCTTCTTCATCCTTTCCATGGTTCACATTCTTGCTATTCTTTTCTTCACCCTCACTATTATCTCCAAGTAATTGTTTTAGAGTGCCACCAACAATTTCAGGTAACTCTTTTCCGCTTTGTTCTGTAATAGCATTGCGGTGCTCCTTACCTTCCCTCTTAGGATTGATCTCCGTATCACTAGGTAGAGTGCCTTGAATGGCATTAGCGAGCTGACCCATTTGGTTTTTCAGGTTTCAGATTAATACTTCCTTACTGTTCATCCTTATCTCATTCTGTGATATGTATCTGGAAAGCAGCTCCTCCAAATTTGACTTCTTTTCCTGCTATAGTGGAGCTTGATTCTAAAAGTATGGTGGGTATCATTGTGTTGGAGCAGAAGTTTGGGCTTGATAATTATTCCAAGACAAGTTTAGATGAGTCCTCCAACCTAGGTTATAATTGTTAGAATTTTTGTTATATTGTTGTCTGTTAAAGTTACCAACGTATTGTACCGACTCTGAACTAATTGCACATTGATTGCTCAGATGGTTCCCGGCACACAATTCATAAACAACTGCCACACTCTGAATAGGTTGTACCCCTAAAGCATCAATCTTCTTTGTCAACGTAGCAACTTGTGTAGCCAATGCACTAACCACATCAACTTCATAAATCTCTGCTACCTTTGGCTGATTGATCCTTGCAGAGGGCCACTGATAATTGTTGGCAGTCATCGTCTCCAATAACTCGTAAGCTTCATCAAATTTTTTTCCCATCAATGCCTCACTTGTAGCTACATCGATACTGGTTCGGGTAGTACTAAACAACCCATTGTAGAATGTTTGAACTTGCAACTACTTAGGAATACNTATCTCCAAGTAATTGTTTTAGAGTGCCACCAACAATTTCAGGTAACTCTTTTCCGCTTTGTTCTGTAATAGCATTGCGGTGCTCCTTACCTTCCCTCTTAGGATTGATCTCCGTATCACTAGGTAGAGTGCCTTGAATGGCATTAGCGAGCTGACCCATTTGGTTTTTCAGGTTTCAGATTAATACTTCCTTACTGTTCATCCTTATCTCATTCTGTGATATGTATCTGGAAAGCAGCTCCTCCAAATTTGACTTCTTTTCCTGCTATAGTGGAGCTTGATTCTAAAAGTATGGTGGGTATCATTGTGTTGGAGCAGAAGTTTGGGCTTGATAATTATTCCAAGACAAGTTTAGATGAGTCCTCCAACCTAGGTTATAATTGTTAGAATTTTTGTTATATTGTTGTCTGTTAAAGTTACCAACGTATTGTACCGACTCTGAACTAATTGCACATTGATTGCTCAGATGGTTCCCGGCACACAATTCATAAACAACTGCCACACTCTGAATAGGTTGTACCCCTAAAGCATCAATCTTCTTTGTCAACGTAGCAACTTGTGTAGCCAATGCACTAACCACATCAACTTCATAAATCTCTGCTACCTTTGGCTGATTGATCCTTGCAGAGGGCCACTGATAATTGTTGGCAGTCATCGTCTCCAATAACTCGTAAGCTTCATCAAATTTTTTTCCCATCAATGCCTCACTTGTAGCTACATCGATACTGGTTCGGGTAGTACTAAACAACCCATTGTAGAATGTTTGAACTTGCAACTACTTAGGAATACCATGGTGAGGGCATTTTTGGAGTAAATCCTTGAATCGCTCCCAAGCTTCATATAGGGTCTCAGAATCCTGTTGTGCGAATGATGTGATGTCATTCCTCATCCTTGCAGTTTTAGTTGGTGGAAAATATTTAGCTAAAAAATTTTGAGCTAAATCTGTCCACGTAGTAATAGAACCCGATGGCAATGAATGCAACCAACTCTTTGCTTTATCAAAAAGTGAGAAAGGGAAAAATCAAAGTCTAATTGCATCTTCAGAAATCCCATTGTATCTAAACATGTCGCAAATCTCCAGAAAAGTCATCAAATATTTATTTGGGTCATCGTTAGGTAAACCCCCAAACTGGACTGAATTCTAAATCATTTGAATGGTACCCCGCTTGATTTTGAAATTGTTTACTTAAATTACGGGTCTTTGAATGCTCGATTGTATTTCTACCACAAGCGGCATAGCATAATCCCTTAGCGATTTCTGTTCATCTTCCGCCATGGTTTCTTGATTATGTACTTCTTGACACTGTTTTCGTAAGTTTCAGAGCCTTCTTTCAATTTTCGTCTTTGTATGGTAATTGTTCTTGACCTGTAGATCGTGTTTGCATATAAAATTCAACAGCACTTGCAAAAGAAATTAAAACATAAAACTAAATAAGTTTAAACTAAGATCAAATTGATTGAAATTAATATTGAAATAATTACTAGAATAAATTCCCGGCAACGGCGCCAAAAATTTGTTGTCCAAATTTGATATTGATAATTTACGTGTAAGTATACATGATCAACAAGTAATAAAGTGATAAGTAGAGTATCATTCCCACGGAGAAATATTGCTAATAACTTCCAAGTACTAACTTTATATCAATTCGATTTTATTTAAACAATTGGAATTAAACTATGAATTCACTAACTAAAAACTAAACCTAAATTTAATAATCAAGGGTTGAATTTACTGGATAACAGAAGTTAAGATTAAAACTTCCCCTAATGCTTCGTATAAACCTTTCTAACTCTCTTTCTTGTTAATTGATCAAAATAAATTGTTAACTGAGAACTCAAAGTATTTATCAAACCTCTTCCGATAGTTAGATAAAATTATCTCTCCCAATTAAATTACTATATTCCTATGAAAAAAAAATTTAGAATAGATTCATTAAGTTCAAAGTTTCATGAAAGTTACACACCGCATATAGGTATATTCCTATCCTATACACAAACCCAGCAATTCAATCCTAAGAAGAATTAATCAGACGTATGTCATCATATTTGAATCTAATCCTAGAATTCATCTTCCAATTTCATCTAGGTTGTCAAATTGATTGGTGACCACACAATCATATATTAAGCACAAATATGAAAAACAACTTATGTATAATCAATAGAACTAGAAACGAGAGTAGATAAATTTAACTAGACATTATGTTCCATTGCAATCTTAATAAGAATTTAGTTCATAGTATAATTGAAGAACATCATTCTAAAATTGAACAACATCTTAGAAAATCCAGAATTAAAAGTAAGAGAAATGAATGAAAACTTAGTTGCAATCTTCAACCCTTCTCTAGCTTTCAAGTCCAATCTTCTTTGTGTCGATTCCTTCAATTATTGTCTTCAATTTTCTTCCAATTCCTTGGTCTTTTCAGATTTTTTCAGCCCCCAAAAGTCATAATATCTCATCCCCACACAAACCCTAGCATATATGTAGCTATAGATTCCAATTTTGGGTCAAAAATAAGTCAAAATTTGCGTCACGGACCAACACAAGCGCAGCTGCATCAAAAATTAGTGCAGGGGCGCTGGTTGGACAGTATGTGGGCACAGGGGCGCCCAAATTGGCGCTGGGGCGCGCCCCCCCTTGCAGGCCTAAAATGCTCTTTAGCTTCCTTTTCCAAAAAATCAACCTTTATGCTCGAAATTGACCTTGTTTCCTCCCAAATTATCATGATTCCTTCCAAACTATCATCCCTACAAAATAACATCAAAACACACAAAATAAATAAAAATGAACATAAAATAATTAAAAATTTATAATTTTATCAAACCAAAAATACTCAATTCGTAGGTATAAAACCCACTCATCACCTCCTCTAGCTGCCTTTGAGCTTTCTCAACCTCTAGCTCTCTCTCCTCCTCCGCATCGAGCTCATCCTGCACCTCGTCAACTCAACGGGTAGGGAGCTTCTTGTGTCTAGCTGCAGGGCCGCCACTGTAACCTTGATTCCTCCTAAAGGAAGCCTTGTTCAGTGGCCCCATTGGCTTCTGTACCGTCATCTCCGACCGGACCCTAATCCCGTGGTTTGTGCACATCTTAGTCACCAGGGTGCCAAAAGGGAGAGAATTCCTCTTCACATCGCATCCCTCTTCTTCATTTCTATCAAAATTAGGGAGGGGAGGTCTATGATTTGGCCCTTCCTAAGTGTATATAGCATCCGGGCCATTTCGGGGAAGATTTTGCTTTTTCGTCCAATTAGGGCAAGGTTTGAGACCGCAATTAGATTTAACATTTTGTACTTATCAGTCAATTCCCCTTGTTGAAAAAATCTCCTCCCAGTCCATGANAGACATCAAACCCTAAAATTTCAAACATAATACAATTAAAATCCTAGTTTACATACAAACCCTAATTGATAGTTTTTAACTAATTTATCTTGTACAATTAACGTATTTAATTATATTAATTCATACACTAATTAGGGTTAATCATACAGCTTGGTTTCAGTAAAAATTTTCATACCTATCTGCCTTGAGCACGATGGGGAAGCAGGTTCGATCATACCTTCGGACTATAGGCCTCGCTTCTCTCTCCTCGATGATCTCCTCTACCATGTTGGACTCTTGATTGACTGGATTGCGCCTAGTAGGGGGCTTGACTCTTGGAGGCATGGTGTTTCGGGTTTGGTGATGTAAGGGCTTGAAAGTCTTGATTTTGTGAGTGAAAAAGAGGATGAATGAGGTGGAAATGGCTTTGTTATGTTCAATTTGGAGTAGAAATTGGGAATGAGAGGTGTTTTGAGGGCTAGGTATTGAAACGACACTCTAGGGTTTGGAGGTTTTTCAAAATTTTGGGAGTTTTTGAAGTGAAGAAGACGAACCAAGCTTTTATAGTCTGAGAGTTAACGTTTGAAAGTATGTAGTAGAAATTTAAAAATATCATTCGAACATGGTATTGACATTCGAACGTGATGAGGTTCCAATAGTTTTGAGTTCTGTCAGAGATGAAAGCACTGTAAGCTCATGGCGTTCAAACAGGCTATTGGCATGTTCTAGTTTAAATATTCTATTGGTGTTCGAACGTAGAGGGTTCCTAGTACTTTTCATGTTTTCATCAGAGTCCAAGTACTGTGAACATCCNAAACATGGTACTGAAGTTCGAACATGATGAGGCCCCAGTACTTTTGAGTTCTATCAGTGATGAAAGTACTGTAAGCTCATGGCGTTCGAACGGACTATTGGCGTTCAAACGTAGTGGGCTCCCAGTACTTTTCATGTTTTCATCAGAGTCCAAGTACTGTGAGCATCCAATGTTTGAACGTTAGATGACATTCAAATGTGGAGAGCTCCTAGTACTTTTGAGTTCTCATCAAGGCTTCATCAAGGTCTAAAGTACTACAAGTAGGTAACGTTCGAACATAACCTGGTGTTCGAACGTTAAAGCAAAAATCAAAAAAATTTATGCAAATTCATGTACACATTAAAGGAAAGGTATACACCTAAATTTGATCCAAAAAATCATGGCGTCTCAGGATAAGTCCCTACCAATGCTTTAGGTTGGTATTTTGGGACATTCCTTACTCGGCCTATTTTTTTTTTTCATTTCAGTCAAAAGAGTTTGAACAAAAAGGATTTTTACACTTCTTACAAAAATTTGGACCCTTTGCTTTCATTCCAACAGCACAGCTTTCCATAGTTTTTGAAAAAAAAAAAAGTAATCTAGTCCAAGTCTTCCTCTGTCTCCATGCCATTTGAACATCCAGTAACTCTCCCAATTTTCTCTCTCACAAACCGGTTAAGCAAAGTACCAGAATAGCATGGCATCTCAAGGTAATCCTTACTCAGCCCATTCACTATCCAGTCTAATTGATCGAGTGCACGACCAAAAATTTGTTCAGAACACCGATTATATTTTTTCTCGTGAAAGATTCTGCCACACTATTTACAGGCACCAAGCTTTTTGGCACGACGGCATTTAGCAAAAGTGCTTCTGCCACAAAGGGGTTTCGCTTGCTCTTCTCGAATCTCGATTTTTCTTACCAATCTTGTTTTTCTCATGATCACAGTATGCACATCAGATGAAAAAGTGCATAAAACTCCCAGAATAAACCAAAAAATTTTAACATCCATACGTTCTAATATTTAAGAATCATTATCTGGTTCTTTTACGTCTGTCAGTCACAAAGACGATTGAAGTTGACTCACATACATGATCATCAATTTATACAAAATGCGAGTCAAGGTACACAATAAGATCACAACAGCAGCAACATCAACAAAAAATTTTACGGGCATAAAATATACAAAATATGAACTATAGTTCTCACCCCCAACCTAAACTGAACATTGTCCCCAATGTTTCGAATTACCAGTGTATGAATCTTGGAGATGAGGTTAAAAGGTAAAGATATGTTCATCTATCAAAACCTACAAGAAAAATACATAAATTAATCATATCTTCACAAATATTGGTTTCGGGTAGGCTGGTAAGCCTTGTCTGTGAGTGCAAAGAGAAGTAGAACACCCATAAACAAATACAAAATCAAAATACAAAGCATGAAACATATGATTGTGTCTGTGAAGTGTGTGGTCATGGGGTTGTTGGGAGCTGAGTTATGTTTGCAGAGGATAACGAACAACGAAGAAGAAGAAGAAGGAAAAAGAAAGAAAAAAGGGAAAAGCAGTGGATGGGAAAAAGAGGAAAAGGGGATGGGGGCCTTATAAAGGAGTTCCCTTGGGTCGAGTTTCCTCGAGTTCTTCCTGACCCAATCCCTTTTTGTGTCGGGCAGGCACACAAATCTTAGAGGAATATTCTAGATCCATTAAAAGAATGGTTTCGACATTTTTAACAAAGTCCTCCAAAAATGATTTCAACCACTGACCATTAACAATAAATATATTACCA
This sequence comes from Ilex paraguariensis, assembly GCA_963454935.2. Lineage (NCBI taxonomy): Eukaryota > Viridiplantae > Streptophyta > Magnoliopsida > Aquifoliales > Aquifoliaceae > Ilex > Ilex paraguariensis. Next base: position 317,623 of record CAUOFW020004147.1, read on the forward strand.
TTCGAGGGGTTTTCCACTTCTACTGCTCCGTGTCCAAACACATTTTTGACAATGTAAGGCCCAGTCCATCTTGACCTCAACTTATCTAGAAATAGGTGGAGCCTTGAATTAAACAACAGGACTTTCTGGGAGGGGCCAAAGGATTTTCTTACTATGTTTTTTTCATGAAAGATTTTCATTCTTTCCTTTGCGATTTTTGCATTATCATATGCCTCATTTCTTAATTCCTCAAATTCATTAATCTACAGTTTTCTTGAGAGTCCAGCCTTGTCTAGGTCAAAGTTCATTGCTTTAATGGCCCAGTATACCCTATGTTCCGGTTCCACAGGTAGGTGACAAGGGTTGCCATAGACTAATCGATAAGGGGACATGCCCAAAATTATTTTAAAAGCTGTGTGATATGCCCAGAGTGCATCAGTTAGTCTTGACGACCAATCTTTCGGTCTGAATTTGCCATTTTTCTAAAATTTATTTGATCTCCCGATTAGCTAATTCTACCTGTCCACTAATCTGTAGATGATAAGGGGTTGTAATTTTGTGAAAAATCAAGTATTTTTTCATCAAATTCCAGAAAAGGACGATTGCAAAAATGACCACCCCCATCACTTATGATTGATTTCAAAATTCTAAATCGGGACAAAATGTTTTCTTTTAAAAATTTGATCACCATTTGGTGATCATTATTTCGGAATGAAATTGTTTTAACCCATTTGGACACATAGACTATGGCTACCAAAATGTATAGATAGCCAAAGGAAGAGGGGAATGGTCTCATAAAATTGATGCCCCAACAGTCAAAAATTTCAATCACTAGAATGGGGTTTAAGGACATCATGTTTCTTTTCAAAATGCTTTCCAACCTTTGGCATCTGTCACATACCAAACAAAATACATGGACGTCTTTGAAAAGGGTGGGCCCATAAAATTCACACTACAAGATTTTTGCAGCAGTTTTCCTTGATAAGAAATGGCCACCACATGCTTCAAAATGGTAAAATGATACTACCTATCTACTTTCATGAGTGGGGATGCGATGCCTTATGATTTGATCCTTACAGTACTTAAATACATACGAATCTTCCTAAAAGAAGTTACGAACCTCCCTCAGAAATTTCTTTTTTGTCCATCATTATAAAGGATGGAGGGAGTGTACCCGTAGCAAGAAATTTAGCAATATCAGCGTACCATGGTGTCTCCTCGATGGTGAACAGTTGTTCATCGGGGAAATTTTCATTGATTGGTATTTCATCCTCCTGAAAGTCATATGTTAATCTGGATAGATAATCTACCACCACATTCTCAACGCCCTTCTTGTCCTTAATGACCAGATTAAACTGTTGGAGTAAGAGTATCCATCTAAAGAGCCTTGGCTTGGTGTCCTTCTTTGTGAGCAAAAATTTCAGTGTTGCATGGTCAGTAAATACAACAACAAAAGAACCAGCAAGATAAAAACAAAATTTCTCCAAAGTGAAAACTACAGCAATCAATTCTTTTTTAGTGGTGGAGTAATTCATTTAAGCTTCATTCAAAGTCTTGCTTGCATAGTAAATCACATATGATTTCTTATCTTTTTGTTGTCCCAACACAGCACCTACAACATAATCACTAACATCACACATTAGTTCAAAAGGTAGGGTCCAGTCAGGGGATTACATGATTGGGGCAGAAATTAACATGCCCTTAAGCTTGTCAAAAGCTTTCTTGCATGCTTCACTCCACTCAAAAATTACGTCTTGACTCAGGAGATGACACATGGGTTTAGCTGTGGTACTGAAATCTTTTTATGAATCTTCTGTAAACCCCTACGTGTCCCAGAAATGATTGGACATCTTTTATAATCTTTGGAGCAGGCAGATTTCCAATCAAATCTATTTTTACCTTATCAATTTTCATGCCTTCAGATGACACAACGTGACCTAAGATAATGCCTTGTGTTACCATGAAATGACATTTATCCCAATTAAGTACCAAATTGGCTTCCTTACATCTTATCAATACCTTCTCTAGGTTGGACAAACACAAATCAAACGAGTCACCATATATAGAGAAGTCATCCATGAACTCTTCCAAAAACTTCTCAACAATGTCACTGAACAAGCTCGGCATGCATCTTTGGAATGTTGCAAGAGCGTTACAAAGCCCAAATGACATCTTTTTGAATGAAAAGGTGCCGGCATGTGAATATGGTTTTCTCTTGGTCATCTAGTGCAATCTCAATTTGATTGTACCCGGAATACCCATCTAGGAAATAGTAGAATTCATGGCTTACGATTCTTTCTAGAACCTGGTCAAAAAATGGAAGAGGAAAATAGTTTTTTCTAGTCACCAAATTGAGCTTTCGATAGTCTATGCACATTCGCAATCCTATGATGACTCAAATTGGTACTAGTTCATTAGCATCATTTTTTACTACTGTGAACCCAGATTTTTTGGGCACTACTTAGATTGGGCTTACCTGTTTGCTATCGAAGATGGAAAAGATTATCCCTGCATCTAAGAGCTTGAGTACCTCCGTCCTTACCACTTCCTTCATGTGAGGGTTCAGTCGTCGCTCTATTTGAAAAGAGGGTTTTCAATCCTTTTCAAGGTATATAACATGATTATAGATTAATGGGTTTATACCTTTCAAGTAAGTGATGGTCCATCCAATGGTGCTTTTATGGATTTTAAAAACTTCAATCAGTTTAGACTCTTGCAAGTCTATGAGCTTAGATAAAATTACCACTGGGTATGACTCATCCTCTACTAAGAATGCATATTTGAGGTCATATGATAGAGGTTTTCAATTCAGGCTTTGGTGACCTAACACTTGATGAGATTGACTTTGTGCCACTTGGTGAAAGTTTCTCGAATTTGGGGGCCCATGTCTCAACAACATGAGTGGGGCAATTCTTTGGATCATCATCTGTTGTCTCAGATGTGATAGATTCCAATAGAGAAGATTCAGTAGGATTTTCACAGAATGTGTTATTCAGATGTTCCTGAGCCAATGACTCAATGGAATTGATTTCTCTCTCTTCTTTGTCCTCTCCTAGGTGTTTGGCAACATTGAAAATATTCAGCTCAAGAGTCATATTCTTAGAAGTTAATTTCATGACTCAATTCTTGCAATTGATTAGTGCATTTGAAGTGGCTAGGAAGGGTCGACCAAGAATGACGAAAATTTGGTTTTCTGAATGCATTGTTGGCTAAGTATCTAGAACAATGAAGTCAAGAGGGAAGACAAAGTTGTTCACTTGGACAAGCACATCTTCAACAATCCCCCTAGGGATTTTGATAGATCTATCTGCCAATTAGAGTGTAACACTGGTGGGTTTAAGTTCACCCAGACCTAACTGGTTATAGACAGAAAAGGGGAGCAAATTGACACTTGCTCCAAGGTCTAATGGTGCTTGTTCAATTCTGAAGTTTCCAATGACACATGACACAGTCGGACACCCCAGGTCCTTGTATTTTGGAGGGATTTTGTGTTGAAGCAAGACACTGACATGTTCTGTCAAGAAGGCTCTTTTTTGGACATTCTAGCTTCTCTTGACTGTGCATAAGTCTTTTAGAAACTTGGCATAAGACGAAACATGTTTGATTGCATCCAGAAGTGGGATGTTGATCTTTACTTGCTTGGAAAGCTCATAAATTTCTGGCTAGTTATTCAACTTCTGTACAGTTTTGAGTTTATGAGGAAAAGGAGCAGGCAGAGGACATAGAGGTTCCTTTTCTTTTGATGGTTCTAGTTCCTGTTCAATCATAGGCTCAGGCTCTTTTTCAATCACAAGTTCAAGCTCTACTAGTGCATTGATTAGGACTGACTCAGGTTTGGCTTGGGAATTAGCATGTCTCTAATGGTCTTGTCAATCATTTTGTCACTTCTCAGTGTAGTGACAACTTGGGCTTGGTCTTATGGGATTTCTTTGATTGAAGGATTTTCCACCTGAAATTGGTCTTGTGGTGATTTTGGTTGGGTAGGAAACTTGCCTTTTTCATGTGTCCACGTGGATTGGGTCAATTTTTGGATATGGATTTTGATATCCTTGAAAGATTGGGTGGTCTGTGCCTTGAAATTGGTGAAGGCCTATGTGGAATGAGTATTGTAGTTCATTTGGGTTTGCATGAACTGGTTCAAAGTATCTTCAACGCTCCGCTTGTGTGGTGGTTGGTATGGTTGATATGCAAAAAGTCCTTGAGGTGGTGGATGTGAACCTTGTGGTTGGTTCATGGGAGTAGGTTGTGTGATCCTCCAACTTAAGTTTGGGTGGTTCTACCACCCTGAATTGTATGTTTCAGAGTAGGGGTTGGAGTAAGGCTTGTTGAAGTTAGAAATTGCACTTGTTTGCTCCAACAAGACCTCTTTGAATGCTAAAATGGTAGGACACTCCCTAGTAGGGTGTCCTGTCAACGTACAAATCCCACACACTTGTTCTGTGGGAGGGCCAACATCAACTTGATGAACTTTTTTTCATTTCTAAAGCTTCAACCTTTCAAGATAGGGTGGACATTTTTGCTCTTAGGTCATCATCATCTTTCAAGACATACTTACCCCCTTGGGAAGTAGATGGTTTGACTTTAACAATGGTAAGGGAACCCGAGTCCCACATCTGAGAACTATCAGATATGGTGTCAAAAAAATTGAATGCCTCCTCCAGACTATTACCCATAAACTCTCCTTGAGCCATCGTTTCGACAAACTAACGTAATCTAGTGGGTAAGGAGTCATAGAAAAATCCTACCAAAGTCTAATTCTCAAAAGTATGGTGTGGGTAGAACTGGAGCAGATCCTTGAATCTCTCCCAACTTTGGTAAAAGATTTCTCTTTCTTTGACCGAAAAATTCACGATTTGCCTTTTCAGTGCATTAGTGAGGTGTAAGGGAAAAAATTTTCTGAAAAATTCATTTTGTAGTGTCTACCAGTCAGGTATTGAAATAACTTTTAAAGAATTTAACCATTGTTTAACTTTATCCTTTAGAGAAAACGAAAAAATTTTCATTTTGGCCAACTTAGAATTGTCTTGAAACGTTCCACATACTTCCTCAAACTCTTTTATGTGCAGATATAGGTTTTCTGTTTCGAGTCCATGAAATTAAGAGAGTAGCTGAACTATCCTTGTCTTCACAGTAAAGAGGGGTGCATTTTCAGGAAAGATAAAATAAGAGGGGACACTATTTCTTGAGGGATTTAAGTAATCTCGCAGAGTTCGAATGTTAGGCACTTCCCCCCCTCTCTCATAGGAACTTCTCCTTGTCTCTCATTATTTGCCATATTATTATCAAGATGGTCTACTACTGATCTAGGTGAAGATGATTCAGACCGATTCACAGATCCAACATTCTACTGGCAAATTTTGAAATTGAGGATCGTCCTCAGACATAAAAAAAATTAAATTATACACAATAATTCAAAGAAAGAGTATATACAAAAAGGAAGGTCTTCTTACCTTTTACCTTAAAACACCTTTTATAGGTTCCCAGCAATGACGTCAAAAACTTGACTTGATCCGAAATGTGTACACCCAAGTGCAGGCGGTCAAGCTGTAGTAATAATCTGTTTAAGTCTGGAGTCGAATCCACAGGGAACTATTGTTGGTGTTTTGAAGTAAGCAGTGACTGAGACCATGTGATTGTAACCTTTGAGATTTATAGTGATGATGTTTAGAGATTTTCCTATTCCAAATATATCATTTTTTCCAAGTTTTGCTAGACAAAATATAAGATAAATTCAAATGTAACAGCTAACCTTTAGCTCAAGGATCAGAACATGTATATAATCATCCGGTTTATTATACTTGTGCTTGATAACTCAATTTAACCACCGTGTCAACAACAAGTTAATCGAAAGATAAAGATGGATTGTGAGAATTAAGAACATGATTCTGATGTCATTGCAGAGGTTTACAAGAATTGTCTGTGCCGAGACTCAACCCGTCTACAAACAAGCAAGTATCTCTACAAGGCATCCAACCATAACGTTAATATTCCATTCTTTAGATGAAGCACAGTAATGGTGAAGATTGAAAGGTAGTCATGAAGATCTAGCCGGGGTACTTGCCTTAAACACATGAATCTTTCTATGCAAGAGTCATCCATGTCATAGAAAAAACTCATAGTTATACAAAGTACCTTAGTTTTGCTAGATACATTCAATCATTCAATAAGCAAGTATAATATCAAGCATTAAAGCATTAACGAAATGCACAAAATATAACTTCCGGATGATTTATACATATCTGTCACCTCTTACTAAAGAATGAATGAGAAACTACTCACTCTTCATGGTTTGGTAAAGCTAGAAAAGTGAGTGATGCTCATCCCTCCAAGTAGAGGAGTTACAAAGTGAACCACACTAAACAAGTAGCCGATCTTCGATGAAAAATGAGTGAATCATGTTCCACCCTTCATGGCTTTGGTGTGAAAGAAATAAATTAACAATGAAAGTAAAAGAAAGCTAGTCACTTTTGGAGGATTTCCACCGCAACCAAAAGATGATATATCTCCCTTGATGCAAGTAAATATAAGCATAAGTCTAAGACTAATTCTACAACTACAAGTGGGAGTCTAAGCCTCCTTCAAGCTCTTCTACTAGCCTTGGTGTAGTCAAAGCCTACAAAACCAAGCTCTAGCTCTCTACAAGTCCTTAAAAAGACTCCCTAAAGAACTCCCTCAAGGGGAGTATTTATAGGCAAAGAGGAGGGGGGACAAGAGAGTGTGAGGGAATGGTGTAGGGTCTTGAAAGTCTTCTAAACGCCATCCACTCTGCAGCCTATCTAGAGACAATGTTCGAATGAGAGTCTGTGCTTGATGGGCATTTGAATGCCAGATGAGGTCTGACCTTCCCACTCAAGTAGCATGTGGTCTTCTATGAAATCCATTTCCANAACGTTAATATTCCATTCTTTAGATGAAGCACAGTAATGGTGAAGATTGAAAGGTAGTCATGAAGATCTAGCCGGGGTACTTGCCTTAAACACATGAATCTTTCTATGCAAGAGTCATCCATGTCATAGAAAAAACTCATAGTTATACAAAGTACCTTAGTTTTGCTAGATACATTCAATCATTCAATAAGCAAGTATAATATCAAGCATTAAAGCATTAACGAAATGCACAAAATATAACTTCCGGATGATTTATACATATCTGTCACCTCTTACTAAAGAATGAATGAGAAACTACTCACTCTTCATGGTTTGGTAAAGCTAGAAAAGTGAGTGATGCTCATCCCACCAAGTAGAGGAGTTACAAAGTGAAACACACTAAACAAGTAGCCGATCTTCGATGAAAAATGAGTGAATCATGTTCCACCCTTCATGGCTTTGGTGTGAAAGAAATAAATTAACAATGAAAGTAAAAGAAAGCTAGTCACTTTTGGAGGATTTCCACCGCAACCAAAAGATGATATATCTCCCTTGATGCAAGTAAATATAAGCATAAGTCTAAGACTAATTCTACAACTACAAGTGGGAGTCTAAGCCTCCTTCAAGCTCTTCTACTAGCCTTGGTGTAGTCAAAGCCTACAAAACCAAGCTCTAGCTCTCTACAAGTCCTTAAAAAGACTCCCTAAAGAACTCCCTCAAGGGGAGTATTTATAGGCAAAGAGGAGGGGGGACAAGAGAGTGTGAGGGAATGGTGTAGGGTCTTGAAAGTCTTCTAAACGCCATCCACTCTGCAGCCTATCTAGAGACAATGTTCGAATGAGAGTCTGTGCTTGATGGGCATTTGAATGCCAGATGAGGTCTGACCTTCCCACTCAAGTAGCATGTGGTCTTCTATGAAATCCATTTCCACACTCCATGCACAACTTAACACTTTACACTCAGCATCTTGGTCCTCAATTAATTCAAGGGGGGACATTCGAACGTGAATTGGCGTTCAAACGTAGTACTCAAGTACCTTAGTGTTTTCCTTCTTGGCTGCAACACGCCAAGTCTTAGCATCCTGTAGTCTGATCTTCAATAATTCAAGAGAACGCTTGAACGTTGATTGGCATTCAAACGTTCTTGCCTTGGTCCAAGCTTTTCCAATTTTGCTCCAAAATATGTTGGTGTTGCACAAAAGTGTGATATTCATTGTCTTTGGTCCCTTGTACAACTTATGTCCTGAAATGTTAGCATTTAAACTCCATCAAAGTACAATTAGTTCTAAAAAGGCATAGTGATATGTTGATTTTAACTACTAATCAACCATCTNTTCATGGCTTTGGTGTGAAAGAAAGAAATTAACAATGAAAGTAAAAGAAAGCTAGTCACTTTTGGAGGATTTCCACCGCAACCAAAAGATGATATATCTCCCTTGATGCAAGTAAATATAAGCCTAAGTCTAAGACTAATTCTACAACTACAAGTGGGAGTCTAAGCCTCCTTCAAGCTCTTCTACTAGCCTTGGTGTAGTCAAAGCCTACAAAACCAAGCTCTAGCTCTCTACAAGTCCTTAAAAAGACTCCCTAAAGAACTCCCTCAAGGGGAGTATTTATAGGCAAAGAGGAGGGGGGACAAGAGAGTGTGAGGGAATGGTGTAGGGTCTTGAAAGTCTTCTAAACGCCATCCACTCTGCAGCCTATCTAGAGACAATGTTCGAATGAGAGTCTGTGCTTGATGGGCATTTGAATGCCAGATGAGGTCTGACCTTCCCANTGCCATCCACTCTGCAGCCTATCTAGAGACAATGTTCGAACGCCAGTCTGTGCTTGATGGGCATTCGAATGCCATATGAGGTCTGACCTTCCCACTCAAGTAGCATGTGGTCTTCTATGAAATCCATTTCCACACTCCATGCACAACTTAACGCTTTACACTCAGCATCTTGGTCCTCAATTAATTCAAGGGGGGACATTCGAACGTAAATTGGCGTTCAAACGTAGTACTCAAGTACCTTAGTGTTTTCCTTCTTGGCTGCAACACGCCAAGTCTTAGCATCCTGTAGTCTAATCTTCAATAATTCAAGAGAACGCTTGAACGTTGATTGGCATTCAAACGTTCTTGCCTTGGTCCAAGCTTTTCCAATTTTGCTCCAAAATATGTTGGTGTTGCACAAAAGTGTGATATTCATTGTCTTTGGTCCCTTGTACAACTTATGTCCTGAAATGTTAGCATTTAAACTCCATCAAAGTACAATTAGTTCTAAAAAGGCATAGTGATATGTTGATTTTAACTACTAATCAACCATCTTCAAACTTCAAGCTTCTCCATATATTTTATATTTTTCTATAACCAATACATGCATAGTTTATCCATCCTTACTTCATTCCTACATCATCACATATATAAGTAATACCACATAATTATGTCACTATATTATGATGAACAATTGGGGGTTTATGGTCTCTTTATTCACCCTCCCACTAAGGAGTTTTATAAGTTTGAATTATTAATGATGTTAAAGGACTCTAAGTGCCGGTGATAGGTGAACACACGAGTAAAGGTTAGCTCAACCCCACTCTCTTAAAAGATGTTGAAAAGCCAATTGTGATAAAAGAGCCCAATGTGACCAAATCTAAAAAGGTGAGGCATAAATAAATGACTAAAAACAATCAAACTTGAATTGTGAGAGTACATAGACTTAAGTGTTAATTGCTCTTTTGTTTGTAATATTAATTTCTAACTTGTGTATTTTTTCATGAAATTTTCAAAGAGGGAGATTGTTAGACCATATTTGTAATTGACTAATTTCATGGAGTCTATTGTAAAATCTCAACTTATTCTATAGTCATGATGTTATCAAGTTTAAAATCCAAAAGTGTCATTGAAGGAAGAAGATTAAGCATCAAAACTGCATCATTCAACCTCTGTATGCACCTTTATGTTTAGGACAAAAGTAATGACCTAAACACCTAAGATGAACCTTTCATTATTTTAACTTTAGATGATTAGGATAAAAATAGAATTAGAAGCGATCCGATTATGACTTCTAGGTAATTTTAAATTAAACTTTTTTTAAATTATTTATGAGTTTTGAAAAAATATTTTAAGTCACAATCGGACCCTTCTTTGAGCAGCACCCTTTAATGCTCAAGAGGAAATATTTTTGCATGGTTATATGATTAAAAATCTATATGGACCAATCTATACTCACTAGCTTTTGCTAGAGCGTTCTCTTTATGGCATAGGGAAGGAAATGGAAAAAAGCCACGAAAGACAACATAGGGCTCGCTCCATGAGCTCACGTAAGCGGTTTCATTGTCACTCGAGAAGTGCCTACCTTAGTCATGTTTGAAACGTTGGGTTTGAAACGTCGTGTTCACTCCAGTGACAACTGCCCTATGACCGCTCTCCCACTGATTGAGTGGTCAATCTCAAATCTGAATTTTCTTATTTACTAAGACTACCCTTATTCCAAACCTATAAATAGGGAGAGTCTTTTCTACATCTAGGTTAAGCTTCTTGAGCCTTTAGAGAGATTTCAAGGAGAGAAATTCATTCCTCTACCTTGAGAGATTCCACACCAGCCTAGATCCCTTAGATCCAAAGGCTACCACTAGTATTCTTCCTAACTTTCATTCCTTTACCTTGAGAGATTCCACACCAACCTAGATCCCTTAGATCCAAAGGCTACCACTAGTATTCTTCCTAACTTCACAACTTGGAGAATAAGAACTTGCTGGTTAACAAATCCATTGGAATGTACATACCAAAATATTGTTAGCATGCCCATAATCACTCAAGGTCTAGAGGGACTTTTGGCGGAGAGACAAGCAAAAAAAAGGAAAATCTAACCATGGTATTGGTTGAGGTATAAGCCTTGAGTACTTGTACGTTTAGTTGGATAATAATGGATTAAGCTTTGGTGAACCGAGAAGTTTCTTTGTGGTTTTTCCCGAGGAGGATTTTTTGCATCAACAAGTCACTTGTGTTCTTTATTTTCTATCGTATACACTTGTGATTGTTTTCACACATGCACACTATCTATTTTCTATACAAATTGATTGACCTTCATTCAATCATAATTGTGCAATTGGGTTTGGGATTTGAGGTCGCTGTGAGATTNAAATGTTAGCATTTAAACTCCATCAAAGTACAATTAGTTCTAAAAAGGCATAGTGATATGTTGATTTTAACTACTAATCAACCATCTTCAAACTTCAAGCTTCTCCATATATTTTATCTTTTTCTATAACCAATACATGCATAGTTTATCCATCCTTACTTCATTCCTACATCATCACATATATAAGTAATACCACATAATTATGTCACTATATTATGATGAACAATTGGGGGTTTATGGTCTCTTTATTCACCCTCCCACTAAGGAGTTTTATAAGTTTGAATTATTAATGATGTTAAAGGACTCTAAGTGCCGGTGATAGGTGAACACACGAGTAAAGGTTAGCTCAACCCCACTCTCTTAAAAGATGTTGAAAAGCCAATTGTGATAAAAGAGCCCAATGTGACCAAATCTAAAAAGGTGAGGCATAAATAAATGACTAAAAACAATCAAACTTGAATTGTGAGAGTACATAGACTTAAGTGTTAATTGCTCTTTTGTTTGTAATATTAATTTCTAACTTGTGTATTTTTTCATGAAATTTTCAAAGAGGGAGATTGTTAGACCATATTTGTAATTGACTAATTTCATGGAGTCTATTGTAAAATCTCAACTTATTCTATAGTCATGATGTTATCAAGTTTAAAATCCAAAAGTGTCATTGAAGGAAGAAGATTAAGCATCAAAACTGCATCATTCAACCTCTGTATGCACCTTTATGTTTAGGACAAAAGTAATGACCTAAACACCTAAGATGAACCTTTCATTATTTTAACTTTAGATGATTAGGATAAAAATAGAATTAGAAGCGATCCGATTATGACTTCTAGGTAATTTTAAATTAAACTTTTTTTAAATNAAAATGTTAGCATTTAAACTCCATCAAAGTTCAATTAGTTCTAAAAAGGCATAGTGATATGTTGATTTTAACTACTAATCAACCATCTTCAAACTTCAAGCTTCTCCATATATTTTATATTTTTCTATAACCAATACATGCATAGTTTATCCATCCTTACTTCATTCCTACATCATCACATATATAAGTAATACCACATAATTATGTCACTATATTATGATGAACAATTGGGGGTTTATGGTCTCTTTATTCACCCTCCCACTAAGGAGTTTTATAAGTTTGAATTATTAATGATGTTAAAGGACTCTAAGTGCCGGTGATAGGTGAACACACGAGTAAAGGTTAGCTCAACCCCACTCTCTTAAAAGATGTTGAAAAGCCAATTGTGATAAAAGAGCCCAATGTGACCAAATCTAAAAAGGTGAGGCATAAATAAATGACTAAAAACAATCAAACTTGAATTGTGAGAGTACATAGACTTAAGTGTTAATTGCTCTTTTGTTTGTAATATTAATTTCTAACTTGTGTATTTTTTCATGAAATTTTCAAAGAGGGAGATTGTTAGACCATATTTGTAATTGACTAATTTCATGGAGTCTATTGTAAAATCTCAACTTATTCTATAGTCATGATGTTATCAAGTTTAAAATCCAAAAGTGTCATTGAAGGAAGAAGATTAAGCATCAAAACTGCATCATTCAACCTCTGTATGCACCTTTATGTTTAGGNTCATTAAATTCCGCATTTGATCAAGAATAGTTAATTGTCATAGATATAAGTTTTAATTGGTAATCAATTTGGGCTAAAATTGAAAAACATATTTTCTCCCTCTAGGTATAGTGTCTTGGTCTTCATGTGTATAATCGTGAGGAAAGATCCATATTAGTTTCTCCCTCCTATAACAACAGAATATCTATTCAAAAAGACTCAATCATGGCTATTAAGGATAAAATCATACAAAGAATAAGGCTAAGACTCAAAATTATCTCAAAGATGACCTAAATTCATATCTTAATATTTCTTGTTACTTCCTATGTAATTAATTCAGAATCAAGCAATCATTCATAGTATTAGTATTTACCAAAACAAGTACAATGAGACTATTCAAAGAACAAAGATGAATGAAATTATTCTTATTAAGTAAATGTCAATATAACTCCAAAAATGATTGACTCAAAACTCACAAGGGACGTAATATAATTCATCTCCACTTATTTGTATGAAGTTTTATGGTAAGGATATTCTTTCCTAATTTCTAATTATGCATCGTCACACGTGTACTGATATATTTTTAAAGTTTTTAATTGAGAATGCAATATATATGATACTAAAGTATAGTCTAAAATTCTATAACATACTAAAATATTTATACATTCAAGTTTCCATGACATATATCCTAACTTAATTGATGATATGCACATAACTCAAGAAAACGGGTCTTTGATCTAATAGTATTCCTTGTCTTGTAAAGACTTTATCTTCTTGAAGTTAATGGGTTCAAACCCCCTTCCCCCTCCCCCAAAATAAAATTAAAAAAAATATATAATCAACAATTTCTTTTCTTTTCTTAAATTTTTTATAGAATAAAATTTAAACAAAATAGAAACTGGCACAACATTAAACACACCCATATCCCCAACATAAATTCAACATTATCCTCAATGTAAAAATAGATACTTTAATGCTTGATAAAAATAATAAACAAAGATCAAAGGATTAGGAATATCTTATGCCCCAACAACTCTAAAACCTAAAAAATAAAATGCTTAACAAAAAAAAACTATAAATTGAAAGATAAGAAAAAAAAATAAAAAAAAATAAAAAATGAAATAAAATCTAACTACTAATATACAACTCATCTCAAGACAACCAATCTGGATTCAATTCAAATTTGAATGTTCGGCCATGTCATTTTAGTGGCTTGAAATTGTTATGTTGAAGTAATTCCTCCAATTTTATTTGCCACTCATTCAGGCAACACACCTTTAAGTAAATCAATAAAGTATACACACATGCACCTTCATACATATCCCAAAAAAAAAAATGAGACATAAATTGGATCTTTATCAAGTATAACAGTCAAATTATTTTTTTTAACCTCACCAAACCTAGACTTATCAATCTCATCACTACTTCTTGATGTTAAATTTTTTTCAAGATCTTAGGCCGCATTGGGAATACTAGTTTCAATGATGTCTTCATTATAAAGAGTAATAATGGATTGACCATGTTCAAGCTGTTATTCAAAAAAAGAAGTATTCTTACTGCATTGACCGTGTGAAATTGGTTGTACCTGGGTGGAAGATTGATTGCTCAATGTAATAGTCAACATGGTGAGTGTGTTTGATATCATTAAAATCTTGAGTAGTTTGAGATTTTAAATCATTTAAAGAGTGAGTAAATTTGGTATTTCAAGTCATTTGACTTTGCATGAATTGATTCAATGTCTTCTCTAGACTTTTTCTTGTGGGTGCATGTATGGTGGATACTGGAGACGTTCTTGTGATGGTGAGGGATTAACTGATGACTGATATTGTTTGTTCCACCAACCAACTATAGGTAGTTAGACCACCCTAGGGTGTAAGTTTTGAAGCAAGGGTTGGAATAAGGTTACCAGAAAGCTGCTATTTCATTACACTAATCCAACAAAACCTCTCAAAACATCGGAATAGTAGGAAACTTCTTAGTAGGATGCCCAAACAAACACATCACATATCCCACACACTCCCCTCAAATGGGAGAACACTTGACACCTCATTAAAGTAATCAAAAAACATAAGGAAATATATATACAACAAATTAAAGTAACAAATAATATGTATAAAAAAATGGAACGAATTTACCTGGAAAAAGCTTTCCCCAAGTAGTTCGTTGTTGAAGGCAGATTCTTTTTTCTACTTCTTTTAGATTTGATTTTTAATCCCCGACAATGGCAATAAAACTTGCTTGATATTGAATAAGTGCACTCAATTGCAGGTGGTCAAGAAGTAGTAAATAATCAGAAGTCTGAGCTCATACCACATAGATCAAAGAAATTATAAAAGTAGATAAAGGATAAAAATTAATTTTGAGACATGAAACTATTTTATAAAATAAAAGAAGGAAAATTTAAAAAGGATTTATCAATAGAAAAATGACTCTTTATTTTCTGGATTTGGATCTATTCATGTTCACCTAATATCTATGTTTATGTAATTACAATTTATCTCAGTTGATTTTCAATGTTAGTGAAGTCAACCAGAAATTTAATTTGGAAAACATAAGATTCAATTAATTTGAAAATAAAATTGAAGAAATAGTTCTATGAAACTCATAGGGAATCATAAGCATTATTCATATCAAGAACTCAATCAAGTTAATAAGTAATCAAATAATTGTAAAGAGTATAGAACTTTAACAAAAATATTTCAATCAATCTATAATTTCATAAAAATATAACTTTAAAGCATAAGAAAATAATTTTAGAAAATATAAATATTTAATTCGTAATTCTAGATTCATATGCTAACTAAAGAGTATAACATGAAATTACTTACAAGACGTGACTAATTTCACATGAAAATCTGATTTTAGCTCATAACCTATGATTGAAAAGATTAAGAAGTCTACTGCATGATGAAATTGGTTTGATTGTGTAATTCAAGGTATATAGAAAATTTTAACTAGAAGTTTATAGTAGAATCTATCTAACCAATGATTGTTGACATAAAAGTCAATGTGTTCGTTTATATAACCTAATTTAAAGTATCGGTTTATAATTTATCACTTGAGTAAGGGATTACAATGTACTAATTTAAGCATGGTCAACCATTCATGCATGTGCACCCATATCATAATGTATTTATGGATAGTACTGTGAAACCCGGAAAAATTTAAACTTTTNGAACTTTTTATTAAAAAAAAAAAAGGGTAAAATTGTAATTTGGCATTATAGTGCAGGTTAAAAACTGGTATTTTTTTAGGCCTCGGATGATAAAATGGATCTCACCGTTGGATTCGTCTCACGAAATCTAGTTACCCAAACAAATTTCGTCGAATTTTGCGATAATCGGATTTTTCACGTTTTTTGAGGTGACGGGTGTCCAGTGATCCCCAAAAACGAAATTTTTATAAAAATTTTGAAATTTGAAAAATATTTTAAATAAAGTTCATATAAAATATTTTGATCTTAAATCGGTACGAAATTTAATCGTTTCAGAGCAAAAAACGGACCCGAACAAAAAAGGACACTTGGCGCGACGAGGGTCAAGTCTTTAAAACTATAAATAAGGGTAAAATATCTGAAATATCAACTTTTTCCTCCCTTGTGGCCGGTTGTATCAGAGATTAAGAGAGAAAAGAGAGCAAAGAGGAAAAAACCAAAAATCTTAAACCTCCTCCTTCGATTTCCCGAAGATCCGATGGTCGGAATCGATCGAGCCAAGAATTAAAGTTGCTCTACATGACGAGGGCTACGCGTGGGTACCAAGAACGCAGATTTTCATGGAAGATCAAAAGGTGAGATTTTGGAGAAATCAAAATCTTGAGCTTTTGGGGGTGTTCTTAGAGGTTCTAGTATTCATTTACGCTTCAAAAGGTAGGGTTTCTCTACTTTGGTTCATTCTAACCTATGGTGTTCATAGAAGAGGGGTTTAAGCATGTGGGGTTGTATAGCCTTTGCATGAGGTCGGTGTTTGGGTGGATATGAGAAATGGATGGAATATACATTCTATCTTGAAGTGGTTTTGTTTCTTGTAATATGTGGTTACTTGAAATGGTTGGTAGAAATCACTTAGTATGATTTTTTGAGCTATGTGGTTACTTGGAATGGTTATGTGAA
Organism: Ilex paraguariensis; assembly: GCA_963454935.2. Classification (NCBI taxonomy): domain Eukaryota; kingdom Viridiplantae; phylum Streptophyta; class Magnoliopsida; order Aquifoliales; family Aquifoliaceae; genus Ilex; species Ilex paraguariensis. Next base: position 334,272 of record CAUOFW020004147.1, read on the forward strand.
TATATGACTTGAGTGCCTTTAAGGTGTTTGATAAAATGTCTTTGTGAAATAAAGTGTGTTAATTG
>CAUOFW020004147.1:334845-363466 GCA_963454935.2 Ilex paraguariensis
ACTATTATTAAACTAACCTTGCATGTGTTGATATAAATATGGATAATTGGACCCGGTGTGGCCAATGTTTACTTATAATTGGACCCGGTGTGGTCGTTGTTGAATATTGGACCTCGGATGGGTTTTGTTATTATATGATTGCACAGGTTGAGTTTTGGGTAGAGCTTCCCGTACAAAGGAAACTCTGCCCGAATTTCGTCAAAATTATGGTTCCCAGTAAATGGAGCATAATGGCGTGATATCAAATTACTTGGTATCCACGGGTATTTCGCGGGTTGATAGGTAATCAACAGACCCCCGGATTTTGGAGTGTCACAGCTTGGTATCAGAGCATAGGCATACGAATAACCTAGGGCTCGATGGGCATGGGTATAGACCATTGCATTCCATATGTATTTCATGTTATGTGTTCTACTTGCTACATGCTATGTGTTACTTGTTATGTGAATTATATGCATGATAGAAATGTATAGGGAAAGGAATACTCTGGGGTTAGAAAACATAACTTTGGGAGTTTGGAGAAAAAAAATGGTATAGTTCAATGAGTAAATGTCTACTAAATATTTGATCCCTAACTTGGGATATTAACTAATTGATCTATTGTTACCTTATGTGTGTGTGGATAGAAACTAAGAGGAAGGGGACGTCGGGGTGGACGGAACAACCAACCACCATCACCGGCCTTTGACCNACTTGTGTCGGATATAGCAAAAAGGGGTAGATTCCCCCCTCGGGTGCAAGACCCGGTGACTTGGTTATACACTCTCCTGTGGTGAAATTCCAGAAAAGTGTAATATGGTGTACGGAATCGGCGGTATAAAATTCAAAATCCGTTGCCCAACAAGACACAAGATTTTGATTTACAAAGTACTCATACAATGAGTAACACCCATCAATGATTTGGTTTTTTAATAAAACAACTTTTATTTCAAACGATCATTTGNTTGCATAGACAGGTGCAAGGGGAGTCAAGGAGGTTCAAGTCACCTCTAGAAGTTCAAGGCACACAATCCTCCGATCTTTCTGGGAGGGGCAGATCCTATGATGTCTGACCATTGGTTCCAATAAGTGGATAATATCTTGAGGGCTATGGAGATTACCTCTGATACCACGAAGATAACGCTAGCTACTTTTCAGCTAGAGGGAGAATCCCAAGTGTGGTGGGATTTGGTCAAGGACTCCAAGAACTTAGAGGTAATGACATTGACAGAATTTAGGGAGCCCTTTATGGGCAAGTACTTCCCAACGGCTGCTCGACATGCAAAGGCTCAGGAGTTTTTAGACTTGAGACAAGGGACGATGACAGTGATGGAGTACGTGGCTAAGTTCACAGAGTTAGCCCATTTCGTCGATGACTACGTGGCCACAGATATGGCCAAAGTGAGGAAGTTTGAGGATGGTCTTAAGTTGTCCATCCGGGGTAAAATTATGGGTCTTCTTCTACAAGATTTAGACTCGATGGTCGAGACTGCTATGGCCATTGAGAGAGAGGTGGATGACGCAAGGAGCATCAAAAGACAAGAAGAATGAGGGTCAATCATCTTCTTCTAGCTCGAGGAAGAAGCAAATGACTTCTATTCCACAAGGGTTTCAGGGACAGAGCCACAGTTATCAAGGCTAAGGCCAAGGTCAATCCTCCCAAGGTGGGAGAAATCAGAGGCCTTCCTACCAGGGCTGGCCAGAGGACTTGCTATCATTGCCACCAACCGGGTCACATGAAGAGGGATTGTCCTCAGAGGCAGGGACCCCAGGGTCATGGGTCATCGCAGTCTCAGACTTCAGTGAGGCAACCACAGACGCAGTATGCTCCTCACTACCCTACTATGGGCCAGGGCAACCAGTACCAGTTCCAAGGTGCAGCACAAGGCCCTACTACTTCTCGTGCGGGGACACCGCAAGCTGGCCAAATGGGCCAAGGCATGGTTCGAGGACAAGGTCAAGGCTTACTAGCCAGTTCTTCGGAGACCTAGGGGCGTGTCTACGCCATGATACCTCAAACTGAGCCGACAGATCCATCGGTGATATAGGGTACATTACTACTCTCTCGCTTATGGGCAAAGGTATTATTTGATTCTGGTACATTGCATTCATTTATTGTTGCATCTTGTGTGAAAGACTTGGGCTTAGAGGTTGAGACCTTGGAAGAGCCATTGCATGTGAGTTCTCTCCTAGGAGCTAGGGTGAGAATTGATCAGATATGTCGGGGTTGTGAGTTAGAGATCTCAAGGATTCTACTCACTGTAGACCTTAAGGTCATGAACATGTCCGAGTTTGATGTTATCCTTGATATGGATTGGTTGGCGGCACATCGGGTAGTCATTAATTGTGATCGAAAGAGGGCCACTACTTATACGCCGGAAGGTATTTGTTCAAGTTTCAGGGGGAAAAACGTGATGCTTTACCTTAGGCTGTGTATGACTCTAGATTGCATGGATAGTTGATGGGTTGGCTTACAAGCCTTACCCTGGAGGACGAGGCGAGACAGGAGTTGGGCCTTCCTCGGGTTGTATGTGAGTATGAGAATATTTTTCCAGATGAGCTACCGGGATTACCTCCACATAGGGATGTAGACTTCACCATTGAGTTACATCCCGGTACATCGCCTATCTCTATGACTCCACACAGGATGGCACCAACTGAGTTGCAAAAACTCAAAGTCCAGTTGTAAGAATTATTGGACAAGGATTTCATTAGACTGAGCACTTCACCTTGAGGCGCTCCAGTGTTGCTTGCCAAGAAGAAGGATAAAACCTTTCGATTGTGCATAGACTATCGGCAGTTGAATAGGGTTACTATCAAGAATAGGTATCCTTTGCCGAGAATTGATGACTTGTTTGATCAGTTGAGAGGAGCATAGATCTATTCCAAGATAGATCTTCATACCGGTTACCATCAGTTGAGGGTTAGGGAGGAAGATATCCCTAAGACAGCATTCAGAATGCGGTATGGGCATTTCGAGTTCACAGTGATGTCATTTGGATTGACGAATGCTCCAGCGGCATTCATGGACCTCATGCACAGGGTGTTCTAACCCTATTTAGATTAATTTGTTGTAGTTTTTGTTGATGACTTCTTAATCTACTCCAAGTCTGAGGAGGAGAATGAGGGTCACTTGATGATTGTTCTCCAGACATTGAGAGAGCATCAGTTGTACGCCAAGTTCAACAAGTGTGAATTTTGGCTTACAGAGGTAAAGTTTTTGGAGCATGTAGTGTCGATTTTGGGTGTATCTGTGGACCCGGAGAAGGTTAAGGCAGTTATGAATTGGGAGAGACCGAAGTCAATCTTCGAGATACGTAATTTCTTAGGATTGGCGGGGTACTATCAGCGGTTTATTGAGGATTTCTCCCGATTGGCTGTGCCTATGACGAAATTGACCCGAAAAGAGGTCAAGTTTGTGTGGAATGATTCTTGTGAGAATGCATTCCAGGAGTTGAAGAGTAAGCTTACTTCGGCTCCTATTATGATAGTTCCAGAACGAGGACAGAGGTACACGGTCTATTATGATGCCTAGAAGGACGGGCTGGGATGTGTTTTGATGCAGTCTGGGAGGGTAATAGCTTATGGTTCTCGGCAGCTAAAGAATCATGAGCAGAATTATCCCACACATGACATAGAGTTGGCGGCCATTATCTTTGCCTTGAAGGCTTGGCGTCACTACTTGTATGGTGAGCAGTTTGAAGTATTTTCGGACCACAANNNNAATGATTGTTAAATGTTGTTTGTTGCTTATACACACCACATATGCACCTAAGGTGGAGAGTAGCCTCTGTAGGGATTATTCTATTGAGTGTTGGCTCACCCTATACGGAAAAATATTTCAGGTGGGAGAGATACAACTGTGGATGGCTCCACTTTGGACTCTCATGTTTGAAGAAAGCCGAATGTGGCTTTATTTNCATTTTTATACAACGGGACCTCAACATGAGGCAACGCAGGTGGATGAAGTACCTTGAAGATTATGACTTCACTTTGTATTACCATCCCGGTAAAGTAAATGTGGTGGCTGATGCACTCAGTCGAAAGTCACGGGGAGTTGTGGCTAATGTGGCTTCGCGAGAGTGGCAGATGCTCGAGACTGTGGGATAGTTCGAGCTATGTTATATGGGTCAGGCTCAAGGTACTTTAAGGATTTTGATGGCTACGCCGTCTCTACTGAGCAGGGTGATTGAGTCCCAGAGTCAGGACACAGAGCTATCATTCATCAGGGACCGGGGTACGATTAGGTACAGATGACGAGGGCTGGGCCATTCACTTGGATGGTAGTCTTCGGTTTAGGGGAAGAATTGTGGTTCCCCAGTCAGTGGAGCTCAGAAAAGAGATTCTTAGAGAGTTTCATTGTTCCTGTTTTGTTGTGAATCCAAGTGGCACAAAGATGTATCATAATCTTTGTCGCCAATATTATTGGAGCGGGATGAAGAAAGATGTTGAAAATTTTGTTAGCCGATGTCTCACGTGTTAGCAGGTTAAGGCTGAGCACCAGAGACCAGCGGGATTACTCCAGCCCTTGGAGGTAGCTGAATGGAAGTGGAAACATGTCACGATGAATTTTTTGATTCACTTGCCACGGACATCACGAGGTCATGATAAGGTGTGGGTGGTAGTGGACCAGCTTACCAAGTCGGCACACTTTTTAGCGGTGCAGATGACCTCCACACTAGAGGAATTCTACGGGTTGTATATACGGGAGATTGTTCGACTGCATGGAGTGCCCATATCTATTGTATCGGATCGGATCCCAGGTTTACGGCTCATTTTTGGGAGAGTTTTCAGCGAGCCATGGGGACACAGTTAATGATGAACACTACTTTACATCCCCAGACAGACAGTTAGTCTGGGAGGACTATCCAGACTTTAGAGGACATGCTACGAGCATGTGTCCTAGATCTCAAGGGTAGTTGGGAAGATCATTTACCCTTGGTGGAGTTCGCATACAATAACAGTTACCAGGCGAGCATACAGATGGCACCCTATGAGGCATTTATATGGGAGGCCATGTCGTTCTCCGGTTTGTTGGACGGAGGTGGGAGATAGATCCTCTCTAGGTCCGGATTTAGTCAAGGACACCTCTGAGAAGATGGACTTGATACGGAAGCATCTTTTCACGGCTCAGAGCCTACAGAAATGCTACGCCGACAGACGGCGGCGACCTCTGGAGTTTGAGGTGGGAGATCATGTCGTCTTGAAGGTAATGCCTAGGAGAGGAGTGGTCAAATTTGGTAAGCAGGGAAAGCTGTCGCCGAGGTATATTGGACCCTTCGAGGTACTCGAGAATGTGGGTGTAGTGGTTTATCGGTTGGCGTTACCGCCAAATCTATCGGGTGTCCATGCGGTTTTTCATGTCTCTATGCTCCAGAAATACACCCCGGATCCGACTCATGTGGTGGATTAGGGAGAGCTTGTTGTTGATGCTGATGGGACCTTCGAGGAGGGACCGGTGCGCATCATGGATAGCTTGGAACAGGTTTTACGAGGAAAGACCGTGCGACTAGTGAAGGTACTGTGGTAGCACCGAGGAGTAGAGGAGACGATATGGCAGCGCGAGAACACCATCCATACCAATTATCCTTATTCGAGGATGGAGGTACATTCTTATAATCTTTTAGGATTATTTGACTGTTGCATATGCATGTGACTGTATGTGCATGTGTATGTGAATTTCGGGGACGAAATTGTTTTTAAGGGGGGGAGAATGTGAAACCCGGAAAAATTTGAACTTTTTATATAAAAAAAAAGGGCAAAATAGTAATTTGCCATTATAGTGTGGGTTAAAAAGTAGTATTTTTCTAGATCTCGGATGATAAAACAGACCTCACTGTTGAATTCGTCTCGTAAAATCTAGTTATCCAAACAAATTTCGTCGAATTCTGAGATAGTCGGGTCTTTCACGTTTTTCAAGATGACGGATGTCCGGTGACCCCCATAAATAAAATTTTTATAAAAATTTTAAAATTTAAAAAATATTTTAAATAAGGTTCATATAAAATATTTTGAGTTTAAACCGGTACGAAATTTAATCGTTTCAGAGCAAAAAACGGACCCGAACAAAAGAGGACACTTGGCGCGACGAGGGGTAAGTCTTTAAAACTATAAATAGGGGTAAAATATCTGAAATATTAGCTTTTTCCTCCCCTATGGCCGACTGTATCAGAGATTAAGAGAGAAAAGAGAGCAAAGAGGGAAAAACCAAAAATCTTAAGCCTTCTCCTTCGATTTTTCGAAGATCCGTCGATCAAAATCGCTCGAGCCAAGAATTAAATTTGCTCTACGCGACGAGGGCTACGCGTGGGTACCAAGAACGAAGATTTTCACCAAAGATCAAAAGGCGAGATTTTAGAGAAATCAAAGTATTGAGCTTTTGGGGGTGTTCTTGGAGGTTCTAGTATTCATTTACACTTCAAAAGGTAGGGTTTCCCTACTTTGGTTCATTTTAACCTATGGTATTCATAGGAGAGGGGTTTAAGCATGTGGGGTTGTATAGCCTTTGCATGAGGTTGGTATTTTGGTAGATATAAGAAATGGATGGAATATACATTCTATCTTGAAGTGGTTTGTTTCTTGTAATATGTGGTTACTTGAAATGGTTTGTAGAAATCACTTAGTATGATTTCTTGGGAAATAGTTATGTGAATATATGACTTGAGTGTCTTTAAGGTGTTTGATAAAATACCTTTGTGAAATAAAGTGTGTTAATTGCATGAGATTATGTTATAACATGCTTGGATAATGTGGTAATGTGAAATCATATGCTTATGATATGATTTATGATTGAAATGTACTTGTTGATATATGCATGTTTTGATATATATTGACATTGTGACAAATATGATATTTATATGCTTAGGATATAATTTACCATAGATGTGTTGAAAATTATTCATATGTCATTCATAGCATATTGAACATTATGTTGTTGTGCAATGGTGCATCACATTACATATGCACGGAAACATGACATCACATTCATCGACATGAGTCATGAGTGTGGGTGTGTGTATGCATGGTTAATCAAACACCATTCTTGGTGATTGATGGGTGGACTTGAGAAAGTTGAGTTGAAAATTCAAATGAGTCACATGGTTGCATGAAAGAAAAACTTGTGTCGGATATAACAAGAAGGGGTAGATTCCCCCCTTGGGCGCAAGACCCGGCAACTTGGTTATACATTCCCCTATGGTGAGATACTGAAAAAATGTAATATGGTGTATGGAACCGACGGTATAAAATCCAAAACCCGTTGCCCAACAAGACNCGATTTGGTTATACACTCTCCTGTGGTGAAATTAAAGAAAAGTGTAGTATGGTGTACAGAACCGGCGGTATAAAATCTAAAATCCGTTGCCCAACAAAACACAAGATTTTGATTTACAAAGTACTCATACAATGAGTAACACCCATCAATGATTTGATTTTATAATAAAACAACTTTTATTTCAAACGATCATTTGGTGGATTTTTTTTGTCAATTGACGGATTCAGTATACCTTGGCATTGCATTGTGTCGTGGGAGTCGGTGATGACTTTGGTTTAAGTGCATGAGTGAGTATCATCTCATTTCATGGCATGACATGATTACATTCCACATTTAATGCATATTCTTGTATGGAATGATTGTTAAATGTTGTTTGTTGCTTATACATACCATATATGCACTTAAGGTGGAGAGTAGCCTCTATATGGATTATTCTATTGGGCGTTGGCTCACCCTATACAAGAAAATATTTTAGGTGGGAGAGATACACTGGTGGATGGCTCCACTTTGGACTCTCATGTTTGAAGAAAGCCGAATGTGGCTTTATTTTGTGTTAATGTAAAACATTTGTGGAAATAATATTTTGGGTATGTAATCTTTTGCAAATAATTGTAATAGAACTTATATAGACTATTATTAAACTAACCTTACATGTGTTGATATAAATATGGATAATTGGATCTGGTGTGACCAATGTTTACTTATAATTGGACTCGGTGTGGTCATTGTTGAATATTGGACCTCAGATGGGTCTTGTTATTATATGATTGCACAGGTTAAGTTTTAGGTAGAGTTTCCCATACAAAGGAGACTCTGCCCGAATTTCGTCAAAATTATGGTTCCCGATAAATAGAGCATAATGGCGTGATATCGAATTACTTGGTATCCACGGATATTCCGCGGGTTGATGGGTAATCAATGGACCCCCGGATTTTGGGGTGTCACAGGTACTCATGTGTATCTTATGATGACGTATGATAGGTGCGGAGACGACAACGCCAACACCAACTTCACCTAGGGTTTCGTCGGGGGAGTAATTTTGAGTGTAGAATTAACCACAATGTAAGTATATTGATTGAAAACTTGATTGGTTGTTTGTTAGTTATACTTGTGTGTAAATGGTTAGAATGTAGTTTGTGGATTATAATTTTGTAGCTTGATGTTTGGTTATGAGTTCAAGTACTTATTGTGGTTGTTATGTGCTTTCCAATAGTAATGGTTGCCGAGACTACGGGCCGTATTATCGTCGAGACTCCCAGGCCATATTGGGTTATCAAATATTGATTTTTACTTTTATTATATGAAACTTGTTTCATAACTGTTCCATGTTTATATGTTTTCTTTCTTGTTTTGAATATAGTCACTAAGCATATTAATAGCTCAACCCCCCAACAGATGTTTGATTTCAGGTGTTCGGGATAGAATACGACTCATTGTGTAGTATGGCTTGGCTTAGAAGAGGTTGGTGTTAGTTGTACATTGTGTCATATGTTATATTGTATTAAAATGTCTTGAGGGCATGATGCCCTAGCGACGTGTGTAACACTATATGTTAATGTAAAGTTTTTTGTTTATGTGAATGGATTTGATTATCCTTGCATATATTGTATTACATTGGTTTTAATTTTGATGAATATATTAGGTTATGTTTAACCATATACCAATGAGTCTTTGGTCTAATGGTACCCTTTACCTTGTGAAAGTTTTACTTTCTTGAGGTTAAGGGTTTAAACCCCCTTCCCCCTCCACCTCCCATTCTCAAAAAAATGTATATATGTTTAACCATACCTTATTTTAAAGGAGGTGGGGTTGACCTGTTTTCAGGATGGGGTGTGACAAAAACACTTTCTATCATTTAAGAGATGAATCATTCATTTCCTTAATTGTGTTTGGTAGGAGGGATTAGAAAGTAGGAAAAATTGTTTTTTTTTTTTTTTTGTATTTGGTAGGATGAAAAAGTGGAAGAGTGAAAAAAGTATAGATGCATATTTTACTATTATATCTATATATGAAATTAATATATATATAATATGTAATAAATAAATATGATATATGTATATATATTAAATGATATATTGGTAAATAATATACATTTCAATGCACATAATTAATTTTTTATCTATTTTTTCGTCTAATTTTAGAGAGATTGATTTTAGTGACTTAGAAAGAAAGTTTTGTTTTTTGACCAAGGAAGGAAAGTTAATTCATCAAAATTTTCATACTTTCTATTTTTGTTCTTTGCTAAACATTATATTTTATCTATCTCTCCAACTTTTTATTTCTCTGTCATACCAAATAGATTAGGCTCTTTTCAGATTTTGAAACAATTAGAGTGTCATCTAACTATTTTTAAATGTTAATAATCTTTGTTAAAAAAAAAATGTTAATAATCAATGGATAGTAACAACTTCCATTATTTTTTCCTGTTCAAAATACCAAGCACTTTCTGAAAAAAAAAAAATTTTGATAACATGAATAGATTTTTATCATTCAAACAATTTTTAAGATCCTTAAATATATACTATTAATAAAGGGAGATATAAGTTAGATATTCATTGCTAAAAAAGATTAAAAAAAAAAAAAAAAGATGTATGCATTACGTCTCATTTGTTGTCTCTTAATACCTACTGTCTCCCATTCTAACTATACATCATTGTTTTTAACTACTCAAAATGTCTTATCTAACTATACTTAGCCACAATTAAGAGTCCATAACTATTGTATAGAGTTCTCTCTTTTATGTTCTCTATCATATATATATATATATATATATATATATTCATTATTATATATATTAATGACCCTGTGATAAAACCTCTAATTCCTTGAAAATCAAAGAGGAGTCAAACTTTTATTATTTNCTTTATATATATATATATATATATATATATATATATTCATTATTATATATATTAATGACCCTGTGATAAAACCTCTAATTCCTTGAAAATCAAAGAGGAGTCAAACTTTTATTATTTATCGAAAAACTTTTTTTTGATATTATAATAAAAATTACTATATTTTTAAGTTAAGTTAAACTTTTTAAAAGTAAAATTATAATTATTTGAGATAATTCATTATCGATCATTTCTTAAAATATGTAATTTAATTTTTAAAATTTATAATTAATCATAATATTTTAAAATCAATAGTAATAAAAAATTTTAAATTTCAATACCATAATTTTTTTTCTTACATTTTAGGGGCAAACAAACGCTCAATTACATCTCCAACTAACATCCAAACAGGTCTGACTGACTGAGACAACAAAAATTGCGGGTCCCACCTTATCTCGTTATAGCGCGTGACTTACACGGGTGTTTCTAATCTTAAACCGCGTCTGACAACTGTTTCGTCAGATAACATTTAAATACCAGAATAGCCACAAATGGTAAAATATCGCGAGAAATTTGAGCTGTGGAATTAAATGCCGACGAAAGCGACTGTATAATGTAAGCTCACATGCACGACTCAACATGAAACGTGACTCCAACCGGAATATTCAACTACATTTGAACTCCTCATTTCAAATCCGCAACGCCTTCTCTCACGCAATGATAGTCGCCCGCTCTCTTATCACTCTTCTAGCACTTATCATTCGTTGGCAGTGATAAGTACGTTTAGGTATCAGTGATAGGTCAGTAGAGAATATAGACTCCTGCCAAAGGCATCGAAGATAGCGAGACCAAGTCCTCTTAACTTTCTCTCTCTACAAACTTCTCTCCCTCCCTATGCTTTATCTTTCTCTGTCTTCTCCGCAGCCTTTGTATCGTGGCTTTTCCTCAGCGGAAACCCTAGAATTGTCGGTGTTCTGGTTCGTCGGCGGCTTTCGGGCTCTCGATCTGTTGTTTTTCCGAATTGGACTCATTTGTTTCGAGTTCGTTGTCGCGGTTTTGTTGTTTTTGTTTTTTTTTTTTGGTGGTTTTCCGGTTGTGTTTTTGTTTTGATTTGGATCTGAGTTGGCTTTTGTGGGAGGATAATGTCGTCTTTGAGCAGAGAATTGGTGTTTCTCATACTCCAGTTTCTGGAGGAGGAGAAATTTAAGGAGTCTGTGCACAAGTAAGTCTCTCTCCTCTTATCTCTCTCATATTACTGTGGTTCTCTGTATAATTATCAGCTGTGTTTGGTTGTTGAGATTACTGAGAGAAATAGAAGAAAGAACTTTAATTTATCATTTAATTTTTTGTAACCAACAAAGTATATATAAAGGAAAACTAATTTCGACTAAGACAATTAATTGTGCGAGGTTCAGTTGACGGGGAGTTTCATTCTTTTTTCCCTCCATACGTTTGTTTTAATACTGTATATTTAATATACAAGTAAAAAGATAAGGAAATGATGAATTAGAAGTTTTGTACTGTNATGCGAGGTTCAGTTGACGGGGAGTTTCATTCTTTTTTCCCTCCATACGTTTGTTTTAATACTGCATATTTAATATACAAGTAAAAAGATAAGGAAATGATGAATTAGAAGTTTTGTACTGTCTGAAACTTTGATGAAATGGATAACTTCAATCTTTATTAAGGCAAGTAGGCTCAGGGCTATTAAGGCTTTTGTAGTGACAAAAATGCCGAGATTCAAAATTGAGATTTATTTCCTTCCATTTTTTCGCCTATTTGGGGAGCTGAATGGGGCTTTGTAATTTGAATTACCGGAGGGCTCGTTTGGTAATTGGTTTTAATAGAACGAATATATCTACTTTTTGATTTTGAAGGCTTGAGCAAGAGTCGGGGTTTTTCTTTAACATGAAATACTTTGAGGAGAAAGTCCATGCTGGTGAATGGGAAGAAGTTGAGAAATACCTGTCTGGATTTACTAAAGTCGACGATAACAGATACTCCATGAAGATATTCTTTGAAATCAGGAAGCAGAAGTATCTCGAAGCTCTTGATCGGTATAAAAAAATTTACAGTTTTTTAATGATTTTTGATACAATTGTTTTTGTAGAGATTGAGAAAGTTTTAACTTTCGCTTTTAATGGGGTCTCTAATGATTGATTCTATTAGGCAAGACAAAGCAAAGGCCGTTGAGATACTGGTGAATGATTTGAAAGTATTTTCGACGTTCAACGAAGATTTGTACAAAGAAATCACTCAGCTATTGACACTTGGCAATTTCAGGTATCATTTTTTGTCTTGTGTGTGGTGTGGCATGAATAGGAAATGATAATTTATTTATTCTGTTGATTAGAGATTAGACATCGGATAACAGTTCCACATTTTGAATCTCTATTGTCATTATTTGCATTGAATAGAAATAAGGATTTGGAAACTTGAAGTTGTTGTTATCTGGTAATGAAAACAAACCTCACTCAACTAAGCCTGGTGGAATGTGTGTCACTTATTTGAGATCAGTTGTTTCATTCAATAATGGAGGATACGGAATAGATGAGTTCATACGCTTAATTTTTTCTCGCCTTTGGTTTCCAGAAATGTTGAAGGCAACTATAATGCTTGTAGAAGGAAGCCATATCAACTTTGAGTTTCCTTTCCTTTGAGGACAAAAAGAGGCTTAATTTTCCTTCCTTTTTCTTTGGTTTTTCTACACTTAGCTGTGAGATTTTGGTGCAACTCTAAATATTAATTTTTCTTGGATAATTTTGTTTTTTTTCCATTGCTTTCTGCTAACTTCAACTCAAAGTAGCACGGTTGATTTCAAGTTAGTTAATGTTCATTGATGTCAGGGAAAATGAGCAGCTGTCCAAGTACGGTGACACCAAAACAGCTCGTAGTATAATGTTGATAGAACTGAAAAAACTAATAGAAGCAAATCCCCTTTTTCGTGAGAAGCTTGCATTTCCTACTTTAAAGTCATCAAGATTGCGGACTCTAATTAATCAGAGGTAAGTTGGTTTTCTAATGGATGAATAAGCAAGCTTTTATTCTCTTGTTTTTCTCGGTTGTTCTACTGTGAAGCTATATATGTATACATCAATATCCTTAGATATTTCTCTCTTTTAAGACTGTTCTTTTACCTTTTTTCGCCTCTAGAGAAAATCATTTTTGAATGTCTGGTGNCGTTTTTCTCGGTTGTTCTACTGTGAAGCTATATATGTATACATCAATATCCTTAGATATTTCTCTCTTTTTAGACTGTTCTTTTACCTTTTTTCGCCTCTAGAGAAAATCATTTTTGAATGTCTGGTGTCAATCCACCTAATTTCAACTTCTATGTTCTCATTTTTTCTGTATTTAGTGCACTTTTGTGATTGATGAAGTGAATTGTGTCATAATAGTATCTATCAGCTATGTAAGGGGCAATTGCATTACCAGCTGTTAATCTTTTAGTTTTGTACCCACTCATCCCTGGTGTTTGATGGATAGAAAATCATATATATGGTGTGTGTGTTTTCATGTTCTCGCCCCTTAAGACTCTGGAATTCTGCCATTTAGTGATGGGTTTTTGTGTTAGTGTCACGTATACTACCATTGATTCTGTGGAAATTGAATTGCTTGCTATGTTTGTTGGGCCTCTGAAATATGATTGCTTGGTCTATCCAGTTTGAACTGGCAGCACCAGCTGTGCAAGAATCCCAGGCCAAACCCAGACATCAAGACTTTATTCGCAGACCACACATGCACACCTCCAAATGGGGCTCTTGCAGCTACTCCTGTCAACCTTCCGGTTGCCGCAGTTGCAAAAACTGCTGCTTACACATCACTTGGAGCGCATGGTGTATGATACCATTCATCTCATAAGTCTATTTTTTCCCCTTTTGATGGTGACTATTAATATTTGCCATCTTGATGACGAAATGTGTTCTCTTTATTTGTTGTATGCAGCCCTTTCCACCCACTGCAGCAGCTGCCAATGCTAATGCATTGGCAGGTTGGATGGCAAATGCCGCTGCATCTTCATCTGTTCAAGCAGCTGTTGTGACTGCATCATCCTTACCTGTTCCACAGAATCCAGGTCAGGGCTGTATTTTTATTTGGAGTTGGTGTTCACTCAGTTGCATTTTCTTGAACAACACAGATGTATTCCAAAAAAGGTGCTTTTGGTGGAAAGATTTAAACAACTTTCTGAAAACTGTACAGAAAAGAAAAAGTTTAGTGGCCTATGAATATTTTGAAATTCTAAGACACGNCGTTCACTTAGTTGCATTTTCTTGAACAACACAGATGTATTCCAAAAAAGGTGCTTTTGGTGGAAAGATTTAAACAACTTTCTGAAAGCTGTACAGAAAAGAAAAAGTTTAGTGGCCTATGAATATTTTGAAATTCTAAGACACGTCTTTCATTTATTCTTCTGTCATTTCTAGTTTCTCCTCTTTTTTTCCCCTGTGGGCTCTCTCTCTCTCTCTCCAGCGGGTATTCACGATTTTTTGAGGATTAATTATCATTTTTGTTCAGTCATGGACACATCTGAATATCCTTATGCAAGGAACCCTTGAGAAGCTTAAATTTTCTAATTGTGGACCTAAATGGAAAAGTAGATGCTGAATTTGCAAATTTTGTTCTGTTGTTTCAAACAGATGCAACAGAGCTCATTAATATTCAATTATTTGTAGGAGATATGGAATTTGATCTTTATTTATGGCGCTTATTGAGTTGTCAAGCATATTTCTCCTCATTCAGTTATTTCATGCATATCTTGTGTGAGTCTCTGTTGACATCATTCATGTATTCTTGCAAACAGTTTCAATATTGAAACGCCCAATAACACCTCCAGCTACGCTGGGTATGGTTGAATATCAAACTACGGATCACGAACAATTAATGAAACGTTTGCGGCCTGCACAATCCGTTGAGGAGGTAATCTTGAGTTCCGGTTTTATATTTGCTGTCTGACATGTTTAGTTGCATCACTAAACTACTTGTAAGATGCTATTTTCACTGACTTATTCTATTGTTGGTACACTTTTGCTTCCTTATAGGTAACATATCCAATGATTCGTCAACAAGCTTCCTGGTCCCTGGATGACTTGCCAAGAACCGTAGCTTTTTCCATGCATCAAGGAACCAGCGTTACAAGCATGGATTTTCATCCTTCTCACCACACATTGCTTCTTGGTATGATAGTTTCTAACAATTATTCTGTCCATATTTGTGGTGACTATATAACTGGGACCTACCAGCATTCTGCAGTAGCGGGACTAATACTGGTAATGGTCCTCTATTTGGTTTCGGTTATCTGATCTAATGTCCTTTTAACAGTTGGTTCTGGTAATGGTGAAATCATTCTTTGGGAAGTGGGGATGAGGGAGAAGCTGGTTTCAAAGCCATTCAAGATATGGGATATGGCAGCTTGTTCTCTGACATTTCAGGTTCTTATATCAAGTTCCAAGCATGCTTCAATCCATTGTATTTGTTTCTTCTACCATATATATACTTGAAGCTTTATACTCGCTGGAAAAAGAAAAAGAAAAGTAAAAAGTGAAAGATTTCGTAGGAAGTAATCTTGTTGTTAGATATAAAAGTAAAATGATTGTTAACTTTCATTACATATTATTCATTCTTGAAGTCCCATTTGATTTATTAAAACCTCGAGTAGGAAATGAAGATATCTGTGACCGTGTTTGCCTGCATTGTGGCCACTCTGTTTAGCTTGATAGGGTTCCTTTCACTGTTATGCTTTATTAGTTCAGCAATTCTTACTGGATTCTCCTAAGTAAAGAGTTTGACAGGCTTCTGTTGTCAAAGATGCACCAATATCTGTAAGCCGTGTTACGTGGAGTCCAGATGGAAATTTTTTGGGTATGTGCATGTCAACAGTTTTCTACGTTTCTTGAGGTGGCTGTGATTATGTCTTAACAGTTTTTCATGCTGCAGGGACTGCGTTTACTAAGCATTTGATCCACTTGTATTCATATTCTGGACCGAATGAATTACGCCAGCATTTAGAGGTGAGTTGGGATAATGCTGCTCTTCCAACAAGCTGAAATTTGTGACTGCTATTTAACTAGCATCCCTTTGTCCTTGCAGATTGATGCCCATGTTGGAGGAGTGAATGACTTAGCTTTTGCCCATCCTAACAAACAGCCATGTGTAGTGACATGTGGCGATGATAAGTTGATAAAAGTGAGAAAAAAATTCATGTAATCTAATAATTTCTGTCTTCTCAGTTTCTTTTTGCTAAAAACTAAGTAGAAGAGTTGAAACAGGTGTGGGATTTAACGGGACGAAAGCTATTTAACTTTGAAGGGCATGAAGCACCTGTATACTCTATATGTCCTCATCAAAAAGAGAATATCCAGGTATGTCAGATAAAAGAAAAAGATTTATTAGTTAGTTATGCATTCACTTGCCCAACTGCAGCCCCCCACCCCCAAACATCCCCCAAAATAAAAAGAAAAAACCCATCCTGGAAAAAACTACTTTTGTGAAATTGGGCGAATACAAGAGATGAAATATATTGATGGATTTTGCTTTTTCCAACAAAGTTTATTGAAGTAAATTTACTGACACATTTTTCTCAATTCATCTTTCTAGATATCCTTCCGGTGATAGAAGCAATATTTTCTTTATACTTGTTGGTCAAATATAATAATAGTAACTTGACGAAACCTAACTAAGCCCATTTTAAAGATTTTACTGCATAGTTTTTGGCAAGTGGACTTGATGTATGGTTCTTCAGTAAGCTTTGCAGAATTTAAAATGAGCTGAAATAGTACCACTGCCTTAATGGAGTGTTTACAACTTAAACAATTGATGGGTGGTATGCAGACACCCTAGCAAACAGAAGATACTCCTATTAAGTATTTCAATGGTTTCAGTTTCCTTAAAAATCACTTTTTAGCACTTAGCACTATCACGAGCACAACTATTATTACTTTCTGCCACCGTCGCTGACCTCTGCTATGCCAGTACAGTTACATGTTTCCACTAGTAAGATTATCACCACCATGTTTACCCCTTCACAACCACTGTGAAGTTGACCATTTTAATATTGCGACCACCTAAAATTGTCACAACTTTCAAGTAGTATCAAATCCGGATTTAATCACTGCTGCTGAGTTGCTGCCTCACGCACTTTATGTTGCCCCACTACATCGACTTACAGTGGTCACAGTCAAAAGTTACCCTTTCATAACCATGTGAAGTTGACTATTTTAATATTGCAACTAGTATCAAGTCCAGACTTGGCATCTCTACTGCTGGAGTTGCTGCTTCACGCGATGTGTTCCACTTCCATGCACAGCATGCATCCCTGCCATTGTGTTGCTAATCTTTATACCAGCAGCCCGCTGGACAATCTCTTTTGACCCATAATCTTTCTTGCTAGGGGTGTGATTCAATCTGCACTACCATTTTATTATCGAACCGATACCACATTGTTTTTTGTATGCTCACTGATGTTTATGAAGATTTTCTGTTATGAGCATCTTTGGTTCATCTTTCTTTTCATGCTTACCTTGGCAGTTTATATTTTCAACCGCCATTGATGGGAAAATTAAGGCTTGGTTGTATGATAATATGGGATCCAGAGTTGATTATGATGCTCCTGGGCATTGGTGCACTACTATGCTTTACAGTGCTGATGGAAGCAGGTGAGAATACTGAAATCCAAGAGATCAAAATTTCCAGGGATGCATGTTCTTATTCCATATATGCGTGGGCAAATGTAATATATTCATCAAAAGATATATGTATTATGATTGATATTTACTCTATCGGATTTTTCATGGTCTGTGATATCTTCTTTTAGATTGTTCTCTTGTGGAACAAGTAAAGAGGGAGACTCTTTTCTGGTAGAGTGGAATGAAAGTGAGGGAGCAATAAAGAGGAATTATTCTGGTTTTAGAAAGAAATCAGCTGGTGTTGTGCAGTTCGACACAACTCAAAATCACTTTTTGGCTGTGGGTGAAGAAAACCAGATAAAGTTCTGGGACATGGACAATACTAGTGTTCTCACAAGTACAGATGCAGAAGGTGGCCTCCAGGTCAGTAATACATGTGCTTTGCTGTTATCTTTTGAACCACCATATCCCACTCACCCTCCCAATATTAAAGAAATAAATGGACAAATAAAGAAAAAAATGGATTATTTTGAATGATGCACTTAAAGTAACATGCGAGGGTGGGCGACATTTGAGTGAGCCTCTTAAATCAATGCCTTTGTTGCCTCAGAGTCTTCCTCGCCTGAGATTTAACAAGGAAGGGAATCTCCTTGCTGTTACAACGACTGATAATGGAATCAAGATACTTGCAAATGCCGTTGGTCTCAGATTGTTGAGGGCAGGTGAAGCCCCAACTTTTGAGGCACTGAGATCACCTATTGAAGCAGCTGCAATCAAGGTATCATTTCTGTTAAATCCAATAACAATTTCTTTAGAAGGTTGCAATGTTGGGTCTACAGAGATCTTTGTGTTCATTTCTCAGGCTTCAGGCTCTTCTGCTGTTGCAAATGTCAGTCCAGTCAATTGTAAAGTGGAAAGGAGCTCCCCAGTCAGGCCTTCTGGCATTCTTGTAAGTCAGTTATACGCATTTCTTTGAAAATTGTGGCTTATGCATACACATACGCGTATATATTGCAATGCTAGTTGCAGCAGTAAATATGGCCATACATTGGCAGTCATGAGTGTAATTTGTTAGAAACAGAAGCTTCTTAAATCCTTTATTTGGGCTATTTTTTACCCCTGGATTGTCAGGAAGGATAAGGGTCACCTTTGTCCCCATCTTATGGTTTTCATTTCCTAGTCATAGTGCCCCTCTGTATGTTATAAAGGGGGTGCTCCTGTTTATAGTTTTTTGAATGGTGAGCATGTTGCTTCTGGGAATGAATCTAGCCAAACATCTTGTTTTGGTGCTTGTATATATCTCTCTTACTTCTTTGAGAAAGATTTCTTATGTACTGTCCTGTTGTTTTGGTCCTATTTTTGACTTTTTGTAGAATGGAGTTGATCCTATGGGTAGAAGCATGGAAAAGGCAAGAAATTTGGATGATGTAACTGATAAAACGAAACCCTGGCAGCTGACTGAAATTGTGGAGCCTGTTCAGTGCCGGCTAGTTACCATGCCAGACAGCACAGACACTGCCAACAAGGTGCATTGACTAATTAATACTTCGTATCTTGCACTACAGAAATTATCAGCATATGATGGTTTGGGTGACTTTTATATACAGGTTGCTCGACTACTGTATACAAATTCTGGTGCTGGCGTTTTGGCACTTGGGTCAAATGGTGTACAAAAGCTGTGGAAGTGGGTACGAAATGAACAAAATCCAAGTGGAAAGGTAATTGGTAATATATTAGTGGTTTCACTTTTATGGATGTTTTTCCTTTCTTTTATATGTGAATGTTCATGAAGAGACTTCTGAAGTCCATGAGGGTTAAAAGGCCACTGCCAATGTTGTACCACAGCTGTGGCAACCAAACAGTGGTCTTCTTATGACTAATGATGTGTCAGGTGTCAACCTTGAGGAAGCAGTTCCATGCATAGCCCTCTCAAAGAATGACTCCTATGTAATGTCGGCTGCTGGTGGAAAGGTTTCATTGTTTAATATGATGACCTTCAAGGTATGTCTGTACATGAGTAGGTTGCCCATTTTGAGATTTGATTGAGCATGGAATTTTACTGTAAATGGTGCTATGTAGGTGATGACAACATTCATGCCACCTCCCCCTGCATCAACCTTCCTGGCATTTCATCCTCAAGATAATAACATCATAGCCATTGGAATGGAGGATTCAACTATCCACATATACAATGTCAGGGTAGATGAGGTAGCTATTTTCTCACATTTCTTTTTTTCAAGCTTCAACTGTTCACATACGTGGAACTGATGTGATTTTTCTTTTACAGGTAAAATCAAAATTGAAAGGTCACCAGAAGCGCATAACTGGTTTAGCTTTTTCCACCAATCTTAACATATTGGTTTCATCAGGTGCTGATGCTCAGGCAAGTTGCAATCCCTTTTGTGTTTCACACTTGGGAAACATCTATCTCCTGATAATTGGCTTTTCTTGTTTTATTCTCAACCATCATCATTTAAAGAAGAGTTGTTTTTGTTGTTATGTTTCCTTGTGTTAAGTTATTGTTTGAAAGGATAAAAAATACAAACTCAATTCACTGAATTCAGAGCATGGATAGAAAGTTACCTTACATAGTACTATAGCCATGTCATAGAGTTATTTGATTAAATCTCAGGTCCTCCTTTCAGATCCTCCAATTTTTGCCTTGTCTCAAGGGGTTGCCAACTCAACCTTTATATATGGAGGTCTGTTGACCTATAATATGCCCTTCGACTTCTGTTCCTATTCTTTTATTCATTGTATCGCACAAGGGCTCATGCTACCCTGTGATCTAGAAACCAGAGTTCGAAGGCTTTAAATCAGAAGTGGTTAGAAGATGAGCAGCAGATCCGTAAGCAGGGCCCTTTGAATTGCTTCATCTCTTCTTGAACAATAGTTGTGTTTTTCAGAATCCCCTCTTGAAGCACACTTCTATATATGTTTCTTCATGTCAAATTCATGCAATGAAAATTCTATATGTCCAGGCTGCTGACTCTGCAGTCTGCTTCTTAGTTTCTTCCTATTTGGTATCCTTTTCATTTTCATCAATAACACTAATCAAAGAGAACTCTGGGCAATCCCATTCATGCATGGGGTGCAAGATTGTTCTCGCATTTTGGTACTAAAATATGTACTGTACATAGCAGCTTTGTGTTTGGAGCATTGATACTTGGGAAAAGAGAAAATCAGTTCCAATACAACTGCCTTCTGGTAAAGCTCCTGTTGGGGACACTCGAGTACTATTCCACTCTGATCAAATTCGTTTGCTGGTATCCCATGAAACACAGCTAGCAATATATGATGCCTCCAAGATGGATCGCATCCGTCAGGTAGAAAACATACCTAATTATCTGGCATTAAGACCAGCTGTGACAGAAGTTAATTTTTATGCCTTTTTCAATTGCAGTGGGTTCCTCAAGATGTCCTCTCTGCACCTATTTCTTATGCAGCATACTCCTGCAACAGTCAACTAGTTTTTGCTTCCTTCTCAGATGGTAACATTGGGGTCTTCGAGGCAGATAGTCTCAGACTAAGATGCCGCATTGCCGCGTCAACGTACTTGTCCCAGGCTGTGTTAAATGGGTATGACACTGCACCTATTATTGGTAATGACCGTTTAATTGTGTCTCATGCCTCAAACTAATACCTGTAGGTGGTTTTGGTCCTTGTTCAATTTTAGCATGACATTTTTCTTCCCTAATTTTTACATGTGAGATTGTCTAATTTATATGGCTTCTACATGATCCATATATATATACATTCATTTTTTCTTTTTTTTTTTTGACCTTCAACAGACGATAATATCATCAAATGACCTTTTTCCTGACAAACTAATCTATGCTGAACTTTCACAACTAATGCTTTGGTCTCCAAATAGTGGTTTCCTTGTACCTGCATATTACTCACTTATTTATTTTTCATGGGACAACATATGTATTTGCATACTTTTTCTGGCGTGACTTGCTCACTATGAATAACCCTTCAAACTTTAAATTTGCTGCACATTTTCTGTGGAGAGTTGTATAGAACTTGATTTAGAAGAAAACGAGGATGCCTATATACATTGTAGGATGTTTGAGTTACACAAATTTTGTGCGTATGCATCTGACTTATGGGTTTACTATTTTATAGAAGCCAAGCTGTTTACCCGCTTGTTGTTGCTGCACATCCACACGAGCCCAACCAATTTGCAGTTGGATTGACAGATGGGGCTGTTAAAGCGATAGAACCCTCAGAGTCGGAGGGAAAGTGGGGAGTAACTCCACCTGTAGATAACGGGATGCTAAATGGTAGAACTGGGTCATCATCTACCACAAGCAACCATGCCCCTGATCAGGTTCAAAGATAATATCTATTGTATCCTATCATTTACAATCTCCCCCTCTGTAATTTATCAGCGTAGATTTTAGGCATTTATTCTCCCTTATCAAATGTAGTATTTGATGTGATGTTTAGAGAGGTATCAGTATTGTATGCTGTTCTGGTTGATTAATGTTTGTAGATTTGTTCAGCATCCTGTTTTTTGTATAGTTGAGCATTGTCTTAAAAGTTTATTTTTATTCTGAGAAATACATTTGTTGATCATGATAACTTGAGATTGTGGTTGGTTGTGTTAAGAGTTTTTATTTATACTAGTTGGTGCACACGTGGGTTGCATGTGAACTATTTGAATTTATATATTATCTATATTTTTGTAAAGACTTTGTTACTATTCAAATTTGAGTAAATAAGTGGTAGTGAACCAATGTTATCAGAACTGAACTGGCAAAGGGACCGGGTCAATAGTTCATTGATCTAATCGTTAGGTCAATTGGTCAGACTATTTATATAAAAAAATATAAAATATATTCAAAATACGTATATTGTGTGTATACTAACATATTCATAATTAGNTAATAGTTCATTGATCTAACCGTTAGGTCAATTGGTCAGACTATTTATATAAAAATATATAAAATATATTCAAAATACGTATATTGTGTGTATACTAACATATTCATAATTAGTGTGTATATTAATTGGTGAGTCATTGTATAGTGTAAACAAAAGCACAAACAAACAAACAAACAAAACTAAAAGAGAAAGCACAACTCTAGAGTCTATACTCCCATCTCTCTCTTTCACTCATCTGAAAAAACCTAACACTCATAGGCTCATAGTTTTGGAAAAATTTTGATGTTTATAACAAATAACATTTGAACTGTCCAATTTGAAAAAATTGTCCGGTTCATCGATTTTGTGTAAAATCGGCCGATTTTACAGTTTTTTATCGGTTCACTTGCATATTCGGTCCAACACAAGAATTGGATCGGCCTAGGTCCCGATTCATGTTCAAACCAATCAAACTAGCCGATTCGATCCGATTTTGATAACCCTACAGTAAACAATATGTATTTTAAACCTAATTGTGAGCATAGTCATAGTTTTATAGACAAATCTTATATTCAAAGTAGTTTAAGTAATATAATGCTCTTGAAANTTTCGGTCCAACACAAGAATTGGATCGGTCTAGGTCCCGATTCATGTTCAAACCAATCAAACTAGCCGATTCGATCCGATTTTGATAACACTACAGTAAACAATATGTATTTTAAACCTAATTGTGAGCATAGTCACAGTTTTATAGACAAATCTTATATTCAAAGTAGTTTAAGTAATATAATGCTCTTGAAAATAATTTTTGTGATACATAAAGGTCTAATATAAGCAATTGCAAAAAGAAAACTACAACAATTAATAAGTAATTTTTTATATTTTGTGTTTGTAAATAAACAACAAAAAAAACTAATTTGTGACCTTGTGAAGCAATTGTAGTAGGTGAGATATTTCTTGCAAGTAAAAAAAGGCTATCTTCTTTCTCAAGGCTCACACTTTCCTCTCAATTATTTCATGTCACATTTTTTGTCAGTCATTATGCCTCCGGTCCTTAGATACACAGATTTACCAACAACAGAACATAATTTTGTTAGTATGCTTGTTGTCAATACGAACCAAACACAATGCGCATAAAGAAAATTACCACGCATCAAAATCCCCATCTAAGAGCTTTTTGTCTTAGTGATTGGGTACTTGAGTTNCCCTCAAAACCCATCTCAGTTCCCTGAAAATTAAAGGATCTATCAAAATCTCCAAACCTAAATAAAAGTAAAAACTGATAAACAAAATTCATATGAAACATAAACGGGACCCATTGAACTCCAACCTTCACTATACTTTTCCATTCAACCAAATAACTTAGGAAAAAAAAAATCACCCTTTATTGCCACAATTATTTTCAAAGAAGCCAAAGAACATCACGCTGTTAAAAAGCAACAAAGATAAAAACACATATGAACGAAACACTCAATAACACCTAGTTTAATAGTACACAACATTAAACAAAAATCAGAGGGAAAAGGGGCTTTCAATATTTTGAAATTCTGGAGGAGGAGAAAGCTCATAAACTATTATGTTTCTTAAATGATGTTGTAACTCTAGAGAGTACATTTAAGCTCACTGTGGTTTGGGTTGCTTAAGCTGATTACATTTAGGAAGTGGCGGTTTAAGTCAATTAAATAATTTAAGCAGATTGGTGATCAATATTAATTGGTTGCATACCAATAGAATAATAACTAATTATGTATTCTCCTGTGTGAAATATATTTCTTAGTTCAGTTAAAAGATTTTTATTTTTATTGATATAGATAGATAGATATATCAACATCATAGCCAATCAGCAAGACCATTTATTGATGTAGAAGTCCAAAAGTTCTCTTCACCATTGTGATTAAATGGAGAATATGAAAAGTTTAATTCGATGTTGTCANTTTTTTATTTTTATTGATATAGATAGATAGATATAGACATAGATAGATATATCAACATCATAGCCAATCAGCAAGACCATTTATTGATGTAGAAGTCCAAAAGTTCTCTTCACCATTGTGATTAAATGGAGAATATGAAAAGTTTAATTCAATGTTGTCATTATGTATTTTTAAAGGTTATTATTGAAGATCACATATGCTTATCACCTTTCAAATAAAAATTTCATAATACTATTGTTTGGGGGTAAAAAATGAAGATAAATATTTTTCACCTATGTAGACATTTTAAAGTAGTATAGATTATTAGTAGTGTAGGGTCATATTGTATTTTTGTAATATCAGTTCACTATAAAATAGTGTAGGGTAACATAGCCTATGCAATAGATTATTCTCTTATATTTTTACTTCTTCTCTACTTTTCTCTATTTGTCTCTAATTCTAATATTATTTAGAGAAAATTATGCCAAGACTCTTTAATATTTGTCATTTAATCGCTTAGAATCCCTGATATTTGAAATATTATACAGAGCCCTTAAGATTTGTACACGTGTAATACTTAAACTCGTGTTGTCTATGTTGGGACATTTCCGAAATACTCCAAGATGAAGACACGTGTCCTCGGTGTCACTGATCCTTGTTATCGAGATCACGTACCCATCGGGTCACAAGTCCCCTCTACCCCGAGGTACTTATCATGGNAATAAATATTTTTCAAGTATGTAGACATTTTAAAGTAGTATAGATTATTAGTAGTGTAGGGTCATATTGTATTTNGATAAATATTTTTCACCTATGTAGACATTTTAAAGTAGTATAGATTATTAGTAGTGTAGGGTCATATTGTATTTTTGTAATATCAGTTCACTATAAAATAGTGTAGGGTAACATAGCCTATGCAATAGATTATTCTCTTATATTTTTACTTCTTCTCTACTTTTCTCTATTTGTCTCTAATTCTAATATTATTTAGAGAAAATTATGCCAAGACTCTTTAATATTTGTCATTTAATCGCTTAGAGTCCCTGATATTTGAAATATTATACAGAGCCCTTAAGATTTGTACACGTGTAACACTTAAACTCATGTTGTCTATGATGGGACATTTCCAAAATACTCCAAGATGAAGACACGTGTCTTCGGTGTCACTGATCCTTATTATCGAGATCACGTACCCATCGGGTCACAAGTCCCCTCTACCTCGAGGTACTTATCATAGGATCGAGTGGCATCCAGTACGTTTCTATGTACCGACATGTACCCTCGGTCTGATATGGTACATCGGTCGCTAGGCCTCCCCCTNTCGAGGTACTTATCATAGGATCGAGTGGCATCCAGTACGTTTCTATGTACCGACATGTACCCTCGGTCTGATATGGTACATCGGTCGCTAGGCCTCCCCCTCTCGGATTCAAGATGTACCTATTCCTCGATTCCGAGATGTACCTCTTCCTCGGCTCCGAGATGTACCTCTTCCTCGGCTCTGAGATGTACCTCTTCCTCGGTACCGAGATGTACCCCTCTCATCCAGGATGAAGTTCTCTGCTCCAGCAGAGGCTATTGATGCACTGGTCACTAGCCTAGGCTAGGCTAGGTTAGCTATCATGACCTCGTCTTACACAATTGGTGTCAGAAGGCACAGGAAGGCAGGGGCCACAGCCAATGAGGAATGGACGCGTGGCATATTGTGTCACATCAGAGACAGAAAGACCGCATGACCTTGCTGACACGCGACTTGGGAAAACAAGCATTTAATTACACCATTCCCTTGATGAGACTGCATTCAATGCGGTAAGGCTCAGAAGTGAAAGACAATAAATGTCTCTAAGGCTGGGCATTTATTGCATCCTCCCCGAGAGGAGCTCATTGAACCGTCGGCAGGCCGATGACACAGTCTTGATTGCTCGGGGTCCCGAGCAGTTAAGAGAGAAGACATTCCTCATAGGAATCAGTGCGCACGTTGCCTGTATCTAATGATCACCTACTGACCACACTGACAGCAATCATGAGTATTTGAGGTATAAATACTCCTCACTAAAGGCAAGAAAAGGAGGTGAAACTTTTGCTACAAATTATACTCAGTGTTTTCTTCTTCCTCTCTCTCAAAAACTGACTTGATCGTCGGAGGGGATACGCCGAAAAACACTCCGGCGCCCTTCTAACTTGTTCTTCTTTGTTCCAGGAACCTTTCTTCAGCCTTACTGGATCGTTCCTTTGATCCGCGAGGATCTCCCATTACCGTTCCAGGTTACCACCGGATCTCACAGGCTGTTCCAAGCAGCGTGGTTGACCACTCAACTGACTCACTCGAGTTCACCAAGGGAGAGATCTGTTCTCGTTTTTATATTGTGCAAGATCTAGCAAGCACAATTTNTACCACCGGATCTCACAGGCTGTTCCAAGCAGCGTGGTTGACCACTCAACTGACTCACTCGAGTTCACCAAGGGAGAGATCTGTTCTCGTTTTTATATTGTGCAAGATCTAGCAAGCACAATTTGGCGCCGTCTGTGGGAAACGACTAGTTTTCCTAGTTTTTTCTCTATAAAGAACAGTGACTATGGTGAACACTCGACAAAAAGGGAAAGGTCCCCACCAAAGAAGTCTCGAGTTACAACCTCCCTGTTACCATGAAGGGAGGGATCACACTGATGGGAATAAGAATGCCTCTATTCAGTCAAGAGGGGTTATCCCTCAAACCAGTATGGTAATCAGGTCAGGAGGATCAGCCCCCTTGACTCGTCAGCTAGCGGAGGTGATCGAAGAAAAGTTTGGCGATAGATTACGACAGCTGGAAAAGGACAATATAAACGTCCTAAGCCGGCTCAACGAATTTGCCGCCTCCGGCGAAGGGTCGAGGGACTTATTCCTTTCTCGTGGGTTCCCCGCCCGGGATGCAGAACTGAAGGATCTAAGGAATCATTTAAACAACAAGGCAGGAAGCTCCAAGGCCCCAAAGCGACCGAGAGCCAACGAGCACCCTCCTAACGACCACTCAAGGAAGGCAAGGCCATTAGCCCTGGATGACCTCCGGCGAGGATTGTCTGGACGGAGGAAGGGAGATGAGTCTGAGGAGGATTCTACCCTATCCACACGACGCCTAGGAAATGGGGGGCCTATGGATGAACTCAAAGACTTCAGAAGACATCCCGTCAGGGAGGAAATTGATCTCAGAGCCCGGTTGGAATCTAGGAGAAAGAGTAAGGTTGTCCAGGATGAGGTCGAAGACGAGGTCATACAAGCACCCTTTACCAGGGAGATCGAAGAGATGGAGGTTTCAAGAAAGTTTGTCGTGCCGAAGTTCAAAACATATGACGGGCGGTCCGATCCCGAAGCCCATCTCAGGCAATACAAGCAGATGATGTCCCTCTATCATTCGGACCAACGGTTCCTCTGCTGAGTGTTTCCTATGAGCATGGGGGACTCTGTGATGAAGTGGTTCGAGGCGCTTCCCCTCAACAGTATTGGATCGTGGAAGGAATTGACGAGGCAGTTCCTGGCTCGATTCATTACAGGGAGTAAGCGGCCCAAAGACGTTGGATCATTGCTAACGCTCAGACGTAGGAAATCTGAGACCCTTCGCCAGTATGCCATTCGATACTGGGAAGAGGTTAATGAGGTAGAAGGCTGCTCGGAAGTCATGGCAGCGGCGTCTTTCCGGCTCGGCTTGGTGAGGGACACAGACCTGTACCGATTCCTGACTAAGAAAACTCCCTCGGATATGGGCGAGCTGATGGCCCAGATAAACAAATACTCAAGGATCGAGGACGAGATGAGAAGCAGCAAAGACCGAACACTCCAATCTAAGAGAAAAGAGAGGGAGCGGGAGGATACTCCCCGAAAGGGATTGCTACCCCCTCCAGGGGGGTCGTCCAAATGGGTTCACATTATGTTCAAGGAACCCATCTTCAAGTTGCTCCATAAAATCAAGCATAAGCCGTTCTTCAAATGGCCGCCCAGGATGCAGAGCGATCCCTCCACCCGTGATCAAAAGGTTAGGTGTTCCTATCACCGGGATTTCAGACATCGCACCGAAAGCTGCAGGGTATACAAATCGTTCTTGGAAAAATTGATCCGAAACGGATACTTGAAAGAATACATAGAGCCCAGGC
>CAUOFW020004147.1:371694-392233 GCA_963454935.2 Ilex paraguariensis
CCATTACCGTTCCAGGTTACCACCAGATCTCACAAGCTGTTCCAAGCAGCGTGGTTGACCACTCAACTGACTCACTCGAGTTCACCAAGGGAGAGATCTGTTCTCGTTTTTATATTATGCAAGATCTAGCACGCACAGTCTATATTCGTTAGTAAATTACACCCAGACTCCCTGAAGTTTGTCGGCATGTAATACTTAGACCCCTCAAATTTAAAATATTATATTTAGACCAAAAATACTTCAATCAAATATAGAATATCAAATATTTTAAATTTTACAAAAAAAATTCTTGTTCTATTATGACATTTATTAAAATAAAATTAAAAATAAAAATTTAATTTTGTTAAAAAAAATATAATTAGTATACAATTATACTATCTATTATGAATGATTTAGATCAAAATTCATATAAAAATTCATGTTTTATTATGAATGATTTAGATCCATTATTTGATTTTTTTTTTAGTTTTATTCTAATAGATAATATAATTGTACACTAAATTATGATTTTTTAAGAAAATAATATATTTTTATTTTTGATTTTATTTCAATAAATGATGCAATTAAATATGAAATTTTGGTCGTAAAATTTAAAATATTTGATATTTTATCTTTGATTGAAATATTTTTTATTTAAGTATAAAATTTTAAACTTGAAAGGTCTAAATATTATGTCTACAGTCTTTAGGGGATCTGAGTGTAAATTTTATATATATCTATATACTAAAACACATAGCAACTTGAATTTTTATTGCNCCATTCCCTTGATGAGACTGCATTCAATGCGGTAAGGCTAGGAAGTGAAAGGCAATAAATGTCTCTAAGCCTNTTTCCTTAAAAACATCACATTACTCATTTATATTATATGTTTAATTATTTAATATTTAATTTATTTATAGTTTAACATAATTTTTATTTCAAACATTATCTACATACGATAATATATACATATTAAAAAATTTAATATAGTGGGATCAATTTTTTGGGTGCTTGAATTTTATATTTTATCATGCCTTCATGCACGGGTTATAGTTAATATATATATATAAACAATAATATCTTCAACAAAAAATAATAATAAAATCAAATAGTAACATGCTCAACAAAAAATTTAATTAAAAATTTAATCATTGCAATAGATCGACATCATACAGTGAGTATTTAAATCTATTGTCTTGCCCACAATAAAATACATAAAAAAATAATTATGACTACCTTTACTCTATGGTGTTACTACTCTATTATATCATCCTAGATTAGTCATTTCATTGTACAACAGGCAACAGTGAACTTGTGATCATAGACAGACACCATAAAATGATAACCTAATTTATGTCTATTTCAATACAAAGTGTACAAAATCAAACTTGTGTTAAAACTTGTAACACCTCTTAGTGATTGTCTTTAACCCTTGACTTGTATCTATAAAGTGACACCATAGAGTGACAACCAAATAGTGACTTGATCAGTAAAAAAAATATATGACAAATTACTTGTTTTCATAGAGTGACTTAATTTTGTTTAAATTTTTAAATTTTAAATTATAGATAAAGTTCAAGGAATATTGAAAGTCTCAAATCTAATATTTAGATATTTAAAAATATATAAATTAGGAAGAGAGAGAGAGAGCAGAGAAGTTAGAGATAAAAACAAATAGGGAGAGAGAGAGAGCCAAAGAGAGAAACGGTTGAGAGAGTGAGAAAGAAAATAGGGAGAGAGAGAATAAGAGATGATCATGGACTATTAAAAGTCTCAAATCTAGTATTTTGATATTTGAAAATATAAAAATTGAAAATTAGATATGCAGTATTAATGGAAGATGACAAAGGAATATTGAAAATTTCAAATCTAATGTTTAGATATTTGAAAATATTGAAACTAAGAATGATAGACAATATTTATGGTAGGGGTAATTACGTAATACAAAAAAAAATTAAAATATGTTTTTAATGACAATAATTTCATGAAAAAAATGACTTAATGAAGTATAAGTCTCGCTATGGTACTTAAAGCTAAATAAGTTCTAAAAAAAGTACCTATGACCAAATATTTGTTTTATAAAACATTTGGTGGCCAAATACATATTTTCAAATTTGCACATTTTAGTAGTACTTAAATGCCCTTTACTTATTTTATGCAATATTTAGTAGTTTCCTTTTTTTTTTTTTGATTCTTTTTATATTGGCTGAGTGGTTTCCTATTTTAATGGGGCATTTTATCGTTTGAATTTTGAAAAGATTACAGTAATATCTTTGGCATTTAATGTTTATTTTCCATTAAACCCATTAACATGTTGTTGTATATTCAATCAAACAATAATCCGTCTTGGACTATCTTCATTTTGTTCCACCGAATTTATCATCCACTCGGATACATCTGAGTTAACTGCGTCAAACAGCCACTGACACCCATTATCAATCTTCAAGAAGAAAGGTTATCAATTTTCTGGTATTGTCACAATTGACGTTCTTTTTTTTTTTTTTTTTAATTTCACAGGGAGTGGGTTTCAATTATGCTGATATAGTTGTTTCAATTAACCTTTTGTTAAAATACTTAACAAATTTGAAGGCTAATGATTAGCCAACAAAATTGAAGATTGACAATTTTTTTTATTCTTCTAAGTAATTATGTGTTCAACTATTTTAATGTTGTTGCAAATTGTTTCACATAATAATTTATTGTTTACTAAAATTGCATATGGTGTTAGTTTGTCATATTGATGTCACAAGTTTTGTATTGCATTAACTGATTTTTATTTCTTCTTATGAAAAAAAATGATAGGAAGAACAATGGAGGATACCATAATGATGGTATGTAGGTACAGTAATGAGATATTAGTCCTCAGATTTTTTGTTTGTTCAACGTTAGATGACATTGTGCGTGCTATTTGTGACACAAGGGATGGTTTGAAAAATGTTGTTGTTTTGTCATAC
The DNA here is from genome assembly GCA_963454935.2 of Ilex paraguariensis. Lineage (NCBI taxonomy): Eukaryota > Viridiplantae > Streptophyta > Magnoliopsida > Aquifoliales > Aquifoliaceae > Ilex > Ilex paraguariensis. Next base: position 374,628 of record CAUOFW020004147.1, read on the forward strand.
TCTATCCCTGGGCATCCGAATTGCATTTTGCGCAATGATATAGATATGAAGAACATGCTTGATTTGGTAAGATGTATTGTAATTAAGTACGTTGATATGAATGTGGTTGTGCGAGATGATGAGTCATGTGTTGTTGATGATATTGATTTTACTAAAGATGTCGAACTAGATGATGTTGGATTTAATTTTGAGGGTGATTTGCTTCCTTGGTTTAATTCCCACAATGAGAAAGTTCTACTCTCATCTGGCTAGGTAAATGAAATTCAGCATGAAGGACAAAAGTTTGAAGGTGATGTGTCACAGTTTCGTAATACACTTTGCAAATGCTCAATTGAGGTTAGATTTGAATTTAATTATGTTAAGAATTTTAAAGAGAGGGTTATCATCGAGTGTGCTTCAAATTATTTCACTAGATGTGGGTGGCGTATTAATGCAACTATCCATAAGGTAAATAGTTTTTTCTACATAAGAAAATTGCATAACGAACACACATGTGGGGCTGCTCTACGTACAACACAAAACAAGCGGCTCAGTTCTAATATGATTACGGAATTGATTGTTGATCACATTCGTGAAAAGAGCTCTACTCGCCTAGTTGAAGTTGTTAATGATTTTAATTCGGACTATGGTCTAACAATTTCTTATGATCGAGCATGGGTGGGTGTTGAGAAAATAAGAGGAATATTTTTTGGTGATCACATTTTATCATACCAACAGTTACATTGGTATGTTGATGTTGTGAATAGTACCAAACCTTGCAGCCATTTAGTTTTAGATTGTGATCAGGAGTTTAATCGTTTTCAAAGGCTATTCGTGTCATTTAATGCATGCATTGAAGATTTTAATTATTGTCGTCCATTATTATTTATTGATGAAACTTTTTTCAAAGGATGATACAAAGGAAATAAACCAAGGTATAATTGTTTTTTTTTTAAATTTCAATTTAGATTTAGTGGTACTATTTTTTGTCACTATTACTGTTTGTTGTCACAGTTTGTTTGTTTTACGGTTAATGTAAAATTTAAATTTTTTATATAATATGTTGTAGGTTAATTCACACTAGCTTTTGCGGTGGTTGATTCTAAAAATGAGTCAAATTGGCTTTGGTTTCTACAACAACTTATGGATATTGTGGATCACACACAGGAGATTACGTTTATGTCTAATCGGAACATTGGTTTAAGGTTTCTTGTATGCTCATCATGCGTTTTACTTGAAGCATTTAAAGGCAAATTTGAGGGACAAGTGTAGTGGTGGACGTTTTTCCAACACATTCAGGGAGCATATGGTATTTCTACTACACGAGTGCACTTATGCACCAACAATTTCTTTATTTAATGATAAGATTGATGATTTAAAGAGCGAAAGTGATCCTAATGTTGACAGGTTACTGAAAAATCTCCCCTATGAACATTAGGCCAATGCTCATTTTCAGGTAACTGTTACGGTCAAATATCGTCTAATGCATCCGAGTCTTTTAATGCTTGGATTATGAAAGCACGACATTTACCGATTACTAGCAAGATTGATACTATAAGAGGATAGCTTATGAATCTGATGAGTTGTAGGATGAAGACATCGTCCAATTGGAATGGTAATTTATGTCTGAATATAGATGCAAAATTGCAGATTGCATTTGATGAAGGATGGCCTTGGTTTGTACAAGTTTAAAACAACGATGTGCATGAAGTGAATTCATACCCTTCGATGTCTGTTGATATTGTAAATGGCACGTGTACTTGTCATAGGTGGCAAATTAATGGGTTCCCTTGTTCATATACGGTATCAGTCATACGGAAGAGTAGGCCGACTATAAATGAATTTATTGATTATTACTATCATGTGATAACATACAGGAAGTCATATGTTGAACCTATCTTCCCAATCCCTACACTTGGTCTTCCAAAATTTTCATTGGAAGAAGTTGATATGATGTCGCCATCAAGTACGAAGTGGCCTGGGTGACCAAGGAAGCGAAGAATAAGATCGAGGGGTGAACTCATTAGACGTATTCGTTGTGGTCGCTGTGGGCGTTTTGGTGTNCATTAGACGTATTCGTTGTGGTCGCTGTGGGCGCTTTGGTATCCATAGCAAGAAAACATGTAATGAGTCATTGAAATTGGTCAACCATTATAATTTGATGACAATGTTCATTGGTTTAATTTATTTTGATTTCTTTTCTGTTTTGTTTCATATTTTTGATTTAGTTATTATTAATTGATTCCTATTTTGTTTTGTTCATTTCTATGGATAGTTAATTAATGGGTCACTATAATTTGATGGAGATTGAACAGTGATATAGCATGTAGATCATTCTAAACACACAACATGTACTAGGGAGTCATGATTCAATTACACAAATGTGGTGCCATGGTATGATTATATTAATCTGGTTATTTTGGAAAAAGAACAAAGTTTTCCGTATGAGTAATTTTAGTCCATCCATGCATATGTTATCACAATATTATGTTACTCTATTCCCACAAAGCTCTCAAATATGATGTCATACTTTTGGAAAATTAAACTTATGTATGTCATTATAATATTAGTTGCCAAACAAATCAAAAAATAAAATGTCACTTTACCGTATCTCCTTATTACAATTTAGAAAGTGAGTCAGTTTTCATATTTTTATAGCATTGATTTGTTATTCAAATAGTTTTCGTAACTATATGATGTCAGTGTTTTTTCAATATTTAAAAATCACATTAAGATGTCACTCTATTACACAAAATAAATAGATTGGCATTTGGATGTCACTCTATTGCCAATTTCAATCAAGTTTCTCATGAATGTGATTCTTGTAGCAAATCATATCTTGTAGTGAATCATATCCAACAGTAGATGGCAAAAGAGAAATGTCCCTGTATTAAACTAATCTACTCATAAAATGACTGCAATACATCCACTACCCACAAAATTAACACCAAAAAGTGTTAGTTATGAGCCAAAAGCTTCATCTCAATAATATATTATTAAATAGATCCACAATTATAGAAACATGCTAAATCATTTCTCAACAAATTTGATCTCAATGTCGTTGCATTCATTGTACCCCTCTTCAGTCCAAGAAGTTTTATGGTTTAGGAACATTGTTTCCATTTCTGCACGGAACTCTCTCTATTGTGCAGCCANCCAAGAAGTTTTATGGTTTAGGAACATTGTTTCCATTTCTGCACGGAACTCTCTCTATTGTGCAGCCATCCATTTTTATTATACTTCTTCTCCTTTTGCAAGCTTCTTCATTATGTGGAAAACGAACACGTTACAATCGACACTGCATTGTATACATAGTTAGTATCATTATATGCGGTAATTTCCAAGAAAAATAATATGGGAATTACATACGAGTTAGATTTTTGTTATGGACAGTTGTCACATGGTACAATGGGTAACATTCTGTCTTGTGTGTCAAGGAGGGTGTACATTGCAATCTGAATTTCCACATAATCTTTCTGCCATAAGAATTCACTTGCTAGTTATTGAAATGTTTTGGAAAATAGTGACAACATATGGAAATAATCTTGTGGTTTACCAATATTTTTGCATCTTTGAGTCTTGCATCGGAGACACCTTTTTCCCTTGGCCTGAAGGAGTTGTGGTGTGTCTAAATCCCATTTTTAGTGTCCAACACAAGCAATGTCCAGTGGAAAGGATCACGAGAATCTTTTTGACAATTTGAGTTCATTGGAAATACGAGGTATTGTGATTCTTGTCCAACCACTAGATGGTTGTCTATTTCTAATTTACGTATGTGCTCTAGATTAGCGTTAGTTACCAGAGACTATAGATTGAAGTATCAAAAAAAGGATGTATGTTATGTGACACAAAAAAGTAACAAGAGTTATTCATATTAAGTTTGAACTAATTTACCTAACAAAGAATATTGAAGAAAAACCACCGTCGCTTAAACATGAACGATTCGTTGTATTCGTCCATCTCCTGCAACATATCAGCCCAACAATCTATAACCTATTACAAGAAATGGTTATTTAGTAAATTATAGTTGAATAACCTCAAACTTAAGTCATAACAGAGTTGCGTAATTTATTTTTTCAAATAGATTTGATCAGTGTAATTTCACATTCAATACATTAACAAACATACAGTGTTGTACAATTTACAGCCACCCATTAATTTCATTGTATCTTTAACATCTACATAACTTCCCACACCTCTTCTATACCATATTATAGTCCTAAAAATGGACAAACACACCAAAACACATTAATGAAATATTGAAAATAATGATTGCCTAGGAATAGTCACTTAATAGACTGCATTCTAATAAAAAACATGTATGAAAGTCATTTACTACAACAAGATATTGTGACAATAGACAGTTACAATATCTATATATATACATATACATAAAAAAAATTGGGAAAATTTGATACTTACGAATTACCCGCCAAGTCGTGGATTCATTTCAATTTGTTGTATTCTTGGGGAGCCAATGCTTTGCAACCTTTCCACCACTTATTAATTTCCCTCTTACTTGTTTCTTTCAGTGTAGTGGTCTTCACATTTAATTCATCAATGTTGATTATTCTACATTCAATTTGGTTGCTTATTTCGTCAATCCCTTTACCTTTCGTCAATTCATGTGATGTCACACCTTGTTTCTTCCCTCTTTTCTTTCCACTGTACTCATAATCTGCATCTTTGTTCCTTTTCCTCTCTTTCAATCTAATCTTTTTAACCATGGAAGATTGCCCCGCTTTTAATGTTTTGTTTTGGACTTGTCTAGTTCTTCAACACTTTTTGGTGTTATGTCATGAATTTGCACTGGATTTGATGNCACCTTGTTTCTTCCCTCTTTTCTTTCCACTGTACTCATAATCTGCATCTTTGTTCTTTTTCCTCTCTTTCAATCTAATCTTTTTAACCATGGAAGATTGCCCCGCTTTTGATGTTTTGTTTTGGACTTGTCTAGTTCTTCAACACTTTTTGGTGTTATGTCATGAATTTGCACTGGATTTGACGATTTATGGAATCTTTGAGTAATGGCATGCACAGATAACTTGCTAATCTGGTCGATCAATTCTCCATTCCTGACTTCATGTTCAGTCATTTTAGCTTNTGCACAGATAACTTGCTAATCTGGTCGATCAATTCTCCATTCCTGACTTCATGTTCGATCATTTCAGCCTTGACAACTTTATTTTCCTTCTTAACAATTTCCATCAAGTTCTGTAACTTAGAAATTCGAGTATCTTTCTCAATCAAATTTATCACGAAATCTGTGACTTGTGTTTCCATGACAACATTATCTAAATGTTAATCCCATTTTTTTTTAATTTTTTTTTTCATTCCTTTCCATGCCTCTGATCACCTTTTTCAACTCTTCATTTTATGTTGAAAGCAGCNATCAAATTTATCACGAAATCTGTGACTTGTGTTTCCATGACAACATTATCTAAATGTTCATCCCATTTTTTTTTTAATTTTTTTTTCATTCCTTGCCATGCCTCTGATCACCTTTTTCAACTCTTCATTTTATGTTGAAAGCACCCCAATCCTTTGTTTGTTGATTGAATTTTCCTTTATCTGTTCTAAAAAAAAATCAGATCTTTATCATCCCCTTTCTTTATGTCTTATCTGTCATCTAAAGAATTCAAATCACTATATGCTTCAGCGTTCTCAAACTTTTTTTCTCCATCTATTTGTGTCGACTCAAATTAAACAACATCAAGTAGGCCTCAAAAGGGCACGGTTTGATTATCATTATCTCCAATAATATCCATAATATCGTTATCAGCATCATACAAGGCTTCATCATCACTGTACTGCAATCTGTCATTAAACCTTTATTCTACATCGTGTTTTTCACCCAATGTTCCTTCCTCAATGGATTCCTCCAAGTTTGTTGCTCCCATTTCTTCATGACTTTTAATCCTTGGTTTTTTTGCACAAAGTGCTTTGATTAAAATCCTCTCTTCTTTGGTTTTTTTTTAATCCTTTTTTCAAAACTTGTATGTGTAAATTCAAATTTTTGATTGGCATAATAACATTATAATCATGTCACAATATGTTGTCACTATAAAGAAACAACAAGTAATACCATTTTGACAAAAACACCATAACAAATTAAATTAAGCATATTCATATTCATAATAATTAACTGTAATTATTAAAAAAACATACATGCTAATTTTTTGCATCTTCCCTTGTTTGATTGCCCTTTGTAGACTTGGTAATTTCCATTTTAGGAATCTTGAAAAAATGTATTTGGTTTCTCAAGTTTGACTATTGTTGTGTGCTCACAAAGCCAGAACATTAAAAAAAAAAAAAAATGNTGCTAATTTTTTGCATCTTCCCTTGTTTGATTGCCCTTTGTAGACTTGGTAATTTCCATTTTAGGAATCTTGAAAAAATGTATTTGGTTTCTCAAGTTTGACTATTGTTGTCTGCTCGCAAAGCCAGAACATTAAAAAAAAAAAAGGGTCAATACAACATAATTTTTTATGTTTACATCTTCGAACTACTCAAACAAATTTTATAAAATCAACTTACAAGTATTAGATAGACATAATCAGTGATTGTTGATAGAGTGCTCCTTTTTTTCTCAGCGATGACATAAGTGCATCATGAAAGGTTTGCGACCAATCAAAATTCTTCACTTCGTNAAGTATTAGATAGACATAATCAGTGATTGTTGATAGAGTGCTCCTTTTTTTCTCAGTGATGACATAAGTGCATCATGAAAGGTTTGCGACCAATCAAAATTCTTCACTTCGTCAAAATCCTCCACATATGGGACATAACCCCATCCAAATGTGTGCCCTATGTTTGTGAAGAAAAAAGTAACCAATAGGTATAAATACAGTAGTCTTGTTACGTGTCTTCCTATGTGTTCCCTTTTACTGTTTGTTTCAGCCTATTTTTCATCAACATTGCAGACAATCTATCATCTTTATTGAACTTCCATTGAACGAATGCCATCAACTCCTTTCCATGGTTTGTTACATTTATTGTCTTGCTACCATCTTCAATTCCAAATATTAGTCTAACATCACTTTTCCTCAATTCGATCCTTTCACCACCAATGATGAATTTTGATGCTTTGAGATCGAAACACAAAATTATAGGTAGTATGTTGTTGTCACTTTTTCGGCACCATGATTTGTCAATTGTTGTCTATGATACTTTCGAAGATTAACCAAAAAGGTGTTTTCCTCAACAACATTTTGTGTCCTTCCCACAACACAATTTCATGCATTACCCTTATGATGGCAAGCATGTTCAATCTGCATTATGGATCTAATGATTTTTCCTTCACATTTGTTTCAGCATGTTTGATTTCTTCCTTACCAGATCGACTGAATGTTGACCTCACTACNTTGTTGTCTATGATACTTTCGAAGATTAACCAAAAAGGTGTTTTCCTCAACAACATTTTGTGTCCTTCCCACAACACAATTTCATGCATTACCCTTATGATGGCAAGCATGTTCAATCTGCATTATGGATCCAATGATTTTTCCTTCACATTTGTTTCAGCATGTTTGATTTCTTCCTTACCAGGTCGACTGAATGTTGACCTCACTGCTTGATCTGGCAAAATTCCCCTTTGTTTCACCTCAATTTTGTTGTTGTTGTTGATATTGTTTTTTTCCATGACCTACGTTTGCAAATAAAAAGTGTCATTTGACCAAAAATGATGGAAGAATAAATTTTGAAACTTAATGCATGTTGTCATTGTATGTTATATTAGTATGAATTTTAATGTGTAATCACTGGAAATATAGTTACTCTATGTTTGTATCTCTATTGTTTCATATAGTGTTAATTGCATGTCCTTNTACGTTTGCAAATAAAAAGTGTCATTTGACCAAAAATGATGGAAGAATAAATTTTGAAACTTAATGCATGTTGTCATTGTATGTTATATTAGTATGAATTTTAATGTGTAATCATTGGAAATATAGTTACTCTATGTTTGTATCTCTATTGTTTCATATAGTGTTAATTGCATGTCCTTGTATGTTGTATCTCAATTTTTTATATAAGGGAAATGCAATTCTTTAAATTAATTAATTGCATGTCCCTCTATGTTTTATCTCAAATTTTTATATAGGGGAAATGCAATTCTTTAAATTAAGTTGTCAATATATATTGTACCTATATAGACTAGGTTTCATAAACCTAATATAATAATTTTCATCAAATACAATGTTTACATAGGAAACAAAGTTATCTAGGTAAAAGTCACTCTATATTATCAATGGAATCTAAAGGTCACTCTATGATGTACCTCTATTGTTTTGTAGAGTGTTACTATGATGTCACTACANAAACCTAATATAATAATTTTCATCAAATACAATGTTTACATAGGAAACAAAGTTATTTAGGTAAAAGTCACTTTATATTATCAATGGAATCTAAAGGTCACTCTATGATGTACCTCTATTGTTTTGTAGAGTGTTACTATGATGTCACTATATGACCAAATTGGCCTTATAGGAAGCTCAAGTTAAAAGTCACTATATGTTGTAGCTCTATGGGTTCTTGACAATAGGTTGTCACTATAAAGTGTAGCTCTATGGATTAGCTTTCACCAACTTACTATAAATTTCAACAAATGCAATGTTGAACTATGAAATATAGTAATTTCATAATGTGACATCATACTAATTTAACACATTTCACCACTATCAAAAGTATGATGTATTTCATTCCAGGAAAAAAAATTGTTAAAATCTAACAAAAATTAGAGCTTCGGATTTTATGATTTGGGGTTTCCATAATACAATTACTGTAAACCNTCATACTAATTTAACACATTTCACCACTATCAAAAGTATGATGTATTTCATTCCAGAAAAAAAATTGCTAAAATCTAACAAAAATTAGAGCTTTGGATTTTATGATTTGGGGTTTCCATAATACAATTACTGTAAACCCCCACATTCTATTCTTTATATAGCAACATAATTATGTTTTGAAATGCTAATATACGTAATGATGTATGCATGAACTAGGTGTATTTTAAGAGTAGAGATAAAATGTTAGTTGAGGTAATAGGGTGTATTGTAGAAGTTTGGAAGTATTCCGGAGTGAAAACACATTTTAGATAAAATTTGGGTAAAAAAGATTTTGGACACTTCCTAGTATTTGGATCATAAATTTTTATTATGATGTCCATTTGATTTGAAATTTTGATAGTAGATATTAGACTTCTAGGGCTACAAAAGTGTATTGCATGAAAAGTTTCCAAATCGACCTCTAAATAGGCAAAAACTGCATTNTTTGGATCATAAATTTTTATTATGATGTCCATTTGATTTGAAATTTTGATAGTAGATATTAGACTTCTAGGGCTACAAAAGTGTATTGCATGAAAATTTTCCAAATCGACCTCTAGATAGGCAAAAACTGCATTGAAAGTTTCAGCAGAAACAGGAAGTCCATTTGAACGTGAAATGACGTTCAAACGTGAAAGTTCGTTTGAACGACAGTGTGTTCCAGTACTTTTTGTCTAATGGAAAAACAAAAGTACTGGGAGCAAAGGACATTCGAACGTGAGTTACGANTTTGTCTAATGGAAAAACAAAAGTACTGGGAGCAAAGGACGTTCGAACGTGAGTTACGAAATTCAGACCTTCAGAATCGCGTACAAGAGGCCACTTCTCACCTTATAAATACAGAAGGGCACCTCCTTTAGCCTCCATACACCATTTACAACCCTAGAAAGCTTTGAGAAACAATAAATAAGGGTAGAAAACACAAGATCAAGAGGGATTTGCACCTTGAAGTAGATCAAAATCTCAAGTTTTTCAAGAATAGTAACGAAAAAGAAGGTAGGGGTTTTCTTCCACTCTTATCCATTGATGCTAGGGCTTATATATACATATGTTTTGACTCTTAATCATATACATTTGTTATGGAATCCTTGATTCTTGATGTTCTTGCAAACCTTACCATGTTTTGAAAGAATTTATGGTTTGATAACTCTAGAAATTCATGTTCTTGATGTAAAAACCTAACTTTGGGAAAAAAGGATTTTTCTTCTTGATATCCTCTTGTTCTTGATTCAAAAAATTTAGTGTTTTCCTTGGAACAATAAAAGCCTATTTTTTGATGATCTTTTGCTTATTTTATTGAATTGTTATGTTGGAAAAATACTGANTGATATCCTCTTGTTCTTGATTCAAAAAATTTAGTGTTTTCCTTGGAACAATAAAAGCCTATTTTTTGATGATCTCTTACTTATTTTATTGAATTGTTATGTTGGAAAAATACTTATGAAATTGGGGGTTTTGAATTTACTTGTGATTTGAGAAAATGGTTGGTATTGCATCTCTTTTATGGTTTGTTGTAATGGATTTGAATTACATTCGAGAACTGTCGTAAAGTGTTAGAGGTTAGTCTATCCCAGTGGGAGTGAGATGGTTTTCTAACACTTGTAGTAGNTGTTGTAATGGATTTGAATTACATTCGAGAACTGTCGTAAAGTGTTAGAGGTTAGTCTATCCCAGTGGGAGTGAGATGGTCTTCTAACACTTGTAGTGGATTATTGTTTGTGAGAGCAATCACTATTGTTCACGTAAGTTCGAGGCTGAGGGATGGTATACTTTTTCTTGGAAGGATTCGTCAATGCCATGGAAGACGGTATACGCCCTTCCTAAAGTGGTTTGTGTGGTTATGATGGGTGAACGAGGTAGGATCACCGTGTAGATTCATGGGAAGCAACCAACATACATGAGAATATGGGATGATGTCATTGAATGATTAATTGATTTCTTCACATGTTTATTCCTTTCATTTAACTTATTGTTATTGTGTAAACTTGAGATCCATTGAAATGTCCCTGTTTTCCTTCAAAAGTTATATATGGTATTTTGGAAAGTGAGACCGAACTGTTTTATATGTTTTCTAAACCTTGTTCAAGTTTGGGAGGATGTTGCTACAAAGCTTAGTACNTGAATGATTAATTGATTTCTTCACATGTTTATTCCTTTCATTTAACTTATTGTTATTGTGTAAACTTGAGATCCATTGAAATGTCCCTGTTTTCCTTCAAAAGTTATATATGATATTTTGGAAAGTGAGACCGAACTGTTTTATATGTTTTCTAAACCTTGTTCAAGTTTGGAAGGATGTTGCTACAGAGCTTAGTGCTCACCCCCTACAAATACTATTTATTCTCAGATGTTGGTTTAGATGAAGAGCTCGAAGTTGATGAGCAGGTACTTTGGAGAGCTCAAGTGGAGGGGCATGTGGATCCGGAGGGGGATGTCTAGAATTATTTTTTTTATGTTCTAAACTAAGAGATTTATTTTGAGACAATGTGAAATCTAATAATTTTGTTATTCTGCTGCAAGTTAAAAGTTAATTTTTGGGATGTAATTGCCATAGTTGGGCAAATTCTTTTGGATACAAAGGTCATGGTTTGGCATATTCTTTTTGATGATGTTGTAAATATTATGAATGATGAATGAAATCTTCTTTACTTATGGATCATATTAGTTGCTCTCATGATGTGAATGGTTTTAGATAGTAAAGTCGTCCAAGGTGGATTTTGGGGCGTTACAAGTTACTTCATAATATGACATTGAATATCACACACAAATTAGGGCTTCTAATTTTTCATTTTGGGTTTTCTGTAAACAATGAAAAAAATAAACAAAAAAATTTACAAAACTTATTGTTAAAGAGCTGATTGTGTCACACCGACGCCGATATGAAGCTATTACACTTATTTATCATCAACGGAGTACAACTAACAACCCAAAGCCACAAAGATGTTCTTTGCCCTCTCCTTCAAAAATTTCAAATGCATGACTAGAATGTAATATTTCTTCTTTGCTAAAAATTTACGAAATCAATGCATAGATTTTTGGAAATAAAAAAAAATGAGTAAAGTGGAAGAATGCTAGGTGAGAATGTGATACGTCGTTCGTCAATGAAGGGTTTGGGAGTATTATTTGCAAAAAAAATAGGATTTCAATATTCGGTTTCTAGAAAACCGATTTCAATTTTGATTATTCAATTTTCAATTTTTCTATATTTAAATTGCTTTTTCATCTTTTCATGTCAAAAATGGACTTCTGTCCAACACGTTTTGACTACAGGACTTTATCACCTAAGGTTNGTGGACATTATGGTTGTGCTGATCATTCTCACCCTGGTTCTCGAAAGTATTAGACTTCTATGGGTGTTCCAATTGCATCTATTTCTGGTTCTCATGATGATGTTTCATCTCAACTTCATCACCTCATCCAACAATTATCTTCATTTGTTCAACATTTGTATACTCATGTCACTACTTTTGCCAATGAAGGTAACCCTGCATGTGTTGCTACCCAACCTTCTTCATCATTATGGATAATTAATTTAGAAGTTTGTACTCATATGTATGGTATTTCTTCTCTATTCTCTAATCTCTAATTTTTGTTCGTCCAATTTTTATATTGTATTAGATGATGGTTCCTTTCACCTCGTACATGGGGATGGTGATCTATTTCCAACTCCATCTATGCCATTAACTTCTAGTTTGTTTATTTCAGATTTTCTATTTAACTTGTTATCTATGAGTTAGTTAATGTAACGCCCCAAAAACCACCCTGGATGACATTACCTTCTAAAATCATTCATATCATGGGAACAACTAATAAAATCCATAAATAACCGGGGGTCCTTAATTTAATAAAATTCGGGCAGAGTCTCATTTGTTCGGGAAGCTCTACCCAAAATACAACCTGTGCAATTATACTACATTGACCACATCAGATCTATTTATCCCTAAAATATTTACAACATTATCCAAAAGAATAAGCCCAAACCAGGCTACTATATCAAAAGAGTTACATTTGAACTTAGCAGCGGAATAAATAAAATACTAGACTTTACACGATTGTACATAATCGTTCCTAATCTAGCACAAAAATAAACGATATCTCTAGATGTCCCACTCGGGATCCAAATACCCCTTTAATGAAGCTTTTTCATGGCCCGGCTCGTTAGCACCGAGCTCCTCCTCTGGCTCATAATCTGTAAAATGTTTAACTACAGGGGGTGAGCACGAAGCTTTGTAGGAAAAATCCTTTCAAACTCGAGCAAGGTTTAGAAAACAGATAAAAATAAGTCGGTCTCATTTTGTAAATAACATATATCAATTTTGAAGGAAAAACAAGACATTTTAAATAGATCCCAAGTTTAAGCCGTAACAATAATCAAGTGAAAGGATAAAATAAATTTTACAACAATATACCATTTTCAATTTTAAACCATTTAAGAAGGGCGCCTTCCGATGCATTGTCACATACCAATGCACCGGCAAGATGATCAAACCCATCATCCCATGTATTTTGGTTCATCCCCTTATCCTGTATGTTAATTACTTCTCGTAAATCTACCCAACGATTATACCTAATCCACCAATCACAATCACAATCACAAACAATTTAGGAAAGGGCGTCTACCATCCCAATGGCAATGACGAATCCCTTCCCAGGAAAAATATATCATCCCTTGTTCGAATTCTAGTGAACGATAGTGGTCGCATTACCAAATGACAATCCACTACAAGTGTTAGAAAATCATCTCACCCCCCACTGGGATAGACTAACCTCTAACACTCTACGGTATCTCTCGATGGCAATTCAAGTCCATCACAACAACCATACAAATGAGAAAACCAAAATATTTTCAATTCACCAACAATTCTAAATAAATACAAAATTCACAATTTCTCATTTTACAAGCATATCTAAAAAATCCTCAAATTTATCATGTAACAGTTCTAATAACCAATTAAGGAAAAATAAAAGAGATCACAACAACATTATTTATTACTCAACACAAAGCACTAAAGTTTTAGGAATCAAGAACAAATGAATATTGAGAGAAAAATTCATCTCTCATGAGAACAAGGGTTTTCAAAACAAGAAATAGCGGTTTCATGACAATCTAACCATAGCCTTGTTTAAACATGATAATATTTACAAGAATATCAAACATCAAAGATTTACTAACACATATATAAGATTTAGAGTAAAAAATATATCTATATACATATACATATATATATATATAGCCCTAGTCTCAATAAACAAGAGTGAGAGAAACTCCTATCTTGAATCAAAAATTCCAAGTGAAAGCTCATGCCCTATAGACCTCCTTTCTCCTTTCCTTCATTTCCTTTACCTTCTTCTAAGGTTCCAAGAGGTGTGGGGTGAGAGTGGAGTGAAAGAAATGAGGGTAAAGGGGCTAAAATCAATGTTTTAAACACAGCCAACCCCGAAAAATACTGTTCACAGTCTGTTTTTATTTTCTCTAAAATTATGATTTTGCCACTAAGAATGTCCAATTTGATCCATATGGCTACCCTAAGGTTTTTCGACGTTCTGTATTCATTTTTAATGTTATTTTAATCTAAAAATATTTATTTTTATGATTTATTTCAAAACTAAAATAAATTTACACTCGAAACATTAAAATTATTATTTTATTCCTCCCTAGTATTTATTCTTACGGTTTCAATATATATGGTTTATTCTTACATCATTACATATATAAGAATCACTAAACAAGTATATTACTATATTAAGATAAACATGTGAGGGTTTACACCTTCAAAGTCTAAGAAGAAAGTACAATACTTTACTATCCAAGGAACACCATAGTACATATTTTTGATCAACTTCGGAGAATAAACTGATTTGAATCAGATATTTATAGTATGTGTGACTTATATGGTTGGAAAGATATACGAGTTAGGGTTCTAACAAAAATAATGGTGCACAATTTGGACTTTCCAAAAAAGAGTTATGATCAAATTAGTGAAAGGTAGTTTGTCGGACTGCTTGATTCTTCTATACTTGTCTAACTGGAGTTTGAGTGTCTTTTGTCACAAATTCTATCTCATATCCATCTCTAATATAGATAGTATGACTTGTATAAAGATCCATGTCTAGCATCATTCATGAATTAAAACCAAATTACTGTCTCCTAGAATCATTTATAATAACATGATGTAGAACTAGTAAATCCATCAACATTTTTCTTCAATTCCTCTGCTAGCTAATTGATGAGAATGCAAAATGTCATTTTTTTTTCTCTTTTAATATTTAGCCTTTTATACTTATTTGGAGCCTAAATATACTTATTATTCTTATATTTTGATTTAAGATGTAAATGGAGACGTTAAATGTAAAACAAAGATAATTGGACGATTGTTGATAGTTTAGACATGTGGGGGTTTACAATCCACCCCCCTTAAAGAAAGTTTCGTCCTTGAAACTTACCTCAAGTAGCGAATAAGTGTGGGTACTTTTCTTACATTTCTAGCTCCGGTTCCCAAGTAGCTTCTACCACTCTATGGTGTTGCCACAAAACCTTTACTAGTCGGATGACTTTGTTGTGGAGTACCTTCTCTTTGGCGTCGAGAATCTTTACTAGTTGTTCTTCATAGGTTGTTCCGTCTTGAATTTCAATATCTTCCAAGTCTACGACCGGCGTTGCATCCGATTGACACTTTCTCAACTTCGACACGTCAAACACGTCATGTACCCCAGACAACTGAGCTGATAACCGCAACTGATACGCCACTTTGCCCACAACTTTGATCACTTCAAATGGCCCGGTATATCTTGGCGCTAACTTTCCCTTCTTGCCGAATCTAAATACTCCTTTCTTGGGCGACACTTTGAGGAACACGTAATCTCCCACTTTGAATTTCAATGGTCTTCGTCTTTGATCCGCATAGCTATTCTGTCGACTTTGTGCTGTGCGTAGCCTCCCTCGGATGAGTTGAATTTTCTCGGTAGTTTCTCGAACAATCTCCGGTCCAAACAAACTACTCTCGCCGGCTTCCAACCAACACGTTGGGGATCTACACAGTCTTCCATACAATGCTTCATATGGTGTCATCCCAATGCTTGCCTGATAGTTATTGTTATACGCAAACTCCACGAATGGCAAGTAATCACTCCAGCTTCCTTTGAAGTCCAACACGCAAGCACGTAACATGTCTTCCACAATATGTATCACCCTTTCGGATTGGCCATCCGTTTGGGGATGAAAAGTTGTGCTAAAATGTAACTCTGTCCCCATGGCTTGTTGTAGACTTTGCCAAAACTGCACTACAAATCGAGAATCATGATCCGACAAGATAGAAAACGGAAGTCTATGCAATCGCACAATCTCACGGATATACAGCTGGCTCAAAGTCTCAATTGTGTCCGTGGTCTTCAAACCCAAAAAATGAGCGGACTTGGTGAGTCTATCCACAATAACCCATACTACATTATGCCCACGTGACGTCTGTGGTAAACCCAACACGAAATCTATGGTGATGTGATCCCACTTCCACTCTAGGATAGGCAAAGACTGTAGTAATCCTCCTGACTTTTGATGTTCGATCTTCACTAGCTGGCACACCGCACATCNTGACGTCTGTGGTAAACCCAACACGAAATCTATGGTGATGTGATCCCACTTCCACTCTAGGATAGGCAAAGACTGTAGTAATCCTNCTAAGAAGAAAGTACAACACTTTACTATCCAAGGAACACCATAGTACATATTTTTGATCAATTTCGGAGAATAAACTGATTTGAATCAGATATTTATAGTATATNAAGTCTAAGAAGAAAGTACAACACTTTACTATCCAAGGAACACCATAGTACATATTTTTGATCAATTTCGGAGAATAAACTGATTTGAATCAGATATTTATAGTATATGTGACCTATATGGTTGGAAAGATATACAAGTTAGGGTTCTAACAAAAATAACGGTGCACAATTTGGACTTTCCAAAAAAGAGTTATGATCAAATTAGTGAAAGGTAGTCTGTCGGATTGCTTGATTCTTCTATACTTGTCTAACTCTAGTTTGAGTGTCTTTTGTCACAAATTCTATCTCATATCCATCTCCAATATAGATAGTATAACTTGTATAAAGATCCATGTCTAGCATCATTCATGAATTAAAACCAAATTACTGTCTCCTAGAATCATTTATAATAACATGATGTAGAACTAGTAAATCTATCAACATTTTTCTTCAATTCCTCTGCTAGCTAATTGATGAGAATGCAAAATGTCATTTTTTTCGTCTTTTAATATTTAGCCTTTTATACTTATTTGGAGCCTAAATATACTTATTATTCTTATATTTTGATTTAAGATGTAAATGGAGACGTTAAATGTAAAACAAAGCTAATTGGACGATTGTTGATAGTTTAAACATGTGGGGGTTTACAATCCACCCCCCTTAAAGAAAGTTTCGTCCTTGAAACTTACCTCAAGTAGCGAATAAGGGTGGGTACTTTTCTCACATTTCTAGCTCCGGTTCCCAAGTAGCTTCTACCACTCCATGGTGTTGCCACAAAACCTTTACTAGTCGGATGACTTTGTTGCGGAGTACCTTCTCTTTGGCGTCGAGAATCTTTACTAGTTGTTCTTCATAGGTTGTTCCGTCTTGAATTTCAATATCTTCCAAGTCTACGACCGGCGTTGCATCCGATTGACACTTTCTCAACTTCGACACGTCAAACACGTCATGTACCCCAGACAACTGAGCTGATAACCGCAACTGATACGCCACTTTGCCCACAACTTTGATCACTTCAAATGGCCCGGTATATCTTGG
>CAUOFW020004147.1:394727-495795 GCA_963454935.2 Ilex paraguariensis
AATTAATGATACCCTGTGCGAAGATCAATCTTGGAGTAATACTTAGAACCCCCCAACTGATGAAATAGGTCGTCAATTAGTGGCAAAGGGTATTTGTTCTTCACTGTTACTCAATTCAATCTTCGGTAATTCATGCATAACCAAAGTGTCTCATCATGCTTCTTCACGAAGAGTACCGGGGCTCCCCAAGGTGAAGTGCTCAACCGGATAAACCCAATGGTCAACAGATGATCCAGCTACTTCCTTAGCTCCTTTAACTCCAAAGGTGCCATCCGATAGGGAGCAATGGATATGGGTTTGATTCCTATGTAGAGATCAATCTTGAACTCAATCTCCCTGTGTGGGGGTAGCCCTAGTAGTTCATCTAGGAAGACATCTGGAAAATTCGATACTATCAACACCACATCCCCATGGAATTTATCCTGATCATCTCCCATCAAGCTAGCTAAGAAACTCAAATGGCTCCCCACCTTCACTTTCAAGAACCTAGTACCCGTAGTAGGAAATGGATGAGAGGAATTTTGGTCATTCACAAAACTGAATACTACCCCTCTCGGTAGTTGAAAGGAAATCTATTTACGAAAACAATCCAATACCGCCTGGAATGTGGATAATAAATTCATCCCAAAGATCACGTCATAACCCTTCTTTTCTAAGGCAACCAAATCTACAATCAATTCGTACTCCCCAATTCGAAGCACACAACCCCTACACACCTGACTAGTATCCAATCGTTCTCCTGTAGGCATATTAATACACAATACATGTTTTAGCTTCTCGAAGCCCAATCCCAACTTAATAGCATATGCAGTACGTATAAATGAATGAGTCACACCTGGATCAAATAAAATTCAGGCCCAAGAATTGTAGAGGAGAACAATACCTTCCACCACTGCATTGGATGCATCTTCCTCCAGTTGGGTCAAAGCAAATACCCTTCCTTGGTTGTCGCCACTTGGGGCTAGAGCTTCAAATGGTCTCTGCTGTTGTAGTGGCCTTTGTAGCGGTGGCTTGTTTGCATTCACCCGCCGGGTTGTTTGGTTGGTTTTGGTTGAAAGCAACGGCCAGTTATCTTTAAAGTGCCCAATAGCTCCACATGCAAAGCATCGACGTGGGTTGGTGCCTACTCTCTCTCGTACTCCTCTCACCCCTCGAGCTGTGTGTAGTCTCTCTCCAACTACCTGATCTGGGAGACGGTAGGGTGCCGTTCCCTGTGCTCCACTGCTAATAGCACCCGTCCTGATCGGACCTCCCCTCATAAGGTTTTGTCGTCGCTAATTATCTTCCATGTCTCTCTCCACCAACATAGCCCTGTCCACATGATCCCCATAGTCACGGATCCTAAGAGCCACAAGTTTCTCCCTAATGGCAGCCTCAAGCCTTGCTCAAAACGTTTGGCCCTTATTGCCTCTTCGGATATGAATTTCGTGGCATGTCTGGACAACTCCATAAACTTTCTCTCCCACCGTCAAACTACCTTGTCGAAGAGCGAGGAAATCGGCACTCATGTTGTCTCTAACAGACTCAAGAAAATATTTGTCTTGGAAGACTTGATCGAACTCCTCCCAAGTAAGTGTATCTATGTTCCTTCGTCTCTTTATCGAATCCCACCAATGGTCGGCCTCCCCCTCGAACAAATAGGTAGCTAAGCCAACCCTCAAGTCTTCGGTAACTACCATGCTGTCACAAATCTTCTTCACCCGGCGGATCCATCTATCTACATCCAAAGAATTGGAGCTCCCTTGGAAGGTAGGTGGGTGTTGCCTCAGAAATTCCCGAAGAGTTACCATCCTCCGGTTGTCATCCCCATTGCCTAGCACTTGTGCTAGGGGGTGAGCTCCACCATTATGGTTGTTGTTTCCATTATAGTTTTGTACCAAAGTGGTGAGCTCCCTCAAACATTGATATATGCCGCTTCTGGCATCGGGAGGTGGTGGTGGTGGTGGATTTGCTTGTCCTCCACGCCCACGCCCATGTGCACATCCATCGTCTATCCTGCATATCAATTCACAATTTAGTTTCATTGATGTACAAGACATCCTAGTTATCACTTTGATCTAAAGCATAAGGTCGTATAAAATTAGATCAACAATTTTCTTCAACCTAGTCCTACTTTTCTAGTGGTAATCCATAACCTACAGCTCCCATGTAAGACCTAATTCCTAGGCTCTGATACCAAATCTGTAACGCCCCAAAATTGGGGATCCTTAATTTAAAAAAATTCGGGCAAAGTCTCCTTTGTATGGGAAGCTCTACCCAAAACAAAATCTTTACAATTATACTACATTGACCACACCAGGTCTATGTATGAATAAATATTGACCACACCGGGTCCATTTACCCATCAAATAATAAAATTTCATTCACCATATGTAATATCCACAATATCATCCGAAAAGAATAGACCAAACTATGGCAATTACATTTCAAAAGAATTATACTCAAACTTAGCAGCGGAATAAACAAAATACAAGATTGTACATGATCGTAAATAAATTCCCTAGTCTAGCACAAAAATAAACTATAGCTCTAGATGTCCACCTTGGGATCTAGGTTCCCCTTGGGTGGAACCTCCAAATTTCCTAGCTCGTCAACTCCGTGAACTTCCTCTTGCACGAAGTCTGAAAAAAAATATTTATTGGTAGGGGGTGAGCACTAAGCTCTGTAGAAAGATCTTTCCAAACTCTAACAAGGTTTGGAAAATGTAAAAAACAAATGGTCGGTCCCATTTCACAATTAGCATACGTAAATTTTGAAAGAAAACATGATATTTTTAAAAGATCTCAAGTTTATACATTAACAATAATTAAGTACAAGAGTAAGTCCAATTCCACCATAAATAACCATTCCAAAGAGTAATCATTCCCACAACAATTTCCAAGATAATCATATCCAAAAGATAACACAATAAACAATAACCACAATATATCTCACGTCTGATGTAAGATAATCGCATGAATAAACACATAGAGAATATCCTGGCCCACACACACACAATTCCTCGCAAGGATATCAACTTTGGGAAGGGCGCCTACCAATGCATTTTCCCATACCAATGCACCGGCAATAACGAATCCGACCCAGGCATAGTATACTAATCCTCTGACACGGCACCCGTGAGCTAATAGTAGTTTGGTTCTCGCAAGGCACCAACCCCGCTACGAGTGGTAGGAAAAGTTCAAACCCACACGGAGTAAGAACCACACACATCTACCCACTCTACGATACCCAGTCACTGGCCACCTATGGTCATCCAAACACCTCCATGAGATACAATCACCAAAAATTTCTCAAACACACTCAATTCCATAAATTCCCAATTTTTCACATCCAAATCCACATTTATTTCACAATGAAAAAATTTAAGAAAAATTAACAAGAGATCATCATAAATACCATTGTGTTGTTCAATACGAAACACTAAAGTTTTGAAATCAAGAATAAAGGAGAAATCAAGAGAAAAACCCACTTCTTTTGAAATCTAGGGTTTTGAATATGAGAAAAGAACTTTGATAGTTACTCAACCATCCCATTGTTTAAAACATGCTAACATTTACAAAAATATCAAGAATCCATGATTTCATAACATATTAATATGATGTGGAGTCAAAGAAAACATATATATATAACTCTAGCCTCAATGTGAGAGAATGGAAGAAAACCCCTACTTGAATCAAATTTTCAAGTACGAACCCAAGCTCTAGTGACCTCCTTCTTCCCTTTTCTTCCTTCCTTAATCTTCCTCTCCAAGAGGTGTGGGGTTAGAGTGGAATGAAAAGAATGGGAGTAAATGGGATGAAAATGAGTTTTTAAACACAGCAGCCCCGATTTTTGCTGTTCATAGGCTGATTTGGTTTTCTCCAAAATTACGATTTTGCCACTAAGAATCTCCAATTTGATCCATATGACTACCCTAAGGTTTTTCAACATTCCGGATTCATTTTTAATGTTATTTTAACCTAAAAATATTTATTATTATGAGTTATCTCAAAACTAAAATAAATTTACACTCCAAACATGAAAATTACTATTTTATTCTTTCGAACCGCTATGTGTGTTAAAAGGCTATTCCAAAATTTTTTGGATCTCCCAGGTTCAGTGATAATATTATTTTGACCTAAAAAAATTTATATTTTTACTTAATTACCCTTATCAACCTTAAACACTTCCAAAAATTACATTTCACCATTAATTTGCCTTCCTAGTATTTATTCATACTTTTGAAATCTATAGGGCTCATGCATACCTCATCACCTATATTAGCATTTCAAAAATAATTACTTGCTATATAAATATAAGAGTGTGGGGGTTTAAAATTTTAGCAAATTGTCTCATTGCAGATGGAAGAGCATCATAAAAGAAACCAACTAAAGTTCATTTTTCAAATTCATGATGTGGACAAGTTTAGAGAAGATCCTTAAATCTTTCCCAACATTGATAAAAAAATTTCCCTTCTTTTACATAAAAATTCATTATTTGACGTCTTAATGCATTAGTAAAATGCACAGGAAAAAAGTTTTTGAAAAACTCCATTTGCAAAATATGCCAACTTGTGATAGAATTAGCTCTTAAAGAATTAAGCTATTGTTTAGCTTAATCTTTCAAAGAAAAAGGAAAAAGTTTTAATTGGGCCATTTCAGAGTTATCCTGCCGAGTTCGACAAACTTCCTCAAATTCTTTCATACGCTCATAGGGGTTTCTAGATTCCAAACCATGGAACTGTGGTGTAGTAACTGTATTATCCCCTGCCATTATATTAAGATTTGTAGTGTCTGTTGGAAAAGTAAAGCATGACGGAACATTGGTATGTATAGGATGCAAATATTCACTTAAAGGTTGGACATTCTAAACTATTTCTTGCTCCCCAGGAACATTTTGAGCCATACTTAAATCAAATGATGCTTGTGAAGATGAAGATGATGAAGACAAAGGAGAAGACTGATTTAGAGAACCTACTGATGACTGAACAGACATAAACTATTAAAAGAAAATAAACAATCTATAAACATATAATATATAAGTAAACAACTTCTTTATTCAAATTAAAATTACCATAACTCCCCGACAACGGCCTCAAAAACTTTGTTCTATCAGTTTCGTGACCTACGTTATACCATACACCCAAGTATAAGTGGTCGAATTGTAGTTTTCTCAATTTAAGTCCAAGATCATTCCCACAAAAGACTTTTAATGATTGAAATTTAAAATAAGAATGGTGAAGTTATTGTTAAAGCAGTGTAACATAAGATAGTTTGTGATGTAATCTTAGATTGATAACTAGACTGAATAAATAAAATGCGTAGGTAAACTATTAAAAGACACTAATTTGAAAGGTACCCTTCAGTTTAAGGATCCCACAAGCTTTATATTGGTTAAGTAATGGAAATGCCACCTTACAACAACTAACTTCCAGGTTATTGAAAAAGTTAACTGATAGGTCTGATGTATATTAAACCATAACACAACAACAGCTTAGGTTCGCTGGTAGGTATATGCAACAATTGACTAATTCAAGTAAACAAGAAGGTCAAGCCATTCAAAAGGAATACTGGGATTACTCAATTGACAGTTTTATATATAAGTTAAACAACCCTAGTGAACCAGATGGTCAAGCTATTCAGGAGGATCATTTAGGTTATTCATCTGATAGCTTTGCACCATGCAACAGTTAAACATCCTTAGTGCACTAGAAGGTCAAGCCATTCAATTGGAACACTTTAGATATTCCACCGGTAGATTGATGATTCACTAATGACATAATTATGGGCTACGTATTGAACTGAAAGCATTGGATATCCTGAGACTTAACCCGTCTATAACTAATCAATTGAATTTTACGTAACACCCAATTATGTACATCACTATATCATGCATGAAGTATATAACAGTAGATAGTATGATATAGAATATTAAGACCGCTCGGTGTCCATAACCATAAGCATATTNGAAAGCATTGGATATCCTGAGACTTAACCCGTCTATAACTAATCAATCGAATTTTACGTAACACCCAATTATGTACATCACTATATCATGCATGAAGTATATAACATTAGATAGTATGATATAGAATATTAAGACCGCTCGGTGTCCATAACCATAAGCATATTATAAATATATTTATCCATCAATTAGAGGAGGTATATGTAACAATTATCATAATTAAACATCAGCATTTCCATATCTTAACCAATAATATACATATGTTCACCACTCATTGAAGGGTATAAGTAAACTACTCACACCCCATTGCTATAAACAAGCAAGAAGTGCGGGTAAGTTTCATTACAATATCATTACAATATTAAATAAAATATAGACACTGACACTCCTTTCCTAGGGAATAGTTGAAATACAAACACCCTTAATATCAGTTAAGATACAAAGGTGGTGGAAGTTCAACTCTCCAAGTAGAAAGGCATAACAGAAAGGTAGAAATAATAGAATTTTGGTTGGAAAGTAGGTTGGACAGGATCTCCCATTGGATTCTTGAATTTCTCTTTGTATATCTCTTTTTATTCTTGAATATCCCTCTCAAAGGTCTCCTGAACTCCCCCCTTCAAGCTCTATCTCTTGCCCCCTGTTGAAGAAGATGGGCAGGCCTATTTATAGGCGAAGGAGGAAGCTACTTGTAAAAAGATAAGCTTGAACCACCAAAGGCAACCGTCCGGATGCCACCACCACCGTCCGGACGATACTAGTTTGCTGGAACGTGGTGGTAGTTCCACAGTGTTCTTGCATGTTCTATTCTTAAATTNCTTCAAGCTCTATCTCTTGCCCCCTGTTGAAGAAGATGGGCAGGCCTATTTATAGGCGAAGGAGGAAGCCACTTGTAAAAAGATAAGCTTGAACCACCAAAGGCAACCGTCCGGATGCCACCACCACCGTCCGGACGGTACTGGTTTGCTGGAACGTGGTGGTAGTTCCACAGTGTTCTTGCATGTTCTATTCTTAAATTACACTTGCCTCTGATTAACCTTAATTAGTATATGAATTAAAATAGTTGAATAAGCTAACTTAGTAAAATAAAATAGTTAAAAACTGTTAATTAGAAGTTGTGTGTAAGCTAGGGTTTTATGCAAAATTGTTGAAAACTACAAGGGGCAATCTATCAAAACTTGAAAGAACAAGGGAACAAAGTGTAAAATAAGAAAGGAATATCTAGCAAGGCAAGAAGATCAGCATCCAAAAGTCCAGCAATGCACCACCGTTTGAACGGTGGTGGTGGCGTCCAAACGGTTGTGCCTAGCTGCTTGTCATGATCCTTCCACCTCCTGCTTAATGCTTTGCCTATTTATATAGCATGCCACTTTTATTCTTCAGCCAACCGGAGAGAGGAGCTCTAGGAAAGAATAAAGAATAAGAGAAGAAAAGAAAGAAAAAGAGAGAAAGTCATAGAAATATTTTAGATCCGGTCCGTTCTACTCACAAGCTAAAACTTTGTATTTTTACATTTTTGTTTTATCTTTCTATTCGAATAGTTGAACTGCTGCCACCTTTTTGTCTTAACTGAGAATAAAGGTGGTTGTATATTAGTTGTTGTTTGTGAAAGAAGTGTCAGTCTCTGTATTTTATTTACAGTTGTAATGATAATTACCCACACTTCCTACTTATCTATAGCAATGCAGTGTCAGTAGTTTACTTATGCCCTTTCGCGAGGGATAAACACATGTATAATACTAGTTACATTCTGGAAAATGCTTATATTTTATTATGTTATATATATATTATGCTCACGGTTATGAAGACCAAGCGATATTTAATATTTTATACTATCTATTATTATGAACTTCATGTATGATACAGCAATGTATGTAATTCGGTATTACTACGTAACCTAGAATTATGTCATCAACGAATCATCTACCTACCGGTTAAATAACTACGGTGTTCCAACGGCATGGCTTGACCTCCAAGAGCACTGAGGATGTTCTACTGTTGCATGGTACAGTTGTCAAATGAATAACCTAAATGATCCTCATGAATGACTTGTCCTTTTTAATTATTACGGTTGTTTAACTAATATAGAAGTTGTCAGATGAATAACCTAAATGATCCTCATGAATGACTTGTCTTTCTAGATTATTACGGTTGTTTAATTGATATAGAAGTTGTCAGATAAATAACCTAAATGATCATCATGAATTGCTCGACCTTCTGGGATATTAGGGTTGTTTAACTAATATATATAATAATATTGTCAATTGAGTAATTCAAGTGATCCTCGTGAATGGCATGACCTTCTGGTTTACTCGGATTAGTGAATTGTCACTAACATAGCCAGCTAACATAAGAAGTTGTTGTGCTATTGTTTATTAATACCATTAGCTAACCTAAGAAGTTGATGAGGTATGGTTTCTACTCATCAGACCTACTGATTGACTTTCCAGTGGCACAAAAATTAATTGTTGTGAGGTAGCATTTCCAGTACTTGACCATTATANGGTATGGTTTCTACTCATCAGACCTACTGATTGACTTTCCAGTGGCACAAAAATTAATTGTTGTGAGGTAGCATTTCCAGTACTTGACCATTATAAAGTATATGAGATCCTTAAACTGAAGGGTACCTTTAATATTATTGCCTTCACTTGACTTACTTATACATTTACACACATCAGTTACCTAGACTAGTTATCAATCTAAGCTCATATCACAAGCTACCTTGTGCTACACTATTTTAAACAACCATTTCACTATTTTAATTTTATTTTCTAATCATTAAAACTCTTTGTGGAATGGATCTTGGACTGAAACCGAGAAAACTACAATTCGACCACTTTTACTTGGGTGTATAATATAAATTCGATCACAAAATAGTTCGAATCAACCTCCTTGCTGGTTTATAGCTTTGATAGATTGATCCACTTGCTTTTCACATAAAAACCCTAAAATTTTAGATATTACACACATAAAACCCTAATTTACGCACTAACACTAATTTATAATTTATAATTATTTTATCTTACAAAATTTACTTATTTAATTATTTTAATTTACATACTAATTAGGGTTGATCAACCAACCACCCAAACTTTAGTTGGAAGAATGATAACCTTACTCCTCATGGGTCTAGCTCATTCTCACCTCCCATTCCACCCATGCAAAACCAATCATATCACAGTCATAGCCCCTCATCTAGCTCCCAATATCCACAGTCTAATCCATAAGTGTTCTCAAAAAAACCCACCTCAACAAGGACCACCTAGCCCACCCGCCTACCAACCTCCTCATTAGAGAAATTTGGAGGATGTTGTGCATCAATTCTTTCAAAGCCAAACCGCAATCAATAATCAAATCGTCTTCGCTTTTAATGACATCCGGACCCAAAAAACTAAGTTAACCAATGCAATAGGGTCATCTCAACAAGAGAAAGGAAAATTTTCCACTCAACTCCAAGAAAATCCAAGGGGACATCATATGATTAAATCGTCTGAGGTACTTAAAAGAGTTGTGAGCAAATAAAGGCCGTCACCACCTTTAGGAGGGGAAAGAAAATAGATAAAACCATTTTTCCTAAAGTCTCACCCAAAGCCACATTGGAAAAGAAAAGGAGACTAAGGGTAACTCCGTGGACAATGAGACATTTAAAAAGCAAAAGATTGTGGATTTAAATGTGCATAATTGTCCTATCCGGGTCCCTCTTCCCCAACGTTTGAAGTCACCGGCTAAGGTGGCAAACTATCCTGACATTATTGAAATGTTTAAGAATGTGAAGATAAACATTTCACTCCTTGATGCTATAAAGCAAATACCTTCTTGTGCAAATATACTGAAAGACTTGTGCACCATGAAGAGGAAATTGAATGTGCACAAGAAGGCATTCCTCACTAAGCAAGTGAGTTCCATTTTGAGGACCAACACCCCTCCCAAGTTCAAGAATCCTAACTGCCCAACCATTGCCATAACAATCGAGAATTTTCGAGTGGAGCAAGTGTTGCTAGACTTGGGAGCAAGTGTCAACCTCCTGCCATTTTTGGTGTATCAACAATTGCAACTTGAAGAGTTAAAGACAACCCCAATCACTTTTCAATTAGCGGACTGAAGCTTGAAAACACCAAGGGGAGTAGTTGAGTATGTTTTAGTCCAAGTGGACAAATTTTATTTTTCCATTGATTTTATTGTACTTGATACTCACGTCGTTGCTAACCCTAGTTCACAGATTTCTGTCATTTTAGGTAGGCCTTTCCTTGCTACTTCTAACACTATGATTAATTGTAGGAATGGCTTAATGAAGCGTGCCTTCTGAAACATGGTAATGGATCTCAAAGTGTGCAATATTTGCAAGCAATCGGGAGATGATGAGGAAGTACATGAGGTCAATCGGATTGACACTTTGGTGGAGGGCCACATGGAGTCACTTTGTAATTTCAAGTTAGAGGAGGAAGATTTTATTGAAGATGAGGAACAAAAAATTGTACAAGGGGTGGGGAATTGGGCTCTAACATTTGAAAAACTTCCACCACAAGAGAAAAAAAAATTTCCATCAACCATGCAAACACCAATATTGGAGTTAAAGCCATTGTCTTCTAAACTCAAGTATTCATTTCTAGGGGAGCACAAGACATTCTCGGTGGTGATAAGTTCTTCTTTGGGGCCAAGGCAATAAGAGGAATTATTGCAAGTTTTGAAGAGGCACAAAGGAGCCATTGGTTGTACCATTGCTGACATCAAAGGGATTAGCCCCCTCATTTGCACTCACATAATCTATTTGGAAGAAGACTCCAAACTGCCTCGACAACCACAAAGGAGGCTAAATCCTATCATGAAGGATGTGGTGAGAGATGAAGTGCTCAAGCTACTTGATGCGGGCATTATTTTTGCTATTGTTGATAGTAAATGGGTTAGTCCCATGCAATTAGTATCGAAGATGTCGGGAGTCACTGTAATAGCAAATGAGGAGAATGAGTTGATTCCAACAAGGGTGGTCACCAGTTGGAGAGTTTGCATTGATTATCAAAAACTCAACTCATGCACAAGAAAGGATCACTTCTCCTTGCCATTCCTGGATCAAGTGTTGGAGAAGGTAGCTGAGCATCTTTTCTATTGCTTCTGGGATGGTTACTCCACCTATAACCAAATAGATTTTTTTTGGAGGACCAAGAGAAGACCACATTCACGTGCCCCTTTGGTACCTTTGCATATCGCCGCATGTCATTTGGGTTGTGCAATGCCTTGGAAACTTTTCAAAGATTTATGATGGAGAATTTTAGCGACATGGTGAAGAAGATTTTGGAGGTGTTCATGAATGACTTTTTAGTGCTTGGGGATTCATTCAATGGTTGCTTGGAAAATTTGGAGAGTGTTGTCCAAATTTGATATTGACAATTTACGTTCAACTATACACGATCAACAAGTAATAAAGTGATAAGTAGAGTATCGTTGCCATGGAGAATTATTACTAATAACTTCCAAGTCCTAACTTTATATCAATTCAATTTTATTTAAACAATTGGAATTAAACTATGGAATTACTAATTTAAAACTAAATCTAAAATTAATAATCAAGGANGAATTTGATATTGACAATTTATGTTCAAGTATACACGATCAACAAGTAATAAAGTGATAAGTAGAGTATCGTTGCCATGGAGAATTATTACTAATAACTTCCAAGTCCTAACTTTATATCAATTCAATTTTATTTAAACAATTGGAATTAAACTATGGAATTACTAATTTAAAACTAAATCTAAAATTAATAATCAAGGATTGCATTTACCAGATAAAAGAACTTAAGATTACAACTTCCCCTAATGCTTCGTATAAATCTTTCCACTCTCTTTCCAATTATATGATCAAGATAAGTTGTTAACTGAGAACTCAAAATTATTTATCAAACCTCTTCCGATAGTTAGATAAAAATATCTCTTCCAATTAAATTACTATATTCCTATGCAAAATAATTTGGAATAGATTTATTAAGTTCAAACTCTCATAAAAGCTACACATGACATATAGGTATATTCCTATCCTATACACAAACCCAACTATTCAATCCTAAGAAGATTCAACCAGACACATGTTATCATATTCAAATCCAAGCCTAAAATTCATCTTGCAATTTCATCTAGGAATTCAAATTAATTGCTGTCCAAATAATCATATAATAAACACAAAATATGTTAAACAACTTATACATGATCAATAAGAACTTGAAACGAGAGTAGATTAATTTAACTAAACATCAGGTTCCGTTGCAATCTTAATAAAAATTTAGTTCATAATATAATTGGAAAAAATAATTCTCAGATTAATCAATGTCTTAGAAAATCAAAATCTAAATGTAAGAGAAAAGAATGAAAATTAGTTGCAATCTTCAATCTCTCTCTAGTCTTCAAGTCCAATCTGCTTCATGTCGCTTCTTTCGATCCTTGCCTTCAATTCCCTCTCAATTCTTGGTTAACCCACTATTAGCAACCCCTCATATCAGTATATCTTGATCCCAACTCAAACTCTAGCATATATGTAGCATTAGAGTTCAATTCTTACTCAAAAACAAGTCAAAATTCACGTCAGGAGCTGAAATACATGTTGCCGCCCCACAAATTAGCGCAGCTGCGCTGACTTTCTGCCCTCCTCGAGTAGCAGTGCTGCATGTAGAGTTGTAGCACTGCATGTAGAGCTGCGGTGTTGATCCCCTTGTATGCCCACAACTGCCATTGTTGCTTAGTCTTCAAATAATCCAACACTTAGGCTACCAAATGACCTTGTTCCCTTCCAAATCATGATCCTTACAAAATAACATAAAAACACACAAAATGAATAAAAAGGAACATAAAATACTTGAAAACTTGCAATTTCATCAATCCAAGAATACTTAATTCGTATGTATAAAACCCACTCATCAAATACCCCCAAATTTAAATCCTTGCTTGTCCTTAAGCAAAATACTAACAAAAACCATAAAAATTAACCCTAACAACCAACTACTCAAACAATGGTTCAACATGAATCTAAGTAATGACCCCAAAAGTTACTATAAATAATAATTCACGGAAAACTTCAAAATAGTGCAAAGTCTAACAATTTAACATACTCTTTTATTTTACCTCTGACCTTTAAATACAAGTACATATCTGAATTGTTCAAGCTACTCATCACCTAGATACATCTAATTCTAAAAGTCTGGTGGGTATGATTGTCTTGGATCAAAGGTTTGAGATTGATTATTATTCCAAGAAAAGCTCGGCTGAGTCCCCTAACCAGGGTTAGAATTGTTGGAATTATTGCCATATTGCTGCCTGTTGAAGTTACCAATGTATTGTGTTGACTCTGAATTAATTGCACATTGATCACTCGAATGGTTCCATACACACAATTCACAAACAACTACTACATTCTGAATAGGTTGTACTCCTAAAGCATTAATCTTATTTGTCAATGTAGCAGCCAGTGCAGCCAATGCAGTAACCACGTCAACTTCATAAATTCCTACTACCTTTGGTTGATTGATCTTTGCAGAGGGCTAATAGTAATTATTACTAGCCATCGTCTCCAATAACTCGTAAGCTTCATCAAAATTTTCCCCATTAATGCCCCACCTACAGCTATATTGATACTGGTTCGAGTAGCACTAAACAATTCATTGTAGAACGTTTGAACTTGTAACCACTTAAGAATACCATGGTGAGGGCATTTTCGGAGTAAATCCTTCAATCGCTCCCAAGCTTCATAGAGAGTCTCTGAATCATGTTGTGCAAATGAACAATACTCTACTTATCGTCTTTGTACGGTAGTAGCTCTTGACCTGTAGATCATGTTTACATACAAAATTCAAGAGTGCTTGCACAAACAATTAAAATAGAAAATTAAATAAGTTT
The DNA here is from genome assembly GCA_963454935.2 of Ilex paraguariensis. Lineage (NCBI taxonomy): Eukaryota > Viridiplantae > Streptophyta > Magnoliopsida > Aquifoliales > Aquifoliaceae > Ilex > Ilex paraguariensis. Next base: position 408,551 of record CAUOFW020004147.1, read on the forward strand.
AAATTAAGATCAAATTGAATGAAATTAATATTGAAATAATTGCTATAATAAATCCCCGGCAATGACACCAAAAACTTCTTATCTGAATTTGATATTGACAATTTATGTGTAAGTATACACGATCAACAAGTAATAAATTGATATGTTGAGTATCGTTCCCATGGAGAATTATTACTAATAACTCCCAAGTCCTAACTTTATGTCAATTCAATTTTATTTAAACAATTGGAATTAAACTATGCAATTACTAATTTAAAACTAAATCCAAAATTAAAAACCAAGGATTGAATTTACCTGATAAAAGAACTTAATATTACAACTTTCCCCTAATGCTTCGTATAACTCTTTCCAGTTAATTGATCAAGATAAGTTATTAACTAAGAACTCAAAATTATTTATCAAACGCCTTCAGATAGTTAGATAAAAATATATCACCAAATTAAATTACTATATTCTTATGTAAAATATATTAGAATAGATTCATTAAGTTGAAATTCTCATAAATGTTACACATGGCATATTGGTATATTCCTATCCTATACACAAACCCAACTATTCAATCCTAAGAAGAATCAACCAGATGCATGTTATAATATTCAAATCCAACCCTAGAATTCATCTTCCAATTTTATCTAGGAAATCAAGTTAATTGCTGGTCAAACAATCATATAATAAGCACAAAATATGATAAATAATTTATATATGATCAATAAGAACTAGAAATGAGAGTAGATTAAGTTAACTAAACATTAGGTTTCGTTGCAATCTTAATAATAAGTTAGTTCATAACGTCATTGAAAAACATCATTCTCAAATTAATCAACATCTTAGAAAATAAAAAACTAAAAGTAAGATAAAAGAATGAAAATTTAATTGTAATCTTCAATCTCTCTCTAGTCTTCTAGTCCAATCTTCTTCGTGTCGCTTCCTTCAATCCTTGCCTTCAATTCCCTCTCAATTCTTGGTTAACCCACTATTAGCAGCCCCTCATATCAATATATCTTGATCCCAAATCAAACCCTTAACATATATGTAGCATTAGAGTCCAATTTCTACTAAACAACAAGTCAAAATTCGCGTCAGGAGATGAAACACGCACTACAGTCCCTTAAATCAGTGCAGTTGTGCTAATTTTCTGCCCTCCTACAGCTTCAATACTGCATGTAGAGCTGCAACACTGATCCCCTTTTAAGCCCACAACTATCCTTTGCTTAGTCTTCAAATAATCCAACACTTAGGATACCAAATTACCTTGTTTCCTTCTAAATGACATTTTTTCCTTCCTAATGACCTTATTTCATTCCAAATCATGATCCCAACAAAATAACATTAAAACACACCAAACGAATAAAAAGGAACATAAAATACTTGAAAACTTGCAATTTTGTTAAGCCAAGAATACTCAATTTGTATGTATAAAACCCACCCATCAGAGAGAGTGCTAGAGAGATGTGAAGAGAAGAACTTGGTGCTAAATTGGAGAAGTACCACTTCATGGTAAACCAAGGGATTTTTCTTGGGCACATTGTTTCTACAAAGGGGATTGATGTAGACAAATCTAAGGTGAAACCAATTTCCTACCTTTCCACTCCAAAGGTCGTCAAGGATATTAGGTCATTTCTTAGTCATGCGGGTTTTTATCATATATTTATAAAAGATTTAGTGCATTGACAAGACCCTTGACTAATTTCCTAGCAAAGGATGTTCCCTTTGTGTGGTAAGATGATTGTGAGGCATCTTTTTAAAAACGCAAAAGCATGCTCACTTCACCTCCAATCTGGTGGCCATCCAATTAGGAACTACAATTTGAGCTCATGTGTAATGCGAGTGATTATGCGGTCGGTGTAGTGTTAGGTCAAAGGCAAGACAAAATGCCATATGTAATATACTATGATAGCAAAACTCTAAATGAAGCACTACTGAATTACACTAGCACTAAAAAGGGTTTCTAGTTGTAGTATTGGCATTGGACAAATTTAGGTCATAAATCATTAGTTCACCTATTCTAGTCAACCCTGATCACTCTGCTTTGAAGTATCTGTTGTCTAAGCAGGATGAGAAACCGACACTCATTAGGTGGATCCTCCTCCTTCAAAAATTCAACTTGATCATCAAAGGTAAGAAAAGAGTCGAGAATGTAGTGGCAGACCATTTGTCATGACTTGTCATCCAAGATGCCGAAAAACACATCCCTATCCTTGATTTATGTCCCGATGAACATTTATTTTCTATTCATTCAATTTGTCTATGGTATGTTGATATTTTTAATTTTCTTACCACAAGACAAATACCACCGCATCGAAGCACAGAGGCCAAACGAAGATTCATGGCAGATGTGAAGTACTTTTACTTTGACAACTTGTACCAATTCAAATATTGCCCTAGTCAAGTCATGACGAGATGTATACCAAAAAATGAACAATTGAATGACCTTTCTATCTACCATTCTAAGGCTTGTGGTGGACACTTCTCTTCCAAGAAACTTTAGTTAAGGTTTTACAATCTGGCCAGTCGAAAAATCACATGCACAGTTTAGAAAAGGATTGAAGTTTAAGGAGACAAACTAATCATGTTTTGGCATAATCTCCTGGAGGAATATTGATGCAAATAAAGCAGTACTATTTAACATACCCCACTTATAGTTGACGACCTACACATGCATCAGTCTTGAGATCAATTAGGGCTTTTTGTAGATTATAATGTAAAATCCTAGTAAATTTAAAATTTTTCAAAGAAAGGACAAAATGGTAATTTGCCAACATAACGTGGGTTTAAAATTAATATTTTTTTAGAGCTCGGATGATACAATGGACCTCACCATTGAATTCGTATCGCAAAATTGAGATGTTATGTCAATTTTTGTCGAATTTTACACATTTTACGAGACAATTGGGTGGCGAATGACCTCACAAAGGTCCCAAAAATAGAAATTATAAAATTTCCTTATAATTAGATAAAAGTTAAAATAAAATTAATTTGAACTAAAATTGGGAATTAATTAAGTCATTTTGGATCAAAAATGGACCCGGAAGTAATAAACGTGCAGGGTAATGTGAACCGCGCAATTAAAAAGTATAAATAGGGGCTAAATATCTGAAAAATCAGATATTCTCACCCACTTGGCCGACTAAATCAGACATTGAAGAGAGGAAAGAGAGAGAAGAGAGAAAACCTATAAATTCTACCTTTCTTCTTGCGATCCAAGGAGTTCCGTCGGTCGGAATTCATTGATCCAAGAATTAAAGTTGGTCTACGTGATGAGGCTACATATACGTACCAAGAACGAGGGATTTCACCGAAGATCCAAAGAAGAAATTTTGGAAAAATCAAGTTTTTGGGGTGGTGTTGGAGTTCTTGAAGTTTCTACCTTCTATTTATGCTCCAAGAGGTAGGGTTTCTCCTACCTTGGTTTATTTTCTTACCTAGAATGTTTTATGCAATGGGTAAGGGTATGGGATAACCTAAGTCACTTGACTATGGTTAAAGAAAAGAGGAAATGGGTATGGAATTGGCCTAGACCAATTCCTAGCAAAGTTTGGTATTGAGGAAGTACTTGTGTAATCCCATGGAACTTAACATTTTTGGGCATACTATGCATTCTATTGTTGCCTTCTCGGTGTTTTTCTAACTGCTATGTGAACTTTATTGAGGATGAATAAGTTGCTACATGTGTTAATATATTAGCATCATGTTAATTTATGGTAATTATATGCAATTGATATTAATTGCCATGACATAAGTGAAAATATGTGGTTAAATGGCTTATTTGGCATGATATGACATCACATTCATGTGCTTAGGCATGAGTGTGGGTGTGTTTGGCATGGTTGATTCAAACATCACATATGGTGGTTAAAGGTGGGCTCGAAAAAGTGGGATTAAATATTTCACTGAGTCGCACGGTTGCATGCATGAAAAACTTGTGTCGAGTATAGCAAAAAGGGATAGACACTCCCTCGTGTGAAAAGGCCCAGCTACTTGGTTCATACACTCCTCTAAGGTGAAATTATGAAAAAGTTTAATAGCATACAGAGTCAGTGGTGTGATTCCAAAATTCGATACCCAGCAAAGACACATGGTTTTGGTTTATATAAATGATTCATTTGATGGGAAACATCCAACAATGAATAGGTTTTATGAATGTATGATTGTATTTCAAAATGATCTTTGGATGTATTTCATCAAGGACAAATGTTTTACACACATGCATTGAATTGTGTTGTGGGAGTTGGTGAGAACTCGGGACAAGATGTCTGAGTGAGTCTCATCTCATTTCATGGCATGACATTGTGATTTTTCAACATTGAATTACATGTTCTTGTTGGAATGGATATTGGTTTTCATTGGTTGCATGTGCACATTTCATATGCATCGAGGAGGGGAGTAGCCACTGTAGGAAATATTCTATTTGGCATTTGCTCACCCTATACGAGAACACATTTCAGGTGCAGGGTTTACACTGGTGAAGGACTCTCATTCAGGGCCACAAAGATGAAGAAAAATCAACTTGTGGCTTTTGTAATACATTTTGTATAAACTTTGTAAAATTATGGTGTTGTGTATGAAATCGTGTGAATGGATTGTAATAGAACTTGTACATATCAAGTTTTATTTGATAAACATTGTTAGACATGTTTTAGATGGTGTTGGGATGATTTGAAATGGTTTTCAAAAGGAAAAACAATGGAAATAGGCTAAACTGGGCAGAGAGTACCGGTACAGTTTGGTCCAGCAAGCAGACAACATCAGTACACTGTACCGGTACTCTATCCAAAACTTTGAAAAACATTTTGGAAGGCAGATAGTACCAGTACAGTCTAGACGGTACCAGTACTACCAGGGCCAGTTAGCAAACAGTACCGGTACTCTCTCCAAAATTTTTCTGTGCTCTCAGTCTTTGATTCCTTTGGTTCCAAAGATGAAATTTGACAATAGAGAGGCATGAATTGTGGTACCTTAAGCCACGGTTAAATTAAATGATTAAAGGAACTCGGGTAATACATGTGAGTTAAACTTCTGGGTAATGGAATAATATTAGCGTGATGTCAAATCAAGCAGCACTCACGGGTTTTTTTGCGGGTTTAAGGGTTGTCAACGGGACCCCCGATTTTAGGGGCTTCACAGTTTGGTATCAGAGTATGGGTATGCAATTACCTAGGGCTAAATGGACATTAGGTCTAGACCATTGCATTCATTGTGCAATTTATGTTTTGTGCTCAAATTTGCTACATGATTATATGCTATGTGTTATGTGAATTACATGCATTATAGAAATGTATATGGAAGGGGAAACACTAGGGTTAGCAAAACCCAAGGTTATGTTTCGGAAAAAAGGGATGAACGGTATAGTTCAATGTATAAAAATTTACTAGTAGGTGGCACACACACTGCTAGTGAGACAAAGAGGAAAATTTTTAAGTTTTAAACTTGATCCCTATCTTGGGATACTATGTGAGTTTTCGATTGCTATTTGACATGTGTGTAGATGGAAAATCAAGGAAGAGGATGCTGAGGTGGTGGGTGGAACAACCAACCACCACCAGCCTTTAACCAACAAGCCTTTGTGGAGGCTATTGGTGTGGCAGCGGCTACCATTACACAGGCTAGTGCAAGTGGGAGTCAAGAAGGCTCAAGTCACCTTCAGAAGTTCAAGGCACATTAACCTCCGATCTTCATGGGAGGGTCGGATTCGATGGCAGTTGACCATTGGTTTCGATAAGTGGATAAGGTCTTAAGGGTTATGGAGATCACCTTCGATGCCACAAAGATAACACTAGCTACTTTTTAGCTAGAGGGAAAATCCCAAGTATGGTGGGATTGGGTTAAGACCTCGAGGAACTTGGAGGTAATAACATGGGTAGAGTTCAAAGAGCTCTTTATGGGAAAGTATTTCTTGGCAACTGCTAGACATGCAAAGGCTTGGGAGTTCTTAGATTTGAGGAAAGGGACGATGACGGAGTACGTGGCTAAGTTCACTGAGTTAGCCCGTTTTCCCTATGACTATGTGGCCAAAGATATGGCCAAAGTGAGGAAGTTTTAGGATGGCCTTAAGTTGTCCATCTAGGGTAATATAGTGGGTCTTCTTCTGCAAGACTTAGACTCGATGGTCGCGACAGCTATGGCCATTGAGAGGGAGGTGGATGACGCAAGGAGCATTAGGGAGTCGGGTGCTAAGGACAAGAAAAATGAGGGCCAATCCTCTTCTTCTAGCTAGGGAAAGAGACAAAGAACTTCTATTCATCAGAGACAGGGTCGTGGTTATCAAGGCCAAGGCCAAGGTCAGTCCTCCTAAGACGGGAGAAATTGGAGACCTTCTTACCAGGTAGGCCAAAGGACTTGCTACACCTCGAGTTGTATGTGAGTATGAGGACATTTTTCCTGATGAATTGTCGGGATTACCTCCACATAGGAAAGTTGACTTCACCATTAAGTTGCATCCTAGAACATCGCCCATATCTATGACTCCACATAGGATGGCGCCAACTGAGTTGCAAGAACTCATGGTCCAATTGCAAGAATTATTGGACAAAGGCTTTATTAGACCGAGCACTTCANGCGCCAACTGAGTTGCAAGAACTCATGGTCCAATTGCAAGAATTGTTGGACAAAGGCTTTATTAGACCGAGCACTTCACCCTGGCGCATTCCGATATTGTTTGCCAAGAAGAAAGATAAGACTCTTCGGTTATATATCAACTATCGGTAGTTGAATCGGGTTACTATCAAGAATAGGTACCCTTTGCCAAGGATAGATGACTTGTTTGATCAACTGAGAGGGGCACGAGTCTACTCCAAGATAGATCTCCGTACTGGTTACCGTCAGTTGAGGGTTAGGGAGGAGTATATCCCTAAGACGGTGTTCAGGACGCGGTACGAACATTTTGAGTTCACAGTGATACCATTAGGATTGACGAATGCCCCAATGGCATTCATGGATCTCATGCACAAGGTGTTCCAACCCTATCTTGATCAATTTGTCGTGGTCTTTGTTGACGACATCTTAATCTACTCCAAGTCTAAGGAGGAGCATGATAGTCACTTGAGAATTATTCTCCAAACCTTGAGAGATCACCAGTTGTATGCCAAGTTCAGCAAATGTGAATTTTGGCTTATGGAAGTAAAGTTTTTGGGATACATGGTGTCGGCTTCGGGTGTATCTATAGACTCGGAGAAGGTTGAGGCGGTTATGAATTGGGAGAGGCTGAAGTCAGTCTTCGAGATACGTAATTTCTTAATGATTACGACTTTACTTTGCATTATCATCCTGGTAAGTCAAACGTAGTGATTAATGCACTCAGTCGGAAGTCACGGGGAGTCTTGGCTAGTGTGACTTTTTGGGAGTGCCAGATGCTCGAGATTGTGGGACAGTTCGGGCTACGATACATGGGTTAGACTCAGGACATTTTAGGGAGCTTGGTGACTACACCTTCCCTACTGAGCACAGTGATTGAGTCCCAGGAACAAGACACGGAGTTAGTGTCTATTAGGGGCCGAGTATAGGTAGGTACAGGTGACGAGGGTTGGACCATTCACTCGGATGGTACTCTTCGGTTTAGAGGAAGGATTGTGGCTCCCCAGTCTACGAAGCTAAGGGAGGAGATCCTTAAGGAGTTCCATTGCTCCCGTTTTGNGTTTAGAGGAAGGATTGTGGCTCCCCAGTCTACGAAGCTAAGGGAGGAGATCCTTAAGGAGTTCCATTGCTCCCGTTTTGCTGTGCATCTAGGTGGCACGAAGATGTACCATGATCTTCGTCGGCAGTATTATTGGAGCGGGATAAAGAGAGACGTTGGAGACTTTGTCAGACGATGTCTCACGTGTCAACAGGTTAAAGATGAGCACCAGAGACCAACAAGGTTACCCCAGCCCTTGGAGGTAGCTAAGTGGAAGTGGGAGCATGTCACAATGGATTTTATGACTCACTAGCCACGGACATTGCAGGGACATGACGTAGTGTGGGTGATTGTGGACCGGCTTACCAAGTCGGCACATTTTTTGGCGGTGCGGATGACCTTCACACTAGAGGAATTCTACAGGTTGTATATACGGGAGATTGTCCGATTTCATGGGATGCCTGTATTTATAGTATCGAATCGGGATCCCAGGTTTACGGCTCATTTTTAGGAGAGTTTTCAACAAGCTATGGGGACATAGTTGATGATGAGCACTGCATTTCTTCCCCAGACGGACGGTCAGTCTGAGAGAACCATCCAGACATTAGAGGACATGCTACGGACATGCATCCTAGATCTCAAGGATAGCTGGGAAAATCATCTACCTTTAGTGGAATTCACATACAATAACAATTATCAAGCGAGTATTCAAATGGCACCCTATAAGGCCCTATATGGGAGGCCATGTCGTTCTCCAGTTTGTTGGACGGAGGTGAGAGAGGGACCCTCTACGGGTCTGGATTTGATTAGAGACACCTCGGAGAAGGTGGACTTGATATGGAAGCGTCTTCTCATGGCTCAAAACCTACGGAAGAGTTACGCCGACAAACGGCGGTGACCTCTAGAGTTTGAGGTGGGAGATCATGTCTTCTTGAAGGTGATGCCTAAAAGAGGAGTGGTCAGGTTTGGCAAGCAGGGAAAGCTATCGCGGAGGTATATCGGGCCCTTCAACGTACTCGAGAGGGTTGGTACAGTGGCTTACAGATTGCTGTAATCGCCAAATCTATGGGGTGTTCATGCGGTATTCCATGTCTCCATGTCTCAGAAATACACCCTAGATCCGACTTATGTGGTGGGTTGGGGCGAGCTTATTGTTGATGCTGATGGAACCTTCAAGGAGGGACCGGTGCACATCATGGATAGCCAGGATCATGTTTTGTGAGACAAGACCGTGAAGCTAGTAAAGGTGCTGTGGCAGCACTAAGGAGTGAAGGAGGCGACATGGAAGCGTGATGACACTATACGTACCAATTATCCTTTTTTATTTAAGGATGGAGGTACATTTTTATAGTCATTTAGTATATATATGACTGTTACATATGCATGTGATTTAATGTGTATGTATGTCTGAATTTCAGAGACGAAATTCTTTTAAGGGAAAAAAATGTAAAACCCGGGTAAATTTAAAATTTTTTGAAAAAAGGGCTAAATGGTAATTTGCCACTATAATGCGGCTTAAAATCAATATTTTTCTAGAGCTCGGATGTTGCAATGAACCTCACTGTTGAATTCGTATCGTGAAATCGAGCTGCTATATTAATTTTTGTCGAATTCCGAGATAGTCAGAATTTTGCATGTTTTACGAGATAATTGGGTGACGAATGACCTCACAAAGGGCCCCAAAAATGGAAATTATAAAATTTCCTTATAATTAGATAAAATTTCAAATAAAATTAATTTGAATTGAAACCAGGAATTAATTAAGTTGTTTTGGGTCAAAAACAGACCCGAAAGTAATAAACGTGTGGGACAATGTGGACCGCTCAATTAAAAAGTTTAAATAGGGGCTAAATATCTGAAAAATCAGATATTCTCACCCACTTAGCTGGCTAAATCAGACGTTGAAGGGAGAAAACCTAGAAATTCTACCTTTCTTCTTGCGATCCAAGGAGTTTCGTCGGCCGGAATTCATTGAACCAAGAATTAAAATTGGTCTATACGATGAGGGCTACGCGTACGTACCAAGAACGAGGAATTTCACTAAAAATCCAAAGAACGAATTTTGGGGAAATCAAGGGCCTGTTTGGTTTGTGTCTCTAAACACAATAATTCAAAAATAGTTTTTGAGAAGAGTTTTAGAAAAGTTTTTTTTGATTTTTTTGAGATGAAGAACTTGTTTGGTTTGATGACTTCAAAAATAGTTTCACAAAATAAAAAGTAGTAAAACTTGTTTGGATTGACAGTTTCATATAAAAATATTTTAATATATTAAACTTGTCAAAATACCAAAAAAAAAAAAAAGGAAAAATCTAGCCATATTTATTGCTGGAGCTTCACCGGAGTAATCCAAGTAACATTAATCAAATTAGCCCCTTGAAGACCCTGAAGCAAAACTTCAATAAATCAGACTTTTAGTCCCTCATCTCTCTTGGTTAGTCTCTCTCTCTTTCTGTGTTTAGTTCCTTTATATTTATATATAACACATATCTCTCTGTGTGTGTATATATATATATTATTTAGATGGAGTTTCATAAAAAAATTTCAATAAATCAAACTTTAAAGTTAACCAAACAGATTCAATGGTCTTCATCAAAAATAAAATCAATATAAAAAAAATCGATCAATGGCCTTCATCTAAAATAAAACCAAACAGATTCAATAGAAAATATATACAAAACACCAATAATATTTTTTGAAAAAAAAAATATTAACTCAATCAGCCCCTTAAACCAGATCCAAAGGAGTCGTTCGAAGGGAAGGTTGTTCTTGTCGATCAAACTCGGTTGTTCTAGCCAATTGAATCATATCATATTAGATCTAAAGCCCCTTGAACTAGATCAGATCTGAACCAAAAAATAGATCAAATCGAAAAAAAAAATCAAATCTAAAGATTGGTTGATTTTGTCGATTGAAGACTGGTTGATCTTGCCGATTGAACCAAATCAAACACAAATCTGAAGCATTTCTCTGTGTCTTTGTGTGTGTGTGTTCATTCAGTGGGAAAATGACAGTCAGGGAGACAAAGAAAGTCAGCGAGAGAGAAAGGGAAAAAAGGTAAAAATATTTTATAATAGTTCATGTTTTGCTTCCAAGGAGGTTCGAAGANGACAAAGAAAGTCAGCGAGAGAGAAAGGGAAAAAAGGTAAAAATATTTTATAATAGTTCATGTTTTGCTTCCAAGAAGGTTCGAATAGAAGACCTCATTAATGCGTATTTTGTTTCCCGTGTTTTTCATTTTCCCATCTTTTGTCTCCAAAAAACTCCAAAACAAGCCCAACTTTTTTTGTAAAATTGAATCTCATTTCCCACTTTTTTTGGAAATTTGGAGAATGAAAATTTTAACCAAACAAGTTTTACCTTATTTTTAGTGTTTTGAGAACAAAAAATATTTTTTGAAACACTATCCAAACAGGGCCAAGTTTTTGGGGTGGTGTTGGAGTTCTTGAAGTTTCTACATTCTATTTACACTCCAAGAGGTAGGGTTTCTCCTACCTTGGTTTATTTTCTCACCTAGAATATTTTATGAAAAGGGTAAGGGTATGGGATAACCTAAGTCACTTCACTATGGTTAAAATAAAGAGGAAATGGGTATGGAATTGGCCTAGACCAATCCCTAGCAAAGTTTGGTATTGAGGAAGTACTTGTGTAATCCCTTGGAACTTAACATTTTTGGGCATACTATGCATTCTATTGTCGCCTTCTCGGTGTTTTGCTAAGTGTTATATGAACTTTGTTGAGAATGAATAAGTTGCTACATGTGTTAATATATTAGCATTATGTTGATTTATGGTAATTATATGCAATTGATATTAATTGCATGACATAAGTGAAAATGTGTGGTTAAATGGCTCATTTGGCATTCATTGAATTTTGGGCATAATATGGCATCACATTCATGGGCTTAGGCATGAGTGTGGGTGTGTTTGGGCGTTGTTGATTCAAACATCATATATGGTGGTTGAAGGTGGGCTCAGGAAAGTGGGATTGAAGATTCCACTGAGTCGCACGATTGCAGGCATGGAAAACTTGTGTCGGGTATAGGAAGAAGGGCCGGACACTCCCTCGGGTGAAATTCCAGAAAAGTGTAATGGCGTACGGAGCCAACGGTGTGATTCTAAAATCCGATACCTAGCAAAAACACATGGTTTTAGTTTATATAAATGATTCATTTAATGAGAAACATCCAACAATGAATGAGTTTTATGAATGTATGATTGTATTTCAAAATGACCTTTGGATGTATTTTATCAAGGACAAATGTTTTACACACATGCATTGTATTGTGTTGTGGGAGTTGGTGAGGACTCGGGACAAGGTGCATGAGTGAGTCTCATCTCATTTCAAGGCATGGTATTATGATATTTCAACATTGAATTACATGTTCTTGTTGGAATGGATATTGGTTTTCATTGGTTGCATGTGCACATTTCGTGTGCATCTAGGAGGGGAGTAGCCTCTGCAGGAAATATTCTACTGGACGTTGGCACACCCTATACGGGAACACATTTCAGGTGCAAGATTTACACCGGTGGAGGACTCTCATTTGGTGCCTCAAAGATGCAGAAAAGTCGACTTGTAGCTTTTGTAATACATTTTGTATGAACTTTGTAAAATTATGGTGCTGTGTATGAAATCGTGTGAATGGATTGTAATAGAAGTAGTAGATATAAAGTTTTATGTGATAAACATTGTTAGACATGTTTTAGATGGTGTTGGGATGATTTGAAATGGGTTTCAAAGGAAAAACAATGGAAATAGGCTAAACTGGGCAGAGAGTACCGGTACAGTCTGGTCCATCAAGCAGACAGCACTGATACTCTATCCAAAACTTTGAAAAAAAATTTGGAAGGCAGAAAGTACCGGTATAGTCCAGATGGTACCAGTATTGCCAGGGCCAGTGAGCAAACAGTACCAATGCACAGTACTGGTACTCTCTCCAAAATTTTGAAACTTTAAAACTAAAGTATTGTGCTCTTGGTCTTTGATTCCTTTGGTTCCAAAGATGAAATTGGACAATAGAGAGGCATGAATTGTTGTACCATGAGCCACGGTTAAATTAAATGATTAAAGGAACACGGGTATATGTATGAATTAAAATTTTGGGTAATGGAATAATATTAGCGTGATGTCGGATCAAGCGACACTCATTGGCATTTCCGAGGGTTGACGAGTCATCAATGGGTGCCCCGGTTTTAGGGGAGTCACATGTAATGTGGCTAGAGGTTAGTAGGTAACGAAATGACGTCAATGGTGTTCAAAAGCTATCTCTTTTTTATGCAGTGTGGCACACCTCTTTCTAGCTTCTCGACAATTTTCCTAGGAATGGTATTTCTTTCTTTCATTTTTCTCACTTTTCACTTTCTTGGCAAGTCCCTGTTTATCTGTCTCTTTTATTTTTCGATTGTTTCCACCAAATTTTGTTTTAGTGAACAACTGCCACCATTTTCTATTTTTCTTGCCTTGTTGTATCATATTGATTTGTAAGAGGGTGCATGAAAATTAGATAGCATGGTATGTTAAATATATCCTCTTGTGGCTTGGTTATTATATGGGCATTTCAAAAAAGAAATCATTTATTGAAGGCTCAAGCATGGCTGACTAGGGATATATTTTTGCAAAAGAAATGGCCAAGGATCAAGTCAGATCAAAGATGGCCTAATATCCTTTCTCAATTATATGCACATGTAGGTGTCGTATGCAAAGGTTCTCTATGGGACGTATCAATAGATCTCTTTAGTTGCATTAATCAAATCAAATTTAATGAGATTATTCAAAAATAGATAGTGAAAAACCTTTCTTGAGTAAACGTTGATATCCTGTCAAAAGCATAGCAAGGCTCAAAACTCACCATGGTCTTCTTTATCATCTCCACTGGTTATGTCAGGTGTTGCAGGGAATGTCGGTTATATATCGATTCCATTTTCGAGTCTGATCATCTTTTACTTTAAGAACAAAAAATACCGATGTACATTTGACAAATTAAGCATAGAGATAATACCAGTTTTCCAAGAATTATAGTTTTAAGTCTCGGTTGTTAAGTTGAGGTGTCATACCGATCATGTGCTTAGTTACTTTAACAAATAGTCTTAACATCCACATCCATTTCATCATTCATTAACAAATAGCAATATATGAAGCTAAATCTACACATACATTTAAACAGATAAAAGTGATAAACTGAATCATTCATTTCTCAAAATGTGATCATTTAATACAAATATCAAAGATTCCATTCATCAATAAAAGAAGTGATCAAATATAAACTTCAAATATCCACAATCAACTACAAAACAAACATCCACCACAGAAGAAATAACTATCCATAACAACTACAAATATCCCCAAGAACAACCAAAGAAGAAATTCATCAACCAAAGAAGAAATAATCAAACACTCCACCACCAAGAACAGTAATAACCCTCTCAATCTCCATCATCCCTACCAACTCCCCTGGCTCCACTGACTCCACTAGTGCCACCCCTCAAAAGACTAAGGATCTCATCCTGCTTAGCTTCAATGCTAAGCATGATGTCCTATAAAGAACGCTGGGTGCTCATGCTGGGGCTGCTCTTGCTCTCTCTCTGCCTCCATCTCTCTCTCCTCCTCTCAGTTAAGCTCGTCTTGCACTTCATCGACTCCTTAGGGAACGGGCACTTCTTGACTAGTAGCCGAGGCACCACTATGACCTTGGCTTCTCCAGAAAAAGGCCTTGTTCAGTGGCCCCATTGGCTTTTGGATTTTCATCTTTGGCCTTGCCCTAACCCCATGTTCTTTGCATATTTCAGTCACCAACGTGGCAAAAGGGAGTGCACTCCTCTTCACATCACAACCCTTCTTCATTTCACACAAAATTAATGAGGGGAGGTTGATGATATGCCCCATTCCAAATGCATAGAGCAGACGGGCCATGTCAGGTAAAATCTCATTTTTTTCGTCCTATGGGGGTGAGGTTAGATACCGCAATGAAGTTTAACATTTTGCACTTATCGGTGAGCTCCCCTTGTTTTAAAAATCACTTCCCTTCCCAATAAAAGTTAGGCATTCCCATCAACTCTATCCCAACCACATTCATCGCCACATTATTTCTAGGGGAATATGCCAGTTTTTGTACTTGAGGCACTTATTGCCTCACTTCCTTAATATATGCTTCATCCATGTCAATGTGGATGCCCCTTATGTACGTTCGGATTGCGCTGTTGATGATGATCTCGGCGTTGGAGTAAAACTCCCGCACCAAGTCAACAATGGCGTCTCCGCCATTTCGCAAAATCCATACCCAATTCCTCCTCTCCATCTCCGCCAATATTCCCAACTCAGCAAAATCAATAATCACAACATCTCTCTCACAAACTTCAGCATGATTTTGGAAAAAAATTTCATACCTATCAGCTTTGAAGGTGCTGGGGAATCGCGTTCGATCGTATCTCCTCACTATTGGTCTCCCCTACTCTCCTCAATCACTTCTTCCACAAATTTTGGCTCCTAACTTATCTAGTTTCGCCTGACAGGTAGTTTGACTCTAGGCATTGTTTTGAGCTCAAATGGATCTCTAAGAGTCTTGATTTTCTTTGTGGGATTGAGGTTTTTGCTGTGGGAATGAGTTTGGGAGGTTCAATTTTTAGGTGAATTTGGAGAATGGAAGGTGTTTTATGGTCTAGGTAGTGCAAATGGGTTCTAGGGTTTGAGGGGTTTTAAAGGTTTTTGAGGATTTTGAAGTGGGGAAGGCGGACTAGGCTGTTATAGCCTGAGAAGTAATGTTCGAACGTATGTAGAAGAATTTTTAAAATATCGTTCAAATGTGGTTGTCATTCGAACGTAGTGAGCTCCCATTACTTTTGAGTTATGTCAAAGACCAAAGTACTGTAAGTTACTCTCGTTCGAATGTTCTATTGGCATTCGAACGTCACCATCGTTCGAACTTTCTATTGGCGTTCAAATGAACTGAGCTGCCAGTACTTTTGTTTCCATCAGAGACTTCATCATAGGCTGAGTATTGCAAGCGACTAACGTTCGAACATCACTTGGCATTTGAACGTTGAATGAAAAATCACAATTTTTTTTCTACACTACACTATACACAATAAAAGCAAGCTAAACAAAAAAAGTTGAATCAAAATTCATGGCGTCTCAGGATAAGTCTCTACCCATGCTTCAGGTTGGTATTTTGAGACACTCCTTACTCAGCCCATGTTTTCATTTTAGTCAAAATAGTTTGTACAAAATGATTTTTACATTTTTTTTACAAAACTTTAGACCCTTGGCTTTCATCCCAACTGCTCTAATCCAAGTCTCCCTCCGTATCTGTGCTGTGCGAACAACCAGTGACTCTCCCACAAACTGGTTAAGCATAGTACCAGAATAACATGGCGTCTTAGGGTAATCCTTACTCAACCCATTCACTATCCAGTCTAATCGATCGAGTACATGATTGGAAATTAGTTTAGAACACTGGTTATACCTTTTCTCGTGAAAGACTTTGCCACATTGTTTACAGGCACCAAGTCTCTTGGCACAACGACATTTAGCAAAAGTGCTTATGCCATTGAGGGGTTTCTTTTGCTCTTCTCGGATCTTAGTCTTTCCCACCACTCTTGTTTTTCTCATGATCATAGTATGCACATCAGATGGAAAAGTGTGTAAAACTCGTAGACTAAACCAAAAAAGTTTAACATCCTTGCTTTCTATGCTTTAAGACTCACTATTTGATTCTTTAACGTCTGCCAATCACAAAGATGATCAGAGATGACTCACAAACATAATCATTAATTTATACAAAATTCAAAACAAGGTACAAAATCTGATCAGAAACAACAACAACAACACACATTTAAAAATTTTCTACGGGCACATATGAACTGTAGTTCTCAACCCCTAACCTAAACTGAACATTGTCCCCAATGTTTCGAATTTACCAGTGTATGGATCTTGGAGAAGAGGTTGAAAGGTAGATATCTGGTCATCTGTCGACACCTACAAACAAAATACAGAAATTAATCATTTTTTTGGGAAATCTAGGTTCTTATCAGAATGAAAACCCTTGATCGTGAATGCCGACAGAAGAAGAAGATCCATGTACAAATAGAGTAAACAAATGCTGATCATGAGACGAATGATTGGGTCTTTTGGTAATATAGTCATGGGGCTGTTGGGAGTTGGGTTGTTTTTACCAAGAGTAGCACACCAGAAAAAAAAAAGCGAAGAAGAAAAAGAAGAAGAAAAGGGAAAGGCAGTGGGAAAAAAGAGAAAAAAAAAAGGGAGGGATACCTTATAAAGGCGTCTGCTCGAGTATGTTTTTATCAGGTTTTTCTTGACCCCGACCCTTTTTTGTGTCGGCAGGTGCAATTCTCAGAGGGATTTTCTAGGTCTATTAAAATAATGGTTTCCACATTTTTAACAAAATCCTCCAAAAATGGTTTCAACCGCTGATCATTAATAGTAAAAGTATTACCAGTTGAGGGATTTTCCACTTCTACTGCTCTATGTCCAAACACCTTTTTAACAATGTAAGGCCATGTCCATCTTGATTTCAACTTACCAGCGAAGAGGTGGAGTCTTAAATTAAACAACAGAACTTTTTAAAAAGGTTCAAAACACTTCCGCATTATGTTCTTGTCATGAAAAATTTAAATCCTAGATTTCAAAATCTTAGCATTCTCATATGCTTCATTTCTCAACTCCTCCAGTTCGTTAATTTACAGTTTTCTTGAAAGTCCAGCCTTGTCCAAGTCAAAATTCATTACTTTAATGGCCCAGTATGCTCTATGCTCCAATTCCACAGGTAGGTTACAAGGCTTTCCATAGACTAATTGATAGGGAGACATGCCCAAAATTGTTTTAAAAGTAGTGTGGTATGCCCAAAGTGCATTAGTGAGTCTTGATGACCAATCTTTGTGGTCTAGATTTACTTTTTTTGCCAAAATTATTTTGATCTCCCGATTAGCCAATTCAGCATGTCCACTAGTCTGTGGGTGATAAAGGGTCGCAATTTTGTGAAAAATTAAATATTTTTTCATCAAATTCCAGAAAGGGCGATTGCAAAAATGAGCACCTCCATCACTTATGATTGATTTCAAAATTCTAAAACAGGACAAAATGTTTTCTTTCAAAAACTTGATCACCATTTGGTGATCATTATTCCAACGAGGAATTGCCTTAACCCAGTTAGATACATGGTCTATGGCTACTAGGATGTATAGATAACCAAAGGAAGGGGGAATGGTCCCATAAAATCAATGCCCCAATAGTCAAAAATTTCAATCACAAGAATCAGGTTTAAGGGTATCATGTTTCTTTTTGAAATGCTTCCCAACCTTTGGCATCTATCTCAAATTAAACAAAAGGCATGAACATCTTTGAAAAGTGTGGGCCAGTAAAATCCACACTGCAAGATTTTTGCAGCGGTGTTTCTTGAGGAGAAGTGGCCACCACATACTTTAGAATGAAAAAAGGTTATTAACTGTCTACTTTCCAGAGCGGGGTTGCAATGTCTTATGATTTGATCCATACAGTAATTAAATATATATGGATCTTCCCAAAAAAAGTTACGAACCTCCGTCAAAAATTTCTTTTTGTCCATGGGGGAGAAAGATGAAGGGAGTATTCTAGTAACAAGGAAATTAGCAATATCAGCGTACCATGGGGTCTCATCAATTATGAACAGTTGTTCATCAGGGAATTTTTCATTGATTAGCAGTCCATCCTCATGAAATTTATAAGTCAACCTGGACAGATGGTCTGCCATCACATTCTCAGCACCCTTTTTGTCCTTAATGACCAGGTTAAACTCTTGAAGTAAGAGTATCCATCTTAAGAGCCTATGCTTGGCATCCTTCTTTGTAAGCAAGAATTTTAATGTTGCATGGTTAGTGAACGCAGTAATAGAAGAATCAACAAGATAAAGATGAAATATTTCCAAAGTAAAAACTACCGTAAGCAATTATTTTTCAATTGTTGAATAATTCATTTGAGCATCATTCAAAGTTTTACTTACATAGTAAATGACATGTGGTTTCTTATCTTTTCTTTGTCCCAATACAACAACTACAACATAATCACTTGCATCGCACATTAGTTCAAAGGGCAAAGTCCAGTCAGGGAGCTACATTATTGGGGCAGAAATTAAAATGCCTTTAAGCTTATCAAAAGCTTGCTGGCACGCTTCATTCCAGTCAAAGATTACGTCCTGACTCAGGAGATAACACATGGATTTTGCTATGGTACTAAAATCTTTTATGAATCTCTTGTAAAAGCATGCATGTCCTAGGAATGATCAAACATCCTTTACAGACTTGGGAGCAGGCAAATTCCCAATCAAATATAATTTTTCCTTGTCAACTTTCATGCCCTCAGACGACACAATGTGACCTAAGACAATGCCTTGTTTTACCATGAAATGACATTTCTCCCAATTAAGCACTAGATTGGCTTATTGACACCTTATTAGTACCTTTTCTAGATTGGCCAGACACAAATCAAACGAGTCACCATAGACAGAGAAGTCATCCATGAATATTTCCTAAATTGTTTCGACCATATCACTGAACAGACTCAGCATGCATCTTTGGAATATTGTAGGAGCGTTACAAAGCCTGAATGACATCCTTTTGAATGCAAAAGTACCAAAGGGGCATGTGAATGTGATTTTCTCCTAATCATTGAGTGTTATCTCAATTTGATTGTATCCAGAATAGTCATCCAAGAAATAGTAAAATTCATGGCCTGCAATTCTCTCTAGAACCTGGTCCAGAAAAGGAAGAGGAAAATGGTCTTCCCTACTCACCAAATTGGATTTTCGATAGTCGATACACATCTGTCATCCTATGACGACTCTAGTTGGTACTAGTTCATTGGCTTCATTCTTGACAACTGTGACCCTAGACTTTTTGGGCACAACCTGCGTTGGACGTACTCATTTCCTATAGGAGATGGGAAAGATTATCCATGCATCTAAAAGTTTAAGCACTTCCATTTTCACTACTTCCTTCATGTGAGGGTTCAATCTTCGCTGCTTTTGATGAGAGGGTTTTGAATCCTCTTCCAGGTATATGGTATGATTGCAGATTAACAGGCTTATACCTTTCAAGTCAGCGATGGTCCACCCAATGGTGCTTTTGTGGCTTTTAAGAACTTCAATCAATTTGGACTCTTGCAAGTCTGTGAACTTAGATGAAATTACCACTTGGTATGACTCGTTCTCTCCTAGGAATGCATATTTGAGGTCAGATAGGAAAGGTTTCAGTTTAGGCTTTGGTGGCTTGACATTTGATGAGAGTGGCTTTAAGCCACTTGGTGAAAGTTCTTCGAATTTGGAGGTCCATTAATAGCATGAGTCGGGCAATTCTTTGGATCTCATCTGTTGTCTCAAATGTAATAGATTCTGACAGAGTGGATTTAGTGGAATTTTCACATAATGTGTTATTCAGATGGTCCTAAACTAACAAGTCAATGAAATTTATTTCTCTTTCTTCTTTGTCTTCTCCTAGGTGTTTTGAAACATTGAAAATATTTAGCTCAAGAGTCATATTCCCAAAAGTTAATTTCATGACCCCATTCCTACAATTGATTAGTGCATTTGAAGTTGCTAGGAAGGGTTGACCAAGACTTACGGGAATAGGGTTCTCTGAATGCTTTGCTGGCTGAGTATCAAGGATGATGAAGTCAACAAGGAATACAAAGTTTTCCACTTGGACAAGTACATCTTCCACAATACCCCTTGGGATTTTTACAGATCTGCCTACCAACTGAAGTGTGACACTTGTGGGTTTGAGTTCCTCCAGACCCAAATGCTGGTCAACAAAAAAAGGGAGTAAGTTGACACTAGCCCGTAGGTCTAACAGTGCTTGTTCAATTCTGAAGTTTCCAATGACACACGACACAGTCGGACACCCTGGATCTTTGTATTTTGGAGGGGTTTTGTGTTGAAGCAAGGCATTGGCATATTCTGTCAGGAAAGTTATTTTTTGAACATTCTGGCTTCTTTTAACTATACACAAGTCTTTCAGAAACTTGGCATAAGATGGAACCTGTTTGATTGTGGGATGTTGATTTTTACTTGCTTAAAAAGCTTGTAAATTTCAGGCTGATTATTCAACTTTTGTGCAGTTTTAAGTCTATGAGGAAAAGGAGCAGGAATAGAAAATGAGAGTTCTTTTTCCCTTGATGGCTCTGGTTCCTCTTCTCTCACACATTCAGGATTAATTGGTTCAGGCTCGACTGGTGAGTTAATTGGGATTCACTTAGGCTTTTTCTTTGGAAGTAGCATATTTTTAACGGTCTTGTCAATCACCTTGCAATTTCTTAGTGTAGTGACAACTTGGGCATGGTCTTGTAGAGTTTCCGTGATAGTGGGATTTTCCACCTGAAATTGGCCTTGTGGTGGTTTTGGTTGGGCAGGAAACTTGCCCTTCTCATGTGTGACCATAGATTGAGTCAATTTTTGGATGTGACTTTTAAGATCCTCGAAAGATTGAGTGATTTGGGTTTTGAAATAAATGAAGGCCTGGGTTGAATTATTGTTGTAGTTCATTTGACTTTGCATGAACTAATTTAGTGTGTCCTCAAGGCTCCTCTTTTGTGGTGGTTGGTATGGTTGATATGTGGGAGGTCCTTGAGGTGGTGGATGTGAACCTTGTTGTTGATTCATGGGAGTTGGTTGTGTGTTTCTCCAACAGAAAATTTGGTGGTTCCGCCACCCTGGATTGTATGTTTCAGAGTATGGGTTGGAGTAAGACTTGTTGAAGTTAGAAATGACATTTGTTTATTCCAACAAGACTTCCTTGAATGCTGGAATGGTTGGACACTCCCCAGTAGGGTGTCCTGTTAGTGCACAGATCCCACACACTTGTTCTATGGGAGTGCCAACATCAACATGATGAACCTTTTTCATCTCTAACGCTTCAAGTTTTTCAGACAGGGTGGAGATTTTTGCTCTTAGGTTATCCTCATCTTTCAAGACTTATTTACGTATTGGGAAGTGGATGGTTTGGCTTCAACAATGGTAGGGGAGGCTAAGTCCCACATCTGAGAACTGTCAGATATCCTATCAAAAAATTGAATGCCTCCTCTGGACTCTTACTCATAAACTCTCCTTGAGCCATCATTTCTACAAACTGATGTAGTCTACTAGGCAAGGGGTCATAGAAAAATCTTACCAAAGTCCAATTCTCAAAAGTATGGTGTGGGCAGGACTGGAGTAGATCCTTGAATCTCTCCCAACTTTGGTAAAAGGTTTCTCCTTCTTTGACCAAAAAATTAATGATTTGCCTTTTTAGTGCATTAGTGCGGTGTAGAGGTAAAAACTTTCTAAAAAATTCATTTTGTAGTGCCCGCCAGTCAGGTATTGAAAGAGTTTTTAAAGAATCTAGCCATTGTTTAGCTTTATCCTTTATAGAGAATGAAAAAAGTTTCATTTTGGCTAGCTCAGAATTGTCTTGAAATGTTCCACATACTTCCTCAAACTCTTTTATATGAAAATATGGGTTTCTGTTTCAAGTCTATGGAATTGAGGGAGTAGTTGAACTGTCCCCGTCTTTACAGTAAAGAGGGGTGCATCTTCAGGAAAGATAAAACAAGAGGGGACACTATTTCTTGTGGGATTTAAGTAATCCGGCAGAGTTCAAATGTTAGGCACTTCCCCCTCTCTCACAGGAATTTCTCCTCTTCTCTCATCCTTTGCCATTTTACTTTCACAAGAGTCTGCTACTGATCTAGGTGAAAGTACTTCCGATTGATTCACAGACCTAGAAAATTCTATTGGCAAATTTTGATAGTGAGGAGCGTTCTCAAACATAAAATGAATTAAAACAACTTTATACACAGTGAAGCAAATTTATACACAAAAAGTGAGGTCTTTTTACCTTTTACCGTAAACACCTTGTATGGTTCCCTGGCAATAGTGCCAAAAACTTGACTTGATCTGAAATGTGCACACCCAAGTGCAGGCAGTCAAGTTGTAGTAATAATCCGGTTAAGTCCAGAGTCAAATCCATAGGTTACTATGATTGGTGTTTTAAAGTAAGAAGCAATAGAGACCAAGTAATTGGAAACTTTGATAGTTTAAAGTTATGAAATTTATTGAAAGGAATAGAAGATTCTTTCCAAGAGTTTTCTATACAAAATATAAGATAAATTCAAATGCAAAACAGTCCCCTTTAGCTTGAGGATCAGAACATGTAGTTAATCATCCAGTTTATTATACTTGTGTTTTATAACTCAACTAACTACCGTGTCAACAACAAATTAATCAGAATGTTAATATGGACTGTAAGAATTAAGAACATGATTCCAATGCCTTTCTAGAAGTTGACAAGAATTGCGTATACCGAGATTTAACCCGTCTAAAAACAAGCAAGTGTTTCTAGAAGGCATCCAACCATGGCATTAATGTTCCATTCTTTAGATAAAGCACAATAATAGTAAAGATTTAAATGTGTCATGAAGATCTAGCCAAGGTACTTGCCTTGAACCAACGGGTTTTTCCATGCAAGAGTCATTCATGACATAGAAAGAACCCATAGTTATACAAAGTACCTTAGTTTTGCTAGATGCATTCAATCCTTCAATAAGTGAAATATAAAGCATTAAAGCATAAAGGAAATGCACAGATATAGCTTATGGATAATCAATACATGTTCATCACCTCTTACTAAAGAGTGAATGAGGAACTACTCACTCTTAATTGCTTGGGTAAAGCTAAAAAAGTGAGTGATACTCATCCCTCCAAGTAGAGAACTTACAAGGTAAAGTACAATAAACGAAGAGCCGATCTTCACCAAAGATTAAGTGAATCACGTCCCACCTTTCACGGCTTTGGTAAAGCTCTAGAAAAGTGGAAGAGTTTCACTCCTCTAAGGAAGGAGGAAGCTCAAGCAATGGAAGTAAAGGACATAAACAATGAAAGTAGGAGAAAGCTAGTCACTACTTGGATGGTGGCAACCAACAAATGAAGGGTTGCTTCCTTAACCAACAAGTGGAGGGTTGCTTCCTCAACCAAAAGATGGAGGGTTGCTTCCTCAACCAATAAATGAATTAACTCACTTGATACAAGTAAATATAACATATATCTAAGATTAATCAAAATGAGTGGGAGTCTAAGCCTCCATACAAACTCCTTACTAGTTCTTGGTGTAGTCTAGGCCTACTAACCAAGCTCTCACTCCTTACTTTACAAGAGAATGTTTTTGCACCCATGAAGCTCCCCTAATGGGAATATTTATAGGCAAAGGAATGGGAAGGGGGAAGATAAGAGAGGATAAATAGTGTATGATGCCTAGTCTAAGTGAAAACCAACTACTCTGCAGGCAGTATGTTGAGGACGTTCGAACGTGAGTTAACGTTTGAACGTTATTTCTGTTTTGGCTTTATGGACGTTCAAACGTGGTCTGACGTTCGAACGTGTCTTCTGTCTTTGCTTTAGGGTCGTTCAAAGGCCAGATGGGGTTTGACTATATCACTCAAGTGGTCTGTGGTCTTCTGTGGAAACCCACTTCTGCACTTCATGCAGAACTTAGCATTTTGCACTCATCACTCTGGTCTTCAATCAAATCAAGTGGATGTTTGAATGTGAGTTGGCATTTGAACGTGGTACTCAAGTACCTCAGAGTCTTCTCTCTTGCCTACAACATGCCATGTCTCAGAAGTCTGGTCTCCTCATAGTTCAAGTGGATGTTTGGACATTAGTTAGCATTCAAACGTTCTTGCTTTGTTCCAACCGTCTCCAATTTTGTTCCCTTATGTACTTGTGTTACACTCAAGTGTGATATTTGTTGTTCTTGAGTCTTTGTTCACTTTAGGATCTGAAATGTCATCACTTAAACTCCATCAAAGTATAATTAGTCCTAAAAAGGCATAGTAATATGCAAAATTTAAGTATTAATCAGCTAGCCCTTGAGAGAGCTGCACCTTTTGAGACCGAGATTCGAGCTTCCCATGAGAGGGCTGCCTAGCTGGAGTCTGACAGCGAGGCTGCCTAAGTGAGAGCAGTGACATAGCTGTGGGCATCCCACGAGAGGGCCGCTAGAGCAGAGGCTGAGCTACGGATAGCTTAGATAAGGCTGACATAATAGCAGCTCTTGAGTGAGCTACTATGGTAGATACTCACTCCATTGAGATGGAGAAGAGGAGGGAAGTTGCTGAGAGGGCCATTGTAGGTGCCTTCATTGATGACTATGAGGAGCTCAGTGGAAAGATCTCAGTAGCTTTCCCTGCTATTGATTTCTCTGGCTTCGTCCCTTATGAGGCACTAGTGAGTGATGGTGATGAGTAGATCTTTGATGCGAGTGGATTGGGGAGTAGTGAGTGATATTAGGAGTATTTTTATCTGCATGTTTCTCTTTTTGTTGCTAGGTTATGTTCTATCTTTTGTAAATAGTTTATGAACTTCTATGGAATTAGAGATAGTTTTTCAAAAAGACAATCTTGCAAAATTTTATTTTATAATTTGAAGTGGAAAACAACAAAAATTGACTAAAACAATAAGAGATAGTTTAGGTAGACTTGTGCACCCACTAACTTGCCCCCAGCTGTTGGTAATACCTCCTTAGGTGCTCTACATTCCATGGGTAGGCCAGGGCTTTCCTCTCAAAGTTTTGAATTCTATAGGTGCCCAGTCTTATAGCTTCTGTAACCATGTAGGGTCCTTCCCAATTACAGCCTAACTTCCCTTCCCGAGAGTCCTTGGTAGATAGGATAACCTTTTTCAGGACTAGGTCCCTAGGAAAGAAGGAATGATGCTTCACTCTCGAGTTGTAGAACTTGATCATGCGACACTTGTACTTCGCGTTCCTGAGCATAGCCATCTTCTTCTACTTCTTTACTAAGTCGAGGTTGTTGCAAAGGCCTTTTTCATTAATTTTAGGGTCATGGTGTTGGACCCTAAGGTAGTGTAACCCAATTTCGACTAGTATGGCCACCTCTATCCCATTGGCTAAGGAGAAAGGGATCTCTCCTGTAGGGCTTCTTAGAGTTGTCTGGTAAGCCTATAGTACTCCTGGGACCTCTTCCACCCATCGTCCCTTGGCACTCTTCAATCTGGCCTTTAGGTTGTGGAGGATAGCTTTGATGGTGACCTCCACTTGCTAGTTCGCCTGTGGATGGGCTGGGCCCGCGTGGGGTTGATTGATCTGTAGGTCAACATAGAAGCTATTAAGGAGTTTGTTGTCAAACTGTTAGGCATTATCACTTACTATGGCATGAGGTACTCCGAAACTGCAGACTATGTTCCTCCATATAAAGTCCTTCACTTTTTGGTCTGTTATCTTGACTAAGGAGTCAGCTTCTGCCCATTTTGTGAAATAGTCAATGGCTACTACCATAATTTTGCATTGGCCCCTTCTCATGAGCAGGAGACCTAGGATGTCGATCCCCTATATTAAGAAGGGCCATTGGCTCAAGATGGTGAGCTCTTCTGGTGGCTATCTGGGCACTGTTGAAAGTGTTGACACTTCTCACACTTCCTCACAAACTCACGGGCGTCTTCGATCATACTAGGCTAGTAATAGCCTTGCCTTACTACCTTGTGAGGTAGTGCATGTCCTCCTCAATGGTTTCCACATATCCCCTCATGGATTTCTCTCATGGTATAATCAACTTCCTCGGGAGAGAGGCAGCAAAATAGTGGTATTGAATAACTCTTTTTATAAAGAGTGTCACGTAGGATGACATACTTAGACACTCTCATTCTCAAATTTTTGGCTTCCACTAGATTCTCTTGGAGAGTGCCTTCCTCTAGGTAGGCTCAGATAGGTGTCATCCAATTGGCTTCGGAGGATGCACAGTTAACATCATCCACCTCTTTCTTGAGCTTGCTTGGCTCAAACTAGTCGTCTATTAGTGCTAGACCCATGAGTATGGTTGCAAATGCAAACTTGGTGAGGGCATCTACCATGGCATCCTCGCTAGTAGAGGATCCATCAACATACAATCTCTGGCACGATTTCATGTCCATAAGGTATGCCTGCTTAGGCATGGTTGAGCCTTGTGGTAGGAGCTCGGGAGAGGGCACTGGTGACTCTAGAGGAGTAGGTGGATGGGGGCCTCTGGCCTCTGGCCTAGGAGTATGGTCTTTAGGGGCATAAGATGTCATCTCTAAGGCATCATGATTTTTGGGGATGGTGCTTAGGATTGCCTCATGGTGACTTGAGGCACTGTGTACTAGGCAGGTGAGCGTAGGGTGTATAGTGCTTCTTCCTAGGATTTTTGTGGTGGTGTAGACTTGGTCATAAAGTCTAGAATTGATTGTGCTTTTATGGTTGCCCTCGACTAGTGCTTTACGTCAAACTTGTTCAACTTTACAGCCCATTTAAGGAGTTAGCCAGATACATTTGGCTTTTCCAAGATTCCCTTTAGTGGTTGATCTATAACAACCATTATGATATGACTTTGAAAATAGTAGAGAAGGTATCTGGCGGTGGTGACAAGTACGAGGGACAACTTTTTGAGCTCTAAGTATCTTACATCTGCCCCTTGATATGTCCTACTTACGTAATATACATGCTTTTGGATTCCTACATCCTCCTTGACAAGGACAGAGATAATAGTAGAGCAAGAGGGGGAGAGATAGAGGTACAAGGTCTCTCTTGGTATAGCATGAACGAGTAAGGGGGAAACAAGGTTGGCCTTTAACTTTTGGAAGTCCTCCTCTATGTCTGGTCCCCAATAGAAGGATTTGGAGAGAATTTTAAAGAAGACAAACCTGCTGAGGGCTGCTATCCCCCATTAAGGCACTGGACCTCCTTTACAGAAGCTAGGGACTTCATATTCAAGATAGCTTTGATCTTGTTTGGGTTGGCCTCAATGCCCCTTTTGTTGACCATGATCCTAGGAATTTTCCTGAGTCCAAGCCGAATGTGCACTTTCCAAGATTTAGCTTCATCCTATAGGCTCTTAGGATGTCAAAAGTCTCTTGAAGATGTGTCAAATGGTCTACTACAGACATGCTCTTCACCAATATGTCGTCCACATAGACCTTCATGGTTTTCCTGATTTGTGCCTTGAACATCTTTTTTACGAGGCATTGGNCTTAGGCATGGTTGAGCCTTGTGGTAGGAGCTCGGGAGAGGGCACTGGTGACTCTGGAGGAGTAGGTGGATGGGGGCCTCTGGCCTCTGGCCTAGGAGTATGGTCTTTAGGGGCATAAGATGTCATCTCTAAGGCATCATGATTTTTGGGGATGGTGCTTAGGATTGCCTCATGGTGACTTGAGGCACTGTGTACTAGGCAGGTGAGCGTAGGGTGTATAGTGCTTCTTCCTAGGATTTTTGTGGTGGTGTAGACTTGGTCATAAAGTCTAGANTATAGTGCTTCTTCCTAGGATTTTTGTGGTGGTGTAGACTTGGTCATAAAGTCTACAATTGATTGTGCTTTTATGGTTGCCCTCGACTAGTGCTTTACGTCAAACTTGTTCAACTTTACAGCCCATTTAAGGAGTTAGCCAGATACATTTGGCTTTTCCAAGATTCCCTTTAGTGGTTGATCTATAACAACCATTATGATATGACTTTGAAAATAGTAGAGAAGGTATCTGGCGGTGGTGACAAGTACGAGGGACAACTTTTTGAGCTCTAAGTATCTTACATCTGCCACTTGATATGTCCTGCTTACGTAATATACATGCTTTTGGATTCCTACATCCTCCTTGACAAGGACAGAGATAATAGTAGAGGAAGAGGGGGAGAGATAGAGGTACAAGGTCTCTCTTGGTATAGCATGAGAGAGGAAGGGGGAAACAAGGTTGGCCTTTAACTTTTGGAAGTCATCCTCTATGTCTGGTCCCCAATAGAAGGATTTGCAAAGAATTTTAAAGAAGACAAACCTGCTAAGTGCTGCTATCCTCNAAATTATACAAAATGAGTCGTAAGAGCCACAATTCAGCCTTCTTTATCCTTGAGGCTCGAATTAGGAGCCTTCCACGGGTGTGAACCCTGCACCTGATATGTTTTCTCATGCAGGGTGAGCCATGCTCAATAGGGTATCTCCTAAAAAGGCTACTCCGCATCCTAAATGCATAAAAAATGGTCACATGCAACAATCCACAATCCACACCATTCCAAGCAAGAATATGCGTACAATGTTGGAATTTACCATGTCATGCCATGAAATGAGATGAGACTCATGCACGCACATCAACTCGAGTCCTTANGGAAGGCATCACCCTATAGCAATATGTGCCTTTAAGAGTGATGAAGAAGGTTTTCTCTTGGTCTTGAGGAAACATGCTAATCTTGTTATACTTTGAGTAAGCATCTAGAAAGCTCAGGAGCTCGTGTCCCATAGTGGCATCAATAAGGATGTCAATGCGTAGAAAGCTTTNCATGTTATGCCAATGTGTATGAATCCGTCATTTATGTGGCACATCAAATGACATTTGTAAATCTAGAGTCTTTCTTGAGGCAATTATTTATAGACTTACACTAAGGGTAACTTAACCCACACGAAATTTATATACTTCCACTGAGGTTTTCGGGTACACCCACACATTTTATGGACCGAACCAAGGGAATGCGTACCCCAACTATCGGGCCTTGCACCCGAGGGATCTTCTATCCCTTCTTACTAACCCCAACCCAATTTATCGTGCAAATCGTGCGAATCAGCTAGGTCTTCGACCCAATTTTTCCAAGCCCACCCGTCATCCACCAAGTATGGTGTTAATGACAACCATGCACACACACCCACCCTCATGATGTTATGTCCCTGTGCATATACAATATAATGTCTAATATGTTATGAATGACATCTGAACTATTTCAACACATTCCATGGGCAATTATATCCAAGCATATAATTTTCATAACCCATCAATGCCAATATATCACAAGTATGTATATATATCAACAATTCCTACAACACAATTTCCAAGCGCGTTATCACATAATCATGCTATCAACACACTAAATTCACAAGGGCATAACATAAACACATAACATGCCCACAATTTACATAAGTCAAGAGTCACATTAGGTCAATCTCACATACCCAATTCAAGATGAAATTTATTCTACTTATTCTCAATACCCATTTACTCAAAAAATTTTTTTACAACAATAGGCAAGTGACACAACTTCTATGAACGTACCCATTTTCAATACCCATTTCACTAAATTTTCAACATTAGGCAAGTGTTAAAATTCTCTAACAACCTACCAATTCCATATAATCATTCTATGTTGCAAATAAACCTAATTAGGGAGAAAACCCTACATTTTGAAGCATAAAATCAACATAAGAAGCTTCAAGAATACAACTCAAGCTCTAATCCAAGCTTTCCCAAAATTTCATTTTTTTTCAAATCTTTGGTGAAAGCCTTCATTTTTGGTATGGTTGTATAGCCCTCATCGATGAGAACAACTTTAATACTTGGCTCGATTCAATTCAACGTCCGTAGAGTCATAGATTGTAGAGTGAAGGTGGAGTTTTCTCACTTTTTCCCTCTCTTCCCTCTCTTCTCTTCCAACGTGAGAACCAGCTGATGAATAGGGGAGAAATCTGATTTTTCTCCCCTATTTATACTCTTATAGGATACTTGGCCCAAAATAAGCCACATGACCCTTTTTTCCCAGATCCGTTTTCACCCCGAAACGATTAAATTTTATCTCGGTTCAAGTTCAAAATATTTTTATTTTAACTTGCTTTAATTTATTTTCCAACTTTTAAAATTTTATTTAAAAATTCATTTTTGGATCACCAGAGGCCCGATCGCCTCGTAAAATGCAAAAAATTTGATTATTTTAGAATTCAAGGAAAATTGATGGTATAGTTAGATTTTAGGAGACAAATCCAATGGTGAGGTTCGTTTCGTCATTTGAGCTCTAGAAAATTTAGATGTCGGATCTAGAGTATACTTCCGGAACATAGAGACATGGAACACCGCATGAACACCCGATGAATTTGGTAGTAACGCCAACTAGTAAGCCACTATACCCACCCTCTTGAGTACCTCGAAGGGCTCGATAAACCTCGATGACAACTTTTCATGCTTTCTGAATCTGACCACTCCCCTCTTACACATCACCATCAAGAAGACATGATCACCAACCTCAAATTTCAGAGGTCGCCTCTGCCTATCAACATATCTCTTCTATTCTCTCTGAGTTGTAAAAAGATGCTTCCAAATTAAGTCCACCTTCTCCGAGGTATCTCTAATCAGATTTGGACCCGTGGAGGGTCTCTCTCCCAGCTCCGTCCAACATACTAGAGAATGACAAGGCCTCCCATATAACATACAACAAGGCCTCCCATGTAATGTCTCATAGGATGCCATCTATATGCTCACTTGATAACTGTTGTTATAGGTGAACTCCACTAAGGGTAAATGATCTTCCCAACTACCCTTGAGATCTAGGACTCATGTCCGCAACATGTCCCCTAAAACCTGGATGGTTTTCTCCGAGTGACCATCCGTTTGGGGATGAAAGGTTGTACTCATCGTTAACTGTGTCCCCATGACCCATTGGAAGCTCTCCCAAAAGTGAGCCTTAAACATGGGGTCCTAATCTGATACTATAGATACGGGCACCCCATGCCACTAGACCATCTCCCGTGTATACAACCTGCAGAACTGTAATGTCCATGGCAAGTGAGACAAAAAATCCATCGTGATGTACTCTTACTTCCACTCAGCCACCTTCAAAGGCTGGAGCAATCCTACTGGTCTCTAGTGCTCAACCATCACCTATTGACACGTGAGACATCTACTGACAAAGTCTCCAATGTGCCTCTTCATTCCATTCCAATTGTACTAGCAAAGGAGATTATGATAAATCTTTGTGACGCCTGGATGAACCACAAAATAGGAACAATGGAACTCCCTAAGGATCTCTTCTCTCAAATCCGAAGACTAGGGAACTATAACTATTCCCCTATACCAAAGACTACCATCTGCATGAATGGCCTAGCCCTCATCACTTGTATCAAACTGTACCCAGTCCCTGATGGACAATATCTCTATGTCCTGCCCCTGGGACTCGATCACTCTACTCAGTAGGGAAAACGAAGCCACCAAACTTTCCAAAGTGCCCTGAGCCTGACCCCTGTAGTGTAGCCAAAACTGTCCCCCAGTCTCGAGCATCTGTTACTCTCAGGAAGCCACACTAGCCAATACTCCCCGTGACTTTCGGCTGACTGCATCAGCCGCCACATTTGCCTTACCAAGGTAGTAATGCAAAGTGAAGTCGTAATCCTCTAAATACTTCATTCACCTATATTGCCTCATGTTGAGGTCCCATTGTGTAAAGATGTATTTCAGACTTTTGTGGTCTAAAAACACCTCAAATTGCTCACCATATAAATACTGGTGCCAAGCCTTCAAGGCAAAGACAGTGGCCGCCATCTCCATGTCGTGCGTGGGGTAGTTCTACTTGTGGTTCTTTAATTTTCAGGAACCATAAGCCACCACCCTCCCGGATTGCATCAAAACACAACCAAGTCTGTCTCTGGAGGCATCACAGTACACTGTGTACAGCTATCCCCTCTCAGGGACTATCAACATAGTTGCTGAGGTATGTCTTATCTTCCACTCCTAGAACGCCTTCTCATACGATTCATCCCACTAGAATTTGACCTCCTTCTAGGTCAACCTTATCATATGTGCAGCTAGTCAGAAGAAGTTCTCGATGAACCTCCGGTAGTACCCTGTCAATCCCAAGAAACTACATATCTCGAAGGCTAACTTAAATCTCTCCTAACTCATAACTACTTCAACCTTCTCTGAACCAACCAACACACCTGAAGTCGACACCATGTGTCCCATAAATTTTACCTTCATAAGCCAAAATTCACATTTTGCTGAACTTGACGTACAACTAATGGTCCCTCATGGTCTGCAGAATAATCCTCAAGGGACCCTCATGCTCCTCCTCACACTTTGAGTAGATCAGGATGTCGCCAACAAACACTACAACAAACTGATCTAAATAAGGTTGAAATACCTTATACATGATACCTATGGATGTCGCAGGGCATTCGTCAGTCCAAATGGCATCACAATGACCTCGAAATGCCCACACTGTGTTCTGAACATTGTCTTGGGATATTTGTCTCCCTAATCCTCAACTGATGGTAGCCTATGTGGAGATCTATTTTGGAGTAGACTCGCACTACCCTTAGCTGGTCAAACAAATCATTAATTCTCAGGAAAAGGTACCTATTCTTGATGGTGACTCGGTTCAACTACCGATAGTCTATACACGATCGAAGGGTCTTGTCCTTCTTCTTGGCAAACAATATTGAAGCACCCCATGGTGAAGTGCTAGGTCTAATAAAGCCCTTGTCCAATAATTTCTATAATTGGACCTTGAGTTCTTTCAACTCAGCTAGCGCCATCCTATGCGGAGTCATCAAAATAGGAGATGTACCCGGATGCTACTCGATGCTAAAGTCTACATCCCTATGGGGAGGTAATCCAAGTAATTTGTCAGGAAAAATGTCCTCATACTCACAGACAACCCAAGGTAGGCGTAACTCTTACTCATCTCATCCTCTAGAGTAAGGCTCGCAAGCTAACCCATTAACTTCCCATGCCATCGTGAGTCGTACACGGCTTGGGGAAAATCATTGTACTTTTCCCCTGAAACTTGATACAAACACCGTCTAGTGTGTAGGCAGTTTCCCTCTTCTAATCATAGTGAATGATGACTTAGTGTGTCGCTAACCAATCCATCTCGAGGATAACATCGAACTCTGACATGTCCATAACCCTAAGGTCCATGGTGAGTAGAACCCTCGAGATCTCTAACTCACAACCCTGACATATCTGATCAATATGAACCCTAGCTCCTAGGGGTGAATTCACATACAAAGACTCTTCTAAGGTATCAATCTCTAAGTCTAAATCCTTCACACATGATGCAGAAATGAATGAATGCGTTGCACCAGAGTCAAATAACACTCTAAACCATAATAAAAAGAGTAGAAATGTATGTTCAATGACTGACAGATCCACTGGCTCAGCCTGAGGTGTGATGGCGTAGACACGCCCCTAGGTCCTCGAAGTTCTGGCCTGTATGCTCTATCCTCGACCTCGGCCTATGCCTCGGCCTATCTAGCCTGACTACAGAGTTCTCGCTTAGAAAATGGTAAGGGCTTGGGTGGTGCCCTGGAATTGATATTGACTTCCTTGGCCCGTTGTGTGGTAAAGAGAAATAAAGTATGTCTATGGCTGCCCCACTAATGACTGGGACTCAAATGTCCCATAACCCTGAGATCCTTATCTTTATAGACAATCCTGCCTCACGTGACTCGGTTGGTGGTAACGATAGCAAGTCCTCTGACTTGCCTAATATGTTATCCTGAAGTTTCCCCCGCCTTGAGAGGATCAACCTTGGCCTTGGTCCTAATAGCCACGACCCTGCCCATGCTGTCCCTGCGAAGTAGAAGTCCTCTGCTTCTTTCCGGAGCTAAAAGTAGAGGATTAACCCTCCTTCTTCTTGTCCTTAGCACCCACCTCATGGATGCTTCGTGCATCATCAACCTCTCTCTCAATAGCCATAGCTGTCTTGACCATTGAGTCCAAGTCTTGTAGGTGGTGGCCCAAGTCCAAGTGAAAAGAAAGAGTGTGAAGGAATAGTGTATGCCGCCCAAGTCCAAGTGAAAAGCCAGCTACTTTGTAGCCTGCCTGTGGAGAACATTTGAACTTGAGTTAGCGTTCGAACGTTGTCTCTATTTTTCCTTTATGGGTGTTGGAACGTTGTATGGTGTTCAAACGTTTCTTCTATCTTTGCTTTATAGGCATTCAAATGCCAGATGGGGCCTGACCTTCACACTTAAGTGGCCAGTGGTCTTCTGTGGAAACCTATTTCCACACTCCATGCACATCTTGGCGCTTTGCACTCATCAGTCTGGTCTTCAATCAATTCAAGTGGACGTTCAAACATGGGTTAGCATTCGAACGTAATACTCAAGTACCTCAGAGTCTTCCTTCTTGGTTGCAACACGACATGTCTCAACAGTCTGGTCTTTAATCAATTTATGTGGACATTTGAACGTGAGTTGGAGTTGAAACGTTCTTGGCTTGGTCCAAGCATTTCCAATTTCTCTCCAGGATATGTTATTGTTGCATGAAAGTTTGATACTCATTGCCTTTAGTCCCTTGTACAATTTATGGCCTAAAATGTAATCATTTAAACTCCATCAAAGTATAATTAGTCTTAAAAGAGCATAGTAATATGCTAATTTTAACTACTAATCACACCCCCAACCTAAATATTGCTAGTCTCTAGTAATACAACAACAATGCAATGAAAATCTATTTCTAATGCCTTTTTTGTAGGTTATCCAGTTGCATTTAGCTTATTCAACAAGCCGTTGAACCACTAGGTTTACCCTAATGGATGAGTGTTGTCTCGTGAGGGCTTTTAGTGAAGCTACCCACAAACTTCAGTCGAACAAATGTGTATGTGGGATTGCTGGTTAAAGTAAATTAGCATCATGGTCGCTGAGATACCCAACCCTCAATTTTGACTTACATCCCACATACTCCTCTTTTATAGGTATTTATTCTATGCAAAAATTAGCATCAGTCATATTGGCATTTGGAATTCCCTGTGTAGTAGGAATGGTCATTCTAGAAACAAGAATTGTTACATAAAAAATATTCCACTTTACCACCTTCCATGGTTAGCTTTGATTTCACAAACCTCTCTTAGAAGTGCCCTCAACAAAAAATTCACTCCAGTTATAGTGACTTGTCTCTCAAAGGGCATGTGATCAGAAGATGGCCAGTGAAAGAATTGTATGCATAGTTAGAAAGGGAGTAAAATTTTTAAGAAAGTAGACCTATCATGTTCTTAGCATAATCTCATGGAAGAATATCGATGTACTTAAAGAAATACTATTAAACATACCCTAGTTTTTGGTTGATAACACACACATGCATCAAACTTAAGATCAATTAGGGCTTTCTAAAGGTTGTAGTGTGGCTAGAGGTCAGTGGCTAACGAAATGATGTCAACGGTATTCAAAAGCTATCTTTTCCTTATGTAGTGTAGCACATTCCTTTCTTTCTTTTCGATCTTTTGCCAAGAAATTGTATTTCTTTCTTTCATTTTTCTCATTTTTCACTTTCTTGGCAATTCACTGTTTATCTATTTTTTTTTCTTTTCAGTTGTTTCCACCAATTTTTATTTCAGTGAACAATAGCCACTATGGTATTTTCTATTTTTCTTGGCTTTCTATATCATACTGATTTATAAGAGGGTGCAAGAAAATTAGATAGCAAGGTATGTTAAGTGTATTCTCTTGTGGCTTGGTTATCATATGGGTTTTTTGAAAAAGAAATCATTCATTCTTTTAAAAGAAGTGGCTAAGTCTCAAAGTCAAATCAAAGATGGCCTAAGATCCATTCTCAAGTATGTCGTATGTAAAGGTTCCCTGTGGGATATGTCAGTAGATCACTTTAGTTGCATCAATCAAAGCAAGGATAGTGAGATTACTGACAAAAAAATTGGAAGTGAAAGAGCTTAGTTTGAGTAAATGTTGATATCCTCTCAAAAGTATCATAGAGCTCAAAACTTACCATGGTATTCTTTATCATCTCCACTGGTTATGTCGGGTGTTTCAAGGAATGTTGGTTATATAGCAATTCCATTTTTTGGGTCTGATCATCTTGTACCTTAAGAATAACAAATACTAATATACATATGATATTTCGAGCATAGAGAAAATACCATTGTTCAAGGTTTTGTGGTTTTAAGTCTAGATTGCTAAGTTATGTGTTGAACCGATCAAGTGATGAGTTACTTTAACGAACGGTCTCAAAATCCACATTTGTTCTATCATTTATTAACAATAATTACTAAAGTACTAATTCTATACATGCATTTAAATAGATAGAATTGATAAACTGAATCATTCATTTCATATGATTGTTTACATCAACATCAACATCGAAGATTCAATTCCTCTACAGAAATGAAAACACACAAAATCTTCAAATACCACAATAACTTATCAAAGAAGAAACAAACAAAAAGACCCCAAATATCCACAACAAACTACCAAAGAAAGATGAAGCTCATCCTCAAAAGAAGAAACACACACCCAAATCCATCAAGAACAGAAATACCCCCTCTCACTATCCTCCAAACCCACCATGTCTGCCAGGTCCAGCCCTCAGAAAGTAAAGGATCTCGTCCTTCTTAGCTTCTATGGTAAGCATGATGTCTCGTAGAGACCATCGGGTGCTGGAATTGGCACTAGGCCGTGCCTCCTCCTAGGGTTGCTCTCTTTCTGCATCTATCTCTCTCTCCTCCTCCTCCTTATCAAGTACATCTTGCACCTCGTCCACTCCTCGGGTAGGTGGCACCTCTTGTCTTGCCATCGGGCCGCAACTATGACCTTAGCTCCTCCCAAAAAAATGCCTTGTTCAGTGGCCCCATGGGCTTTTGAATCATCATTTCTGGCCTCACCCTAATCCCATGATCTTTGCATATTTGAGTCACTAGGGTACCAAACGGGAGCGAGTTGCACTTCACAACGCATCCTTTCTTAATTTTTGTCAAGATAAGGGAAGGGAGGTCGATGCTATGGCCTTTCCCAAGTGCATAAAGTAACCGGGCCACGTCGGGTAGGATTTTATTTTTTCATCCTATTGGAACAAAGTTTGACACCGCAATCAAATTTAACAGTTTGTATTTATCCATGAGCTCCCCATGTCGGAAGAATCTCCATCCTGACCAAGAAAAACCAGTCATCCCCATTAGCTCGGTGCCCACAATGTTCAATGCCATATTCTTTTTTGGGGGGTAGGTGGGGCTTTGCACCCGAGGCATTTCTTACCTAAACTCCCTAATGTATTCCTCATGCACATCAATATGTGCCCGCCTTACATATGTTTGAATTGCCCCTTTGATGATCTCGGTGTTGGAGTAAAACTCCTGCACCAAGTAAACAATGGCTTCTCCCCTGTTCCGTACATACAACACCCAACCTCTCCTCTCTATATCCTCAAGCAAACCCAACTCAGAAAAATCACTCAACACCACATCTCTTTCACAAACTATAGCGTGGGTTTGGTAGAAATTCTCATACCTGTCTGCCTTGAGAGTTATAGCGAAGCAAGTTTTACTGTACCTTTGCATAATAAGTGGCCTCCCTTCCCTTACTTCAATGTTCTCCTCCATGAAATTAGGCTCCTGGTTTGTTGGGTTGCTCCTAGTAGGTAATTTGACTCTTGGAGGCATGGTTTTTCGGTTTTGAGGGTGTTAGGGCTTGAAAAGTTTGATTTTGTTGTCGGAGTGATGATAAATGATGTGGGAATGGCTTTGGGATGGTTGTTTTTGGGTGAAAATAGAGAATGGGTGGTGCTTTGAGGTGTGGGTAATGAAAAATTGCCTTAGGATTTTGAGGTTTTGAATGGTTTTGGGGTTTTTGAAGTGAGGAAGACGATCCAGGCTTTTATAGCCTGATAATTGTCGTTCAAACGTGGGTTACGTTCGAACGTGTCTTTAAGGATTTTAAATAGATCATTCGATCATGGGTAACGTTTGAACGTGGTGAACTCCCAGTACTTTTGAAGTTTTTTACAGACCAAAGTACTGTAAGCTCTTCTCATTCGAACGGTCTATTGGCGTTCAAACGTTGAGAGCTCCTAGTAAATTTGTTTCCATCAGAGGCTTCATCAGAGGTCAAGTATTGCAAGCAAGTGACATTCGAACGTCACTTGGCATTCGAACGTCGAATGAAAAATCAAAAATTTTTCTACACTACACTATACACAATTAGAGAGGGCTAAACACACAAGTTTGAATAAAAAATTAATGGTGTCTTAGGACAAGTCCCTAACCATGCTTAAGGTTGGTATTTTGGGACGTTCCTTACTCTGTCCATATTTTCATTTCAGTTAAAAGAGTTTAGTACAAAAAGTTTTTTACACTTTTTACAAAAAAATTCGGACCCTTACCTTTCATCCCAACAAAACATAGTTTTCAACAAAGAATAATCTAATCTGAGTCTCCCTCTGTATCCGTGTAGTTAGAACAACCAATGATTCTTCCAATTTTCTCTCTCACAAATCAGTTAAGTAAAGTATCGGAATAACATGGCATTTTAGGGTAATCCTTACTCAGCCCATTCATTATCCAGTCTAAACGATTGAGTGCGACCGAAAATTGGTTTAGAACACTGATTATATCTTTTATCATGAAAGACTCTGCTACACTATTTATAGGCACCTAGCCGTTTGGCACGACAGTGTTTAGCAAAAGTGCTTCTACCACAGAGGGGTTTTGCGTGTTCTTCTCGGATCTCATTCTTTCTTACCAGTCTTGCTTTTCTTATGATCACAGCATGCACATCAGATGGAAAAGTGCACAAAACTCCCAGACTAAACCAAAAAAGTTTAACATCCATGCTTTCTACGCTTTAAGACACATTTTCTGGTTCTTTAACGTCTGCCAGTCACAAAGACGATTAAAGTTGACACACAGACATAATCATTAATTTATACAAAATACAAGGCAAGATACACAATATGTTCAAAAATAGCAACAACAACAGCAAAAACAAAAAATATTACGGGCATAAAATATGAATTGTAGTTCTCACCTGTCTAACCTAAATTGAACATTGTCCCCAATGTTTCCAATTTACCAATATTTTGAGCTTAGAGATGAGGTTGAAAGGTAGAGATCTAGTTCATCTGCCGAAACCTACAAGGAAAATACACAAATTAATCTTCTCTATGTAGATTTGGGTTTCCACTACGATGAAAATCCTTGATTGTAAGTGCGGACAGAAGAAGAAGATTCATGTACAAATAGAGTAAACAAATGCATATCATGAAACAAAGGATTGGGTCTTTGGGTAATATGGTCATGGGACTGTTGGGAGTTGGGTCATGTTTACAAAAGGTCGCAAACAGTCAAGAATTTGAAGGAGAAAGAAGAAGAAAAATGAAAGAAAAAGGGAAAGGTAGTGGGGACAAAGAATAAGGGGGTGGGGACTTTATAAAGGTGTTCCTGTGGGTCGGGTCTGATTAGGTTTTTCTTGACCCGACCCCTTTTTGTGTTAGCAGACGCGAATCTCGAAGGGATATTCTGGGTCCATTAAAAGAATGGTTTCCACATTTTTAACAAAATTCTCCAAAAATGGTTTCAACCGCTGACCATTAATAGTAAAGACATTACCGTTCGAGGGGTTTTCCACTTCTACTGTTCCGTATCCACACACCTTTTTGACAATATAAGGTCTAGTCCACTTGACTTTAACTTACTAAGAAAAAGGCGGAGTCTTGAATTAAACAACAAAACTTTTTGAGCAAGTTCAAAAGACTTCCGCACTATGTTCTTGTCATGAAAAATTTTCATCCTGGATTTCGCAATCTTAGCATTCTCATATGCTTCATTTCTCAATTTCTGCAATTTGTTAATTTGAAGTTTCCTTAACTGTTCGACCATGTCTAGGTCAAAGTTCATTGCTTTAATAGCCCAGTATGCCCTATGTTCCAGTTCCACATGTAAGTGACAAGGCTTGCCATAGATTAATCGATAAGGAGACATGTCTAAAATTGTTTTAAAAGCAATGCGATATGCCCAGAGTGCATCAGTTTGTCTTTAACAACCAATCTTTGCGGTCTGGATTTACTATTTTTTCTAAAATTAATTTGATCTCCTAATTAGCTAATTTCAGCCTGTCCGCTAGTCTGTGGATGATAAGGGATAACAATTTTGTGAAAAATAAAGTATTTTTTTTATCAAATTCCAGAAAGGACGATAGCAAAAATGAGCACCCCCATCACTTATGCTTGATTTCAGAATTCCAAACTAATTCACAAAATTTTTTTTTAAAAAATTTGATCACAGTTTGGTGATCATTATTCCGGCATGAAATTGCCTCAACCTATTTGGACACATAGTCTACAACCACTAAAATGTATAGATAGCCAAAGGTGGGGGGAAATGGTCCCATAAAATCGATGCCTCAATAGTCAAAAGTTTCAATCACCAGAATGGGGTTTAAGGGCATCATGTTTCTTTTTGAAATGATCCCCAACCTTTTGCATATATCGCAAGTTAAACAAAAGGCATGGACATCTTTGAAAAGTGTGGGCCAATAAAATCCACACTGCAGTTTTTCTTAATGAAAAATGGCCACCACATACTTCAAAATGGTAAAATGATATTACCTATTTGCTTTCATGAGCGGGGATGCAACATTTTAGGATCTGATCCTTACAGTTCTTAAATACATATGGATCTTCCTAAAAGATGTTACGAACCTCCCTTAGAAATTTCTGTTCATCCATGGTGGTGAAGGACAGAGGGAGCATTCCAGTAGCAAGGAAATTAGCAATATCAGTGTACTATGGGGATCTCATCAATTATGAACAATTGTTCATCGGAGAATTTTTCATTGATCAACAATCTATCCTCGTAAAATTCATACGTTAATCTGCATAGATGGTCTACCACCACATTCTTAACATCCTTCTTGTCCTTAATGATTAGATAAAACTCTTGGAGTAAGAGTATCCATCTTAAGAGCCTAGGCTTAGCATCCTTCTTTGTGAGCAAGAATTTTAGGGATGCATGGTTAGTGAATATATTAACAGAAGAACCAATAAGATAGGAACAAAATTATTCCAAAGAAAAAACTATAGCAAGCAATTAGTTTTCAGTTGTTGAATAATTCATTTGAGCATCATTCAAAGTTTTGCTTGCATAGTAAATCACATGTGGTTTCTTATTCTTTCTTTGCCCTAACACAGCACCTACAACATAGTCAGTTGTATCACACATTAGTTCAAAGGGTAGAGTCCAGTTAGGAGGCTGCATTATTGGGGCAAAAATTAACATGCCTTTAAGCTTGTCAAATGCTTTTTGGTATGCTTCATTCCAATCAAAGATTATGTCTTGACTCAAAAGATGACACATGGATTTTATTATGGTACTGAAATCTTTTATGAATCTCCTATAAAAGCCTACATGTCCTAGGAATGATTGAACATCCTTTACAGTCTTGGGAGCAGACAAATTTTCTATCAGATCTATTTTTGCCCTTACCAACTTTCATGCATTCAGACGACACAATGTGACCCAATACAATGCCTTGTGTTACCATGAAATGATATTTTTCCCAATTAAGTACTAGATTGGCCTCCTGACATCTTACCAATACCTTCTCTAGGTTGGTCAGACATGAATCAAATGAGTCAGCATAGACAGAGAAGTCATCCATAAACACCTCAAAAAATTTCTCGACCATGTCATTGAACAAGATCAACATGCATCTTTGGAATGTTGTAGGAGTGTTACAAAGTCCGAATGACATCCTTTTGAATGCAAAGGTGCCAAAGGGGCATGTGAATGTGATTTTCTCCTGATCATTGAGTGTTATCTCACTTTGATTGTACCCGGAATACCCATCTAGGAAACAGTAAAATTCATAGCCAAGAAAGGGAAGAGGGAAATGGTCTTTCATAGTCACCAAAATGAGTTTTCGATAATCGGTACACATCCGCCATCCTGTGACGACTTGAGTTAGTACTAGTTAATTTGCATCATTTTTTACCCTACGACCCCAGACTTTTTGGGCACAACTTGGGCTGGGCTAACCCATTTGCTATCAGAGATGGGAAAGATTATCCCTGCATCTAAGAGCTTAAGCACCTTCATTCTCACAACTTTCTTCATGCGAGGGTTCAATCATCGTTGCATTTGACAAGAGGGTTTTGAATCATCTTCCAAGTGTATAGCATGATTACAGATTAATGAGCTTATACCTTTCAAGTCAGCGATGGTCCACCCAATGGTGCTTTTGTGACTTTTAAGAACTTCAATCAATTTAGAATCTTGCAAGTCTGTGAGCTTAGATGAAATTACCACTGGGTATTACTCGTCCTCTCCTAGGAATGCATATTTAAGGTCACATGGGAGAGGTTTCAATTCTGGCTTTGGTGGCCTGACACTTAATGAAAGTAACTTTGTACCACTTGGTGAAAGTTCCTTGAATTTGGGGGCCCATGTCTCAATAGCATGAGTGGGGGCAATTC
Organism: Ilex paraguariensis; assembly: GCA_963454935.2. Classification (NCBI taxonomy): domain Eukaryota; kingdom Viridiplantae; phylum Streptophyta; class Magnoliopsida; order Aquifoliales; family Aquifoliaceae; genus Ilex; species Ilex paraguariensis. Next base: position 451,141 of record CAUOFW020004147.1, read on the forward strand.
TTTGGATCATCATTTGTTGTCTCAGATGTGATGGATTCTGACTAAGAAGATTTAGTGGGGTTTTCACAGAATGTGTTATTCAAATGTTCCTGAACCAACGACTCAATGAAATTTATTTGTCTCTCTTCGTTGTTCTCTCTTGGGTGTTTGGCAACATTGAAAATATTCTGCTTAAGAGTCATATTGGGAAAGGTTAACTTCATGACCCCATTCCTACAATTTATTAGAGCATTTGAAGTTGCTAGGAAGGGTCAACCAAGAATTACGGGAATTAGGTTCTCAAAATGCTTTGCTAGCTGAGTGTCTAGAAGGATGAAGTCAATAGGAATGACAAAGTTGTCCACTTGAATAAGTACATCTTTGACAATGCCCCTAGGGATTTTTACAGATTTTTCTGCCAACTGGAGTGCGACACAAGTGGGTTTGAGTTCAACCAGACCCAACGGCTAGTAGACGAAAAAAGGGAGCAAGTTGATACTAGCTCCAAGGTCTCACAGTGCTTGTTCGATTATGAAGTTTCGAATAACACATAACACTATCGGACACCTTAGATCTTTGTATTTTGGAGGAGTTTTGTGTTGAAGTAGGGCACCGGCTTGTTTTATCAGGAAAGCTCTTTTTTGAACATTCTGGCTTCTTTTGACTGTGCACAAGTCGTTCAAAAACTTGGCATAAAGTGAAACCTATTTGATTGCATCTAGAAGTGGGATGTTTATTTTTACTTGCTTAAAAAACTCATAAATGTTAGGCTGATTATTTAACTTCTATGTTGTTTTGAGTCTATGAGGAAAAGGAGCGGGAATAGGACACGGGGGTCCCTTTTGTTTTGATGGTTCTAGGTCTTGTTCAATTACAAGTTCAGGCTCCTCCTCAATTACAAGTTCAAGCTCTACAGGTTCAGGCTCAACTGGTGAGTTAACTGGGATTGACGCAGGTTTTGGCTTGAGAATTAGCATGTTTCTAATGGTTTTGTCAATCACCTTGCCACTTCTCAGTGTAGTGACAACTTGGGCTTGGTCATGTAGAATTTTTCACTTGGAATTGGCCTTATGGCGGTTTTGGTTGGGTTGGAAACATGCCCTTCTCATGTGTGGGCATTGATTCGGTCAATCTTTGGGTGTGGCTTTTGAGATCCTCAAAATATTGAATGGTCTGGTTTTGAATTTATTAAAAGCCTAAGTGGAACTATTGTTATAGTTCATTTGGCTGTACATAAACTAATTCAGGGTATCCTCAAGGCTCCTCTTTTGTGGTGGATGGTATGGTTGATACGTGGGAGGTCCTTGAGGTGGTGGGTGTGAATCTTGTTGTTCGTTCATGGAAGTTGGTTGTGTGTTTCTCCAACAGAAGTTCAGGTGGTTCCGCCATCCTAGAGTGTATGTTTCAAAGTATGGGTTGGAGTAAGGCTTGTTGAAGATAAAAATTACATTTGTTTGCTCCAACATAACCTCTTTGAAAGCTGGAATGGTAGGACACTCCCAAGTAGGGTGTCCTGTCAGTGCACATATCCCATACACTTATTCTGTGGGAGAGCCAAAGTCAATTTGATGAACCTTTTTCATCTCTAAAGCTTTAAGCTTTCAAGATAGGGTGGACATTTTTGCACTTAGGTCATCATCATCTCTCAAGACATACTTACCCCCTTGGGTAGTAGATGGTTTGGCTTCCACAATGGTAAGGGAGGCTAAGTCCCACATCTGTGAACTGTCAAATATGGTGTCAAAAAAATTGAATACCTCCTCTGGACTCTTACCCATGAACTCTCCTTGAGCCATCATTTCAACAAACTAACATAGTCTAGTGGGCTGGGAGTCATAAAAGAATCCTACCAAAGTCCAAATTTCAAAAGCATGGTGTGGGCAGGACTAGAGTAGATCCTTGAATCTCTCCCAACTTTGGTAAAAGGTTTCTCCTTTGACCGAAAAATTCATAATTTGCCTTTTCAGTGTATTAGTGCAGTGTACAGGGAAAAACTTTCTAAAAAATTCATTTTATAGTGCATGCCAATCAAGTATTGAAAGAGCTTTTAAAGAATTTAGCCATTGTTTAGCTTTATTTTTTTAGGAAAAATGAAAAAAATTTCATTTTGGCTAGCTCAAAATTGTCTTGAAACGTTCCACATACTTTCTCAAACTCTTTTATGTACATATATGGATTTTCTATTTTGAGTCCATGGAATTGAAGGAGTAGTTGAACTATCCTCGGCTTTACAGTAAAGAGGGGTGCATCTGCAAGAAGGATAAAACAAGAGGGGACACTATTTCTCGTGGGATTTAAGTAATCTCACAGAGTTCAAATGTTAGGCACTTCTTCCTCTCACAGGAACCTCTCCTCATCTCTCATCATTTTTCATTCTACTTTTACAAGAATCTGCTACTGATCTAGGTGAAGGTGGTTTCGGCTTATTCACAGACCCAGATGATTCTGCCCGCATATTTTGATAGTGAGGAGCGTCCTCAGACATAAAAACAATTATAACAAATTTATCCATAGTGAAGCAAATATATATACAAAAAGATAGGTCTTTTTACCTTTTACCTTAAAACACCTTTTATGGTTCCCCGACAACAATGCCAAAAACTTGACTTAATCCAAAATGTGTACACTTAAGTGCAGGCAGTCAAGTTTTAGTAATAATCCGGTTAAGTCCGGAGTCGAATCCACAGGAAACTATGATTAGTGTTTTGAAGTAGTAGTGATAGAAACCAAGTAATTGGAAACCTTGAGAGTTTGAAGTTATGGGATATCCTGAATAGAATATAAGATTCTTTTTAAGAGTTTTCTAGACAAAATATAAGATAAATTCAAATGTAAACAGTCACCCCTTTAGTTCGAGGATCAGACCATGTGGTCAATCATCTGGTTTATTATACTTGTACTTTATAACTCAATTAATTCCATGTGAACAACAAATTAATCGAAAGATAAAGATCGAGTGTGAGAATTAAGCATATGGTTCGGATGCCTTCTTAGAAGTTTACAATAATTTTCTGTGCCGAGACTCAACCTGTCTATAAACAATCAAGTGTTTTTACAAGGCATCTAACCATGGCATTAATGTTCCGTTCTTTAGATAAAGCACAATAATGGTGAAGATTGAAATGTTGTCATGAAGATCTAGTTGGGGTACTTGCCTTGAACCAATGGGTCTTTCTATGCAAGAGTCATCCGTGACATAGAGAGAACCCATGGTTATACAAAGTACCTTAGCTTTGCTAGATGTATTCAATCATTCAATAAGCAAGTGAAATATAAAGCATTAAAGCATAAAAAAAATGCACAATTATAACTTTCGGATAATTTATACATATTCATCACCTCTTACAAAAGAGTGAATGAAGAACTAGTCACTCTTTATGGCTTGGGTAAAGCTAGAAAAGTGAGTGATGCTCATTCCTCCAAGTAGAGAACTTACAAGGTAAAGTACAATAAGCGAGGAGCTGATCTTCGACGAAGAATGAGTGAATCATGTTCCACCTTTCACCGCTTCGATAAAGCTCTAGAAAAGTGGAAGAGTTTCAACCTTCTAAGAAAGAAGAAAACTCAAGCAATGGAAGTGAAAGACATAAACAATGAAAGTAGAAGAAAGCTAGCCACTTTTAGAGGGTTGCTTCCTCAACTAAAAAAATGGAGGGTTACTTCCTCAACCAAAATATGGAGGGTTGCTTCCTCAACCAAAATTTGGAGGGTTGCTTCCTCAACCAAAAGATGAACTAACTCCCTTGATACAAGCAAATATAACATACATCTAGCTACATGAGTGGGAGTCTAAGCCTCCATCTAGCTCTCTACTAGTTCTTGGTGTAGTTTAAGCATTAAAAACCAAGTTCTAGTCTTCTACCAAAAACCATTCCCTTTCTCCTTTTTAAAGGCTCCTCCAAGGGGAGTATTTATAGGCAAGGAGGAAGGGGGGAGACATGATTGTGTGAAGGAATAGTGTACGCCACCCAAATCCAATTGAAAAGCCAATTACTCTGTAGCCTGCCTGTGGAGAACGTTCGAACGTGAGTTGGCATTCGAACGTTGTCTCTGTTTTTCCTTTATAGGCGTTTGAACGTTGTATGGCATTCTAACGTTTCCTCTATCTTTACTTTATAGGCGTTTGAACTCCAGATGGGGCCTGACCGTCTCATTCAAGTGGCATGTGGTCTTCTGTGGAAACCTATTTCCACACTCCATGTACATCTTGGTGCTTTGCACTCATCAGTCTGATCTTCAATCAATTCAAGTGGACGTTCGAATGTGGTACTCACGTACCTCAGAGTCTTCCTTTTTGGCTGCAACACACCATCTCTCAGTTGTCTGGTCTTCACTCAATTCAACTGGACGTTCAAATATGAGTTGGCGTTCGAACATTCTTGGCTTGGTCCAAGCTTTTTCAATTTTTCTCGAGAATATGTTGGTGTTGTATGAAAGTTTGATACTCATTGTCTTAGTGCCTTGTACAATTTATGACCTGAAATGTCATCATTTAAACTCCATCAAAGTATAATTAGTCTTAACAAAGCATAGTAATATACTAATTTTAACTACTAATCAAGACATAGCAAGGAAATGAACATCTAACCACGGTGATTTGTTAAGGTATAAGACCCGAGTACTTGTATGTTGACTTGGCGAATAGTGGATTAGGCTTTGGTAAATTTCGAGTGGTTCCCCGTGATTTTTTTTTAGGATTTTTCATGTCAACAAATTGATAGTTTCTCTCACTAATTATAGTTTACACTGGCATTTGTTAGCATACATGCGCACTATTCATTTGATATTTTGATTCTTTGATTCTTTGATTATTCATACATCCATAGTTGTTTTATTGAGTTTGCAGTATTTTTGGGATCATCGTGAGATTGAATTGATTGAATTCATTGCAAATTAATTAAAATCAATCATCATGGTTCAAAGAGTTTGTGGTGTTTAAAGGGGTTCTTACATTCATTACTTCATATTTATGAGAAACGGTAATTGTGGTAGACATAAATTTTAACAGACAGTCAATTTGGGCTAAAATTGAAAAATCTATACGCCCACTGCAGGTTAAGTGTCTTGGTCTCCCACTTATACTGAAAGTTACACTTACATGCACTAATCTTTCATTATGTAAAACCTGGGTAAATTTGAACTTTTTAAAAAATGGGTAAAGTGGTAATTTGCCACTATAGTACAAGTTATAAACTTGAATTGTTTTAAAACTCAGATGATGAAACGGACCTCACTGTTGGATTCGTCTCATGAAATCTAGCTACCTTGTCAATTTTTATCGAATTCTGAGATAGTCAATTTTTTTTGCGTTTTACAAGGCGATCGAGTCACGGGTGACCAAAAAACTGGATTTTTAGTAAAATTTTGAAATTTGAAAAATAAATTGAGGCAAATTATTATAAAAATATTTTGAACTTAAACTAGGATAAAATTTAATCGTTTCAGAGCGAAAACAGACCTAGGAAAAAGAGGGTCGTGTGGCGCGTTGTTAGCCAAACAATTAGAGGGTATAAATAGGGGGAAAAATCTGATTTTCTCCCCCATTGTGCTCAGCTAGTTGAACGATAGAAAAAGAGAGAGAGAAAGAGGGAGAAACAAGGGTTTTTCAAGCTCTCCTTGTGATCTAGTGCCAAGCTTTACTCGAATCAACTCGAGCCAAGAGGAAAAGTTGTTCCTCTCATCGAGAGCTATACAACCACACCAAAAACGATGGGTTTCACCGAAGGTTCCAAGGATGGGATTTTAGGAAAGTGAGGATTCAAGCTTGCATTGTGTTCTTGAGGCTTCCCAATGTTGTTTTACGCTTCAAGAGGTATGGTTCATTCCTACTTTGGTATATTTTACAACATAGGGTGTTAAATGAAATGAGTTGGTTCTAAAAAAATCTAAAAATTTTAAAAATGTTTTTCTATGTTTTTGGGCTTTGATTCCAAGGATATAAATGGACATAAAATAAGAATAAATTGTGGTATATTGAACTCGGGTGGGTCAAATGGCAATTTATGCTTGTGTTATACTGTGGGTAACAATTCTGGTTAAAGAGATTCTAATGATGTGGTGCCGGATTGGGCGACAATCAGGGGTATTTCTGCGGGTTGATGGATGATCAAGGGTTGACAATGAACCCCCGATTTTAGGGGCGTCACAGCTTGGTATCAGAGCATAGGTATACGACTTACCTAGGGCTTTATGGGACAGGGGTCTAGACCATTGCATTGATTGTGCATTTCATGATTATGTGCTTCAATATGATACATGTTATGTGTTATATATTATGTGAATGATATACATGGTAAAATGTTTATGGAAAAGAGACACTAGGGTTAGAAAACATAACCTTAGGGGTCAAAAAGCAAGGGAATGTGATGGTTCATGATGTAAAGGTCTACTAGTGGGTGGCATAAGCACTACTAGGGAGACAAGGAGATGAATCTCATAGTTTTGAATTTGGTCCCTACTTTGGGATACTGAATTGGTGCTCTATTGCTGCCTTATATGTGTGTAGATGGCAAGTAGAGGAAAAGAATACCGAGGGAGTGGGCGAAACAATAATCAGCCTTTCACCAACAGGCCTTCATGGAGGTTATTAGTAATGTGGTAACCTCCAGAGGTGCAAGCGCCGAACAGGCTAGTGCAAGTGCCGAACAAATGCCATCGAGGATTCATGGATAGGGTGTTCCAACCCTATTTAGATCAGTTCGTCGTGATGTTTGTTGACAACATCCTAATCTACTCCAAGTCTGAGGAGGAGCATGAGGGTCACTTGAGGAACATTCTCTAGACCTTGAGGGACCATTAGTTGTACGCTAAGTTCAGCAAGTGTGAATTTTGGCTAATGGAGGTAAAGTTTTTGGGACACATGATGTCGGCTTTGGGTGTATCCGTGGACCCGGAGAAGGTTGAGGCGGTCATGAGTTGGGAGAGGCCAAAGTCAGTCTTCGAGATACACAGTTTCTTGGGATTGGTGGGGTATTACAGGGGGTTCATCGAGGACTTCTCCCAAATAACTACACCTATGATGAGATTGACCCGGAAGGGGGTCAAGTTTGAGTGGAATGAATCGTGCGAGAAGGCATTTCAAGAGTTAAAGAGGAAGCTTACTTCAACTCCTATTTTGATAGTCCCGGAGAGGGGATAGATGTACACGGTGTATTGTGATGCCTCCAGAGACGGACTGGATTGTGTTTTGATGCAGTCTGAGAGGGTGGTGGCTTATGGTTCTCGACAATTAAAAAACCACAAGCAGAATTGCCCTACGCATGATATGGATATGGAGGCCATTGTTTTTGCCTTGAAGGCTTGGTGCCACTATTTATACGGTGAATGATTTGAAGTATTTTTGGACCACAAAAGTCTGAAGTACATTTTAACACAGCGGGACCTCCACATGAGAGAACGCAGGTGGATGGAGTATTTGGAAGACTACGACTTCACTTTGCATTACCATCCTGGTAAGGCAAACATGGTGGCTGATGCACTCAGCCGAAAGTCACATGGAGTGTTGGCCGGTATTTAATGACATGATGCTGGATCGGGCGACAATCATTGGTATTTCTGCAGGTTGACGGATGGTCAACGGTTGACAAAGGACCCCCCGATTTTAGGGGCGTCCCATTCCTTGCATGTAACTGTCAAAAGTCTTTGCTGGTAAGCTCTTAGTGAAGTGATCTGCTAGGTTATTTGCTACTGCAATCTTGGTCACTAGTACGCCACCTCTTCCCACGGTGTCTTGTATAAGGTGATACTTACGCTTAATGTGTTTCCCCTTCCGATAGGTTTGTGGATCCTTTGAATTAAAAACCGCTCTGCTATTGTCACAGCAAAGTGTGATAGCCAATCTTACTGAAGGTACCACTTCTAAATCTATAAAGAAGTTTTTGAGCCAAACTACCTCTTTGGCTGTATTAGAGGATGTCATGTATTCGGCCTCCAAGGTGGAATCAACAATATAAGATTGCTAAATACTCCTCCAACGACTCCACCTCCTAGACTAAACACATATCCTAAGGTAGACTTGCTAGAATCTGTATTTGATTGAAAATCAGAGTCTGTGTACCCAAGGGGTACTAGACTATATGCCGGGTAAATCAACATATAATCTCTTGTCCTTTTTAGGTACTTTAGAATTTGTTTTACAGCAATCCAATGTTCTTGTCCAGAGTTGGACTGATATTTTCTAACCACGCCAACGACAACTACTAGCAAAAAAGTCTTCTCATAATCGATTCCCTCTTTCTGAGTAAACCTTTTCACAACAAGCCTTGCCTTAATGGTTTTCGCTTTACTAGATGATCCTCTCTTCCTCTTATAGACCTAATGGGTTTGATCCCATTGGGCAGTTCTACAAGTTCTCATATCTGAGTGGAGTATATGAACTCTATCTCAGACATCAGAGCCTTTTGCCATAGTTCTGAATCTTTATCTTGGAGTGCTTCGTTATAGGTCTAGGGATCGACATTCTATTCCTTAGGGACCTTCTTAAAAGACTCCTAATAACATATATTGTTCGGGTTGATGAATAATCCTCCCACTATGATGAGGAACTATCTGTATTTGTGAATCATTAGTGACATAAAGTGTAGGTTCTACAAGAGTATCAATATTTCTCCCACTATGACGAGGCAATGGGATATAGTTTACTCTTTTGTGGGATTTTTCCTCTTGTACAGTTGGTATTGAAGAAGTATTTTCTAATCTATCTCTTCTTAAATCCTTGGGAATAATTCTACTCTTGGGCTTGTGATCCATCATGTTACCATCCTCTATGAATCGGGCATTGGTGCTAACAATGACCTTCTGATCCTTAGGCCTATAGAAAGACCACCTTTTGTTCCTTTTGGATACCCTATAAACAAGTAGACTTTTTTTCTTGATTCTGGCTTATTTGTGTTCACTTTGAGCACATGTGCTGGACTCCTCTAAATTCGAACATGCTGCAGTCTAGGCTTACGACAATTCTGTAGTTTTGTGGGATTAGTAGGTATTAACTTAAATGGTACCAAGTTCAAAATATATGCCGCAGTTTCCAAGGCATATCCCCCCCTAAAAAAAAAATCGGGTAAAATTGAATAACTCATCATAGATCTCACCATATTCATAAGACACTTATTCCTTCTTTTTACCACATCATTTTGTTGTGATGTGTCAGGTGTAGACAACTGGGATGTAATCCCTACCTTTGATAAGTAGTCCTTAAACTTTCTAAGAGGTACTCACTCACCATGATCAAATCATAATGTCTTGATACACTTTCCTTGATGCTTCTCCGTTTTAGCCTTGAACTCTTTGAATTTCCTAAAACATTCAAACTTATAGCACATCAAATAAATGTACTCATACCTTGAATAATCATAGTGATGAAATATTCGACAACTCTTCTAGCTTGGATAGTTATAGGTCTACACAAACCAAAATAAACCAATGCCAACAAAGCCTTTTCTCTATAGCCCTTGGTCGTAAAAGGCCTCTTGAAAATATACCTTCCAAGCAAGATTTACAGACTGGAAGTGCCTCTACTTCTAATGAACTCAATGGTCCATTTGTCACCAATCTTTGAATCCTCCTTAAGTTAATATGTCCCAAGTATAAGTGTCATAGATACATTTGGTTCATTTTAGAACGTTCAGTTCTCTTACATGATGAGGTACTAATTAGTAGTCAAAATTAGCATATTTCTATGCCCCTTTAAGGCTAATTATATTTTGATAGAGTCTAAATGATGACATTTCAGGTCGTAAATTGCACAAGGGACCAAAGGTAATGAATTTCAGACTCCCATGCAACACCAACATATTCTGGAGCAAAATTGGAACAGCTTAGACCAACCCAACAAGGTTCGAATGCCAATCAATGTTCGAACGTTACTTCAAATCATGTGAAGACCAGACTGCTGAGACATGGTGTGTTGTAGCCAAGAAGGAAGACCCTGAGGTACTTGAGTACCACTTTCAAACGCCAACTCACATTCGAACATCCACTTAAATTGATTGAGGACCAGAATGATAAGTGCAAAGCACCAAGATGTGCATGGAGTATGGAAATAGGTTTCTAAAGAAGACCACAGGCCACTTAAGTGAGAAGGTTAGACCCCATCTAGCGTTCAAATGCCCATAAAGCAAATACAAAAGAAACATTCAAACTCCAGACAATGTTCGAATGCCCATAAAGCAAAAACAGAAACAGCGTTCGAATGCCAGATCACGTTTGAACGTTCTCCACAGACAAATTGTAGAGTGGTTGATTTTATCTCCAAACATTAGGACTTTCACTTTGACTTCGAATGCGTTGTACTATTCCTCCACACTACTTTGCTCCCTCCACCTTGCTTATAAACACTCCCTCTTATATAGCTAGTCTTAGAATTATATTTGCTTGTATCAAGGGAGATAGTTCATCATTTGGTTGAGGAATCAACCCTTCATCTTTTGGTTCAGGAAGCAACCCTCTAAAAGTGACTAGCTTTCTTCTACTTTCATTGTTCATTTCTTTCACTTCCATTGCTTGAGCTTCCTTCTTTCTTAGAGGAGTGAAACTCTTCCACTTTTCTTGAGCTTTACCAATGCCGCGAAGGGTGGAACGTGATTCACTTATTCTTTGTTGAAGATTGGCTCCTTGTTTAGTGTGTTTCACTTTGTAACTCCTCTACTTGGAGGGATGAGTGTCACTCACTTTTCTAGCTTTACCCAAGCCATAAAGAGTGAGTAGTTCCTCATTCACTCTTTAGTAAGAGGTGATATATATGTATAAATTATCTGAAAGTTATATTTGTGCATTTCCTCTATGCTTTAATGTTTTATATTTCACTTGCTTATTAAATGATTGAATGCATCTACCAAAGCTAAGGTACTTTGTATAAATGTGGGTTCCTTCTATGTCATAGATGACTCTTGCATAGAGTTGGTTCAAGGCAAGTACCCCGACTAGATCTTCATGACAACATTTCAATCTTCACCATTATTGTCCCTTATTTAAAGAATGAAACATTAATGCCATACTTGGATGCCTTGTAGAAACACTTGCTTGTTTGTAGACGGGTTGAGTCTCGGCACAGACAATTCTTGTAAAATTCTATAAAAGCAATGGAACCACGTGCTTAATTCTCACAGTCCATCTTTATCTTCCGATTAACTTGTTGACATGAGAGTTAATTGAGTTATAAAGCACAAGTGTAATGAACTGGATGATTAACTACATGTTCTGATCCTCGAACTAAAGGGTGGTTATTACATTTGAGAATTTATCTTATATTTTGTCTAGAAAAACCCATTGGAAAGAATCTTATATTCTTTCTAGGAAATTCCATAACTTCAAACTCTCAAGATTTCCAGTTACTTGGTCTCTTTTACTGCTTACTTCAAATTACTAATTATAGTTCCCTACGGATTTGACTCCAAACTTTATTGGATTATTACTACAACTTGGCTGCATGCACTTGGGTGTACACATTTTGGATCAAGTCAAGTTTTTGGCGCCGTTTCCGGAGAACCATAAAAAGTGTTTTTAAGGTAAAAGGTAAAAAGACATCTCTTTTTGTATAAATATTTGTTTTACTGTGTATAAATGTGTTTTAATTTTTTTTATGTCTGAGGACACTCCTAATTATCAAAATTTGCCAGCAAAATCTTATGGGTCTGTGAATCAACCTGAACCATTTTCACCTAAATCAGTAGCAGACTCTTGTGAAAGTAGAATGAAAAATAATGAAAGACAAGGAGAAGTTACTCTAAGAGAGGGGAAAGAGCCTAACATTCGAACCTTGCGGGATTACTTATATCCCGCAACAAATAGTGTCCCCTCTTAGTTTATATTTTCTGAAGATGCACCCCTATTTACTGTAAAGATGGGGATAGTTCAACTACTCCCTCAATTCCATGGACTTGAAACAGAAAAGTCATATCTACACATAAAAGAGTTCGAGGAAGTATGTGGAACATTTCAAGACAATTCTGAGCTAGCCAAAATGAAACATTTTTCATTTTCTCTAAAGGATAAAGCTAAGAAAAGGCTAAATTCTTTAAAAGTTTGGCAAACACTACAAAATGAACTTTTCAGAAAGTTTTTTCCTCTACACCGCACTAATGCACTGAAAAGGAAAATCATGAATTTTTCGGTCAAAGAAGGAGAAACTTTTTACCAAAGTTGGGAGAGATTCAAGGATCTACTCTTACCTCTGAACTTACAAATGATTGCCCTGCCCTCACTGTTGAGACATAGGTACCCAAATTCGAAGAGATTTCACCAAGTGGCACAAAGCCACTCTCATCAAGTGACAAGCACCCAAAGCCTGAATTGAAACCTCTCCCATCTGACCTCAAATATGCATGTTTAGGAAAGAACGAGTCATACCCAGTTGTAATTTCATCTAAACTCATAGACTTGAAAGAGTCTCAACTGATTGAAGTTCCTAAAAGCCATAAAAGAACCATTGGATGGACCATCACTGACTTGAAAGGTATAAGCCTGTTAATCTGCAATCATGCTATATACCTTGAAGAGGATTCAAAACCCTCTCGTCAAATGCAGCGATGACTAAACCCTCATATGAAGGAAGTTGTAAGGATGGAAGTGCTCAAGCTCTTAGATGCAAGAAAAATCTTTTCAATCTCCGATCGCAAATAGGTTAGTCTAACCCAAGTTGTGGCCAAGAAGTATGGGGTCACAGTGGTAAAAAAATGATGCAAATGAACTAGTACCAACTCGCGTCATCACAGGATGGCGGATGTGAATTAACTATCAATAACTCAATTTGGTGACTAGGAAAGACCATTTTCCTATTTGTTTTCATGACCAGGTTCTAGAAAGAATTATAGGCCATGAATTTATTGTTTCATGGATGGGTATTCTCGGTATAATCAAATTGAAATTGCACTAGATGACCAAGAGAAAACCATATTCACCTATCCCTTTAGCACCCTTGCATTCAAAAGGATACCATTTGGACTTTGTAGTGCGCTTACAACATTCCAAAGATGCATGTTGAGCTTGTTCAGTGACATGCTCGAGAAATTTTTGGAAGTATTCATGGATGACTTCTCTGTCTTTGGTGACTCATTTGATTTGTGTCTAGCCAACCTAGAGAAGGTGTTGATGAGATGTAAAGAAGCCAATCTAGTGCTTAATTGGGAGAAATGCCATTTCATGGTAACATAAGGCATTGTCTTAGGTCACATTGTGTCATTTGAGGGCATGAAAGTTGACAAGACAAAAATAGATTTGATTGAAAATTTGCCTGCTACAAAGACTATAAAGGATGTCCGATCATTCCTAGGACATGCAGGCTTTTACAGGAGATTCATAAAAGATTTTAGTACCATAGCAAAACACAAGTGTCATCTTTTGAGTCAGGACATAATCTTTTATTGGAATGAAGCATGCTATAAAGCTTTTGATAAGCTTATAGGCATGTTAATTTTTGCTCCAATAATGCAGCCCACTAACTAGACCTACCCTTTGAACTAATGTGTGATGCCAATGATTATGCGGTAGGTGCAGTGTTAGGGCAACGAAAAGACAAGAAACCATATGTGATTTACTATACAAGCAAGACCTTGAATGAAGCCCAATTTGAGTTACTCCACCATTNTGAAAATTTTCATGACTAGAACATTGTTCGGAAGTCTTTTAAACCTTTACAAAAAGTATTGTTGTTTAATTCAAGACTACGCCTCTTTCCTGGTAAGTTGAAGTCAAGATGGACTAGACCTTACATTGTAAAACAGTTGTTTGGACATGGAGCAGTAGAAGTGGAAAACCCATCGAATAGTAATGTCTTTACTGTTAATGATCAGTGGTTGAAACCATTTTTGGAGGACTTTGTGAAAAATGTGGAGACTATTCTTTTAATGGATCCAGAATATTCCTCCAAAATTCGCACCTACCAACACAAAAAGGGGTTGGGTTAGCAAAAACTCGATCAAACCCGACCCACGGGAACGCCTTTATAAGGCCCCCAACCCCAACCCCTTTCCTCTTTTTCCTCACCGCCTTTCCCTTTTTTTTTCTTTCTTCTTCTTCTTTTTCTCTTTCTTTTTCTTCCCATGACCATACTCCCCAAAGACACAGTCCTTTGTCTCATGATCTGCATTTGTTTACTCTATTTGTATATGGCTATTCTTCTTCTGTCCGCACTCACAATCAAGGATTTTCATCCCAACGAAAACCTAGATCTACGTAGAGATGATTAATTTGTGTATTTTGCTTGTAGGTGTCAGCAGATGAACAGATCTCTACCTTTTAATCTCATCTCCAAGATCCATATACTGGTAAATTCGAAACTTTAGGAACAATGTTCAGTTTAGGTTGGGGGTGAAAACTGCATTTCATATTTTGTGCCCGTAAAATTTTTTGTTTTTGTTATAATTGCTTCCATTTTTGATCATATTGTGTACTTGCCTTGTATTTTATATAAATTAATGATTATGTCTGTGAGTCAACTTTAATCGTTTTATTGACTGGCAGACATTAAAGAACCAGAAGTGAGTCTTAAAGCGTAGAAAGCATGAATGTTAAACTATTTTGGTTTAGTCTNAAATTTAATGAAAAAATACTTGATTTTTCACAAAATTGTAACCCTTTATCATCCACGGACTAGTGGACAGGCGGAATTGGTTAATCGGGATATCAAATTAATTTTAGAAAAAAATGGTTAATACAAACCAGAAAGATTTGTCGTAAAGACTAACTGATGCACCTAGGCATATCGCACTACTTTTAAGATAATTTTGGGCATGTCTCATTATTGATTAGTCTATGGCAAGCAGTGTCACCTACCTGTGGAATTGGAACATAGGAAATACTGGGCCATTAAAGCAATAAACTTTGACCTGGACAAGGTCGAACTAGCAAGGAAACTTTAGATTAACGAATTTGAGGAATTGAGAAATTAAGCATATGAGAATGCTAAGATTGCTAAAACCAGGATGAAAATTTTCATGACTAGAACATTGTTCGGAAGTCTTTTAAACCTTTACAAAAAGTATTGTTGTTTAATTCAAGACTACGCCTCTTTCCTGGTAAGTTGAAGTCAAGATGGACTAGACCTTACATTGTAAAACAGTTGTTTGGACATGGAGCAGTAGAAGTGGAAAACCCATCGAATAGTAATGTCTTTACTGTTAATGATCAGTGGTTGAAACCATTTTTGGAGGACTTTGTGAAAAATGTGGAGACTATTCTTTTAATGGATCCAGAATATTCCTCCAAAATTCGCACCTACCAACACAAAAAGGGGTTGGGTTAGCAAAAACTCGATCAAACCCGACCCACGGGAACGCCTTTATAAGGCCCCCAACCCCAACCCCTTTCCTCTTTTTCCTCACCGCCTTTCCCTTTTTTTTTCTTTCTTCTTCTTCTTTTTCTCTTTCTTTTTCTTCCCATGACCATACTCCCCAAAGACACAGTCCTTTGTCTCATGATCTGCATTTGTTTACTCTATTTGTATATGGCTATTCTTCTTCTGTCCGCACTCACAATCAAGGATTTTCATCCCAACGAAAACCTAGATCTACGTAGAGATGATTAATTTGTGTATTTTGCTTGTAGGTGTCAGCAGATGAACAGATCTCTACCTTTTAATCTCATCTCCAAGATCCATATACTGGTAAATTCGAAACTTTAGGAACAATGTTCAGTTTAGGTTGGGGGTGAAAACTGCATTTCATATTTTGTGCCCGTAAAATTTTTTGTTTTTGTTATAATTGCTTCCATTTTTGATCATATTGTGTACTTGCCTTGTATTTTATATAAATTAATGATTATGTCTGTGAGTCAACTTTAATCGTTTTATTGACTGGCAGACATTAAAGAACCAGAAGTGAGTCTTAAAGCGTAGAAAGCATGAATGTTAAACTATTTTGGTTTAGTCTGGGAGTTTTACGCACTTTTCCATCTGATGTGCATGTTGTGATCATGAGAAAAGCAAGATTGGTAAGAAGAAATGAGATCCGAGAAGCATAAGCGAAAACCCTCTGACTTGATCCGAAATGTGTACACCCAAGTGCAGGCGGTCAAGTTGTAGTAATAATCCGGTGAAGTCTGGAGTTGAATCCACAGGGAACTATGATCGGTGTTTTGAAGTAAGCAATAATAGAGACCAAGTAACTTGGAAATTTCGAGTGTTTGGAGTGGTGGAATTTTCTTGAATAGAATACAAGATTCTTTTCAAGAGTTTTCTAGACAAAATATAAAATTCTCAAAATGTAACAGCCACCCTTTAGCTGAAGAATCAGGACATGTAATAGAGTATCTGTTTTATTATGTTTGTTCTTTATAACTCAATTAACTCCCGTGTCAATAGCAAGTAAATCAGAAAATAAAGATGGATTGTGAGAATTAAGGACATGATTCCGATGCCTTTCTAGAAGTTTACAAGAATTATCTATGCCGAGACTTAACCCGTCTACAAACAAGCAAGTGTTTCTACAAGACATCCAATTATAGCATTAATGATCCATTCTCTGAATAAAGCGTAATAATGGTGGGGATTGAAAGGTTTTCATGAAGAGCTAGCGGGGGTACTTGCATTGAACCAATGGGTCTTTCTATTCAGGAGTCATCCGCATCATAGATGGAGCCCTTGGTTATACAAAGTACCTCAACTTTACTAGGTACATTCAATCGCCCAATGAACAGGTGGAGTATAAAGCATTAAAGCATGAAGAAGTTGCACAAACATAACTTTCGGATAATCTTTACAAATTCATCCCCTCTTACTAAAGAGTGAATGAGGAACTACTCACTTTTCATGGCCTTGGCAAAGCTAGAAAAGTGAGTGCTACTCATCCCTCTAAGTAGAGAAGCTACTAAGTAAAGCAAAATAAACAAAGAGCTTTTCTTCAATGAAGAATAAGTGAATCACTTTCCACCCTTCACGGCTTTAGTAAAGCTCTAGAAAAGTGGAAGAGNGTGTTTTGAAGTAAGCAATAATCGAGACCAAGTAACTGAAAATTTTGAGAGTTTGGAGTGGTGGAGTTTTCTTGAAAAGAATAGAAGATTATTTTCAAGAGTTTTCTAGACAAAATATAAGATTCTCAAAATGTAACAACCACCCTTTAACTCGAGGATCAGGACATGTAATAGAGTATCTGTTTTATTATGTTTGTTCTTTATAACTCAATTAACTCCCGTGTCAATAGCAAGTAAATCAGAAAATAAAGATGGATTGTGAGAATTAAGGACATGATTCCGATGCCTTTCTAGAAGTTTACAAGAATTATCTATGCCGAGACTTAACCCGTCTACAAACAAGCAAGTGTTTCTACAAGACATCCAATTATAGCATTAATGATCCATTCTCTGAATAAAGCGTAATAATGGTGGGGATTGAAAGGTTTTCATGAAGAGCTAGCGGGGGTACTTGCATTGAACCAATGGGTCTTTCTATTCAGGAGTCATCCGCATCATAGATGGAGCCCTTGGTTATACAAAGTACCTCAACTTTACTAGGTACATTCAATCGCCCAATGAACAGGTGGAGTATAAAGCATTAAAGCATGAAGAAGTTGCACAAACATAACTTTCGGATAATCTTTACATACGCATCCCCTCTTACTAAAGAGTGAATGAGGAACTACTCACTTTTCATGGCCTTGGCAAAGCTAGAAAAGTGAGTGCTACTCATCCCTCTAAGTAGAGAAGCTACTAAGTAAAGCAAAATAAACAAAGAGCTTTTCTTCAATGAAGAATAAGTGAATCACTTTCCACCCTTCACGGCTTTAGTAAAGCTCTAGAAAAGTGGAAGAGATTCACTCTTCTAAGAAATAAGGATGCTCAAGCAGTGGAAGTGAAATACATGAACAATAAAAGTAGAAGAAAGCTAGTTGTTTTTGGAGGGTTTCCACCACAACCAAAAGATGAACTACCTCTCTTGATACTCTTAAATAGAAGCAAGTACAACTACAAGGAGAGTCTAAGCCGCCATCATGGTTGTCACAACATGAATGTAAAGACTTAGCATAAGTAAATGAAAGACTTCAACTACAAGGGGAGTCTAAACCTCCATCATGGTTGATATTTATGTAAAATGAAAACATAAACATGAAATGTTCAAGAACTAGATTACCAAAACACTTTTACAAGAACAAAGATTGCTCCCCCTTTCCTCTACAACAGGAAGAATGCCCTTTAAGCTCCCAACATGGGAGTATTTATAGGCAAGGAAAGGGAAGGGGGTAGGAGATAAGAGAGGATGAGTGAATAGTGTTTTTTGCCCATGGGAATCAATTATTTTGCAAGCAGTCTGCAGAGGACGTTCGAACGTGATTTGGCGTTTGAACGTTAAGTCTGTCTTTTCTGCAAGGATATTCGAACATGAGATGACATTCAAACGTTGTCTGTGTCTTTGCTTTGAGGGCGTTCAAATGCCAGATGGGGTCTAATTTATTCCACTCAAGTGGCCTGTGGTCACTTCCATACATCCTGAACAACCTTGACTTTACACTCAGCAACTTGATCCTCAGTCACTCACGACAACGTTCAAACGTGGAGTGACGTTCAAACATTGTACTCAAGTACTTTTGGTTCTTCTTTCTTTACTGCAACATGCCAGGTTCTAGTGGTGTAGTCTTCTCAGGATTCCAGAGGACGTTCGAACGTGATTTAGTGTTCGAACGTGGTACTCAAGTACCTCAGCATTTTCCCGTTGTTGACTACAATACGCCATGTCGCAACAGCTAGTCTTTATAGGGTTTCAGAGGATGTTCGAACATGGGTTGACGTCCGAACATTCTTGCTTTGTTCCAATCTTCTACAATTTTGTTCCCTATTGTGCTGGTGTTACATTCAAGTGTGATTTTTGTTGTTTTTGAGCCTTTGTTCACTTTAGGAGCTGAAATGTCATTACTTAAACTCCATCAAAGGACAATGAGTACAAAAAGGCATAGTAAAAATTGTTAACTTTACGCACGAATCACGCCCCCAAACCTAAATATTGCTAGTCTCTAGGAATATAATAACCATGAAAGGTAAATCTATTGCTAATGCCTTTTTTGTAGGTCATCCGATTGCATTTAGCTTATGCAATAAGCCGTTGAACTGCTAAGTTTACCCTAGTGGACGAGTGTTGTCTCGTGAGGGTTTTTAATAAAGCTACCCATAAACTTCAGTCGAACAAATGTGTGTGTAAGATTACTGATTAAAAAAAAAGAATTAGAATCACGGTCGTTGGGACACTCAACCCTCAATCATGACTTATCCCCCATATTTCTTTTCAATTGGTACTCACTTTATGCAAAAATTAGCACCTGTCGCATTAGCATTTGAGATTCTCTGAGTGGTAGGATGGTCATACTTGAAACAAGAATTGGTATATAACAATCATTGCCTTTTTCCACCTTCCATGGATAGCTTTGATTACACAAGTCTCTCTAGGAATGCTCTCAACAAAACAAATTGCTCCGACTGTAGTGACATATCTCCCAAGGGTGGCATGTGATCAGAAGATGGCCAGTCGAAAAATCTCATGCATCATTAGTATAAGAGTGAAGTTCTGAGGAAAATAGACTTAACCTTGACATAATCTCATGGAAGAATATTGATAAAACTAAAGAAATTCTAGTTAACACACCCCACTTGTAGTAGACAATAAACATATGCATTATACTTGAGATCACCTAGGGCTTTGTGTAGGTTGTAATGGGGCCAGAGGTCAGTGGCTAATGAAGTAATGTCAATGGTGACCCAAGGTTATCTTACGCAATGTTGCACACCTCCTTCTAGTTTCTCGACATTTTGCCTGGGAAAGGGATTTCTTTTATTTTTCCCATTTTTCACTTTCTTGGCAATTCCCTGTCTCACAGTATCTCTGTTATTATTATTATTATTATTATTATTATTATTTCAACATGAAATGATTCCACCAATTTTCCTTTTATTGAATAGTAGCCACCTTTTTCTTTTCTATTTTTCTTGCCTTTTTGTATCATATTGATCTGCAAGAGGGTGCAAGACATTAAATAACAAGGTNGAGCTCTCCTTGTTTCAAAAATTTCCTCCCTCCCCATGAAAAATCAGTCAGCCCCGTTAATTCCTTTCCCACCACATTCAACACCACATTCTTCTTTGACGGGTACGTTGGGTTTTGTACCCGAGGCACCTATTTCCTTATCTCCAAAATACACGCCTCATCTACATCGATGTGGTGCCTCGTACATATGTTCGGATTGCGCCGTTGATGATCTCGGCGTTGGAGTTGAACTCCCTCACCAAGTCAATGATGGTGTCTCTGCCATTTCTCAAGTACCACACCCATTCCCTCTTCTCCATTTCTTCCAACAAACCTAACTCTGCAAAATCCATNAATAGATCGCTTTAGTTGCATCAATCAAAGCAAGTTTAATGAGATTATTGAAAGAGATTAGAAGTGCAAGAGTTTACCTTGAGTAATTGTTGATATCCTCTCAAAAAACACCGTAAAGCTCAAGACATACCATGGTTTTCTTTGTCATCTCCATTGATTATGACGGGTATTTCAAGGAATGTTAGTTATATAATGATTCCATTTTTGAGTCTGATCACCTTGTACTTCAAGAATAACAAATACTTAAGTACATTTGACAATTTAAGCATAGAGATAGCATTGNCTGGGGAGTGAAAAGGGATCCTAGGGTTTGGAGGATTTTGGAGTTTTTTGGAAATTTTGAACTGAGGAAGATGACCCAGGTATTTATAGTCTAAGGAAGAAGTAGTATGAAGGATTTTAAAATATCGTTCCAACGTGAATTACATTTGAACATTGTGAGCTCCCAGTACTTTTGAGTTATGTCAAAGACCAAAGTACTGTAAGCCTTTGTCGTTCGAACGTGCNTCAAAACATAACTTCAACTATCCACAATCAACTCTAAAAATACATATACAAGTATCTACAANTCTAAGGAAGAAGTAGTATGAAGGATTTTAAAATATCGTTCCAACGTGAATTACATTTGAACATTGTGAGCTCCCAGTACTTTTGAGTTATGTCAAAGACCAAAGTACTGTAAGCTTTTGTCGTTCGAACATGCTATTGGAGTTCGATTGTGGTGAGCTCCCAGTACTTTTGTTTCCATTAGAGACTTCATCATAGGCAGAGTACTATAAGCAAGCGACGTTCGAACGTCAATTGGCGTTCGAACGTTGAATCAAAACTCAAAAGTTTTCAAAAAACTTTTCTGCACTACATTATGCAAAATAAACGAGGGCAAAACATTCAAGTTTGAACCAAAAACTCATGGCGTCTCAGGACAAATCCCTACCCATGCTCAAGGTTGGTATTTTGGGACATTCATTACTCGGCCCATGTTTTCATTTCAGTCAAAAGAGTTTGTACAAANCCTGCTTAGCTTCAATGCTAAGCATGATGTCCCATAGAGATCGTCGGGTGGTCATGTTGGGGCCTGGTTGATCTGGCTGGTCTCTTTCTACCTCCATCTTTCTCTCTTCTTCGGCGTCCAACTTCTTCCGCACCTCACTGATTCCTTGGGGCATCTCTTGCCTAGCTATNAAGATGGCCTAAGATCATTTCCCAAGTATGTGCATATG
Source organism: Ilex paraguariensis (assembly GCA_963454935.2). Taxonomy (NCBI): domain Eukaryota; kingdom Viridiplantae; phylum Streptophyta; class Magnoliopsida; order Aquifoliales; family Aquifoliaceae; genus Ilex; species Ilex paraguariensis. The sequence goes on from CAUOFW020004147.1 coordinate 472,633, forward strand.
CATATATGTATGCAAAAGTTCCCCGTGGGTTATGAAAATAGATCGCTTTAGTTGCATCAATCAAAGCAAGTTTAATGAGATTATTGAAAGAGATTAGAAGTGCAAGAGTTTACCTTGAGTAATTGTTGATATCCTCTCAAAAAACACCGTAAAGCTCAAGACATACCATGGTTTTCTTTGTCATCTCCATTGATTATGACGGGTATTTCAAGGAATGTTAGTTATATAATGATTCCATTTTCGAGTCTGATCACCTTGTACTTCAAGAATAACAAATACTTAAGTACATTTGACAATTTAAGCATAGAGATAGCATTGATGTTCCAAAAAATTGAGGTTTTATGTCTTGGTTGTTAAGTTGAGGTGTCAAACCGATCATGTGCTTAGTCATTTTCACAAGAAATCTTAACATCCACATGTGTTTCGTTATTAACAAGAATTAGAGTGCTAATCCTATACATGCATTTTAAACAAATAAAAGTGATAAACTCAATCATTCATTGCATAAAGGATACTTGTTTTACAATAATGTCAATGATGCAATTCATCCATTCAAAACATAACTTCAACTATCCACAATCAACTCTAAAAATACATATACAAGTATCTACAATAATCACAAAACATCTACAAGAATTATCAAAAGAAACTCCTTCACAACAGTACAAAAATCTCCCAAAAAACTATTCAAAGAAGAATCAACAAACAACAACCAATCAAGAATAGAAATCAACTACTCCCCCTTAAGAACAGAAATAATCAATCCTCTCCTCCATCTCCATCCGCACCACCAGCACCATTAGCTCCACCAGTACCACCCCTTAAAAGCCTCAGGATCTCATCCTGCTTAGCTTCAATGCTAAGCATGATGTCCCGTAGAGATCGTCGGGTGGTCATGTTGGGGCCTGGTTGATCTGGCTGGTCTCTCTCTACCTCCATCTTTCTCTCTTCTTCGGCGTCCAACTTCTTCTGCACCTCACTGATTCTTTGGGGCATCTCTTGCCTAGCTGTCGGGTTGCCACTATGCCCTAGGCTTCTCTTGAATGACCCTTTGTTCAGCGGCCCCATTGACTTTTGGATGTCCATTTCCGGCCTCACCTTCACCCCATTGTCGGTGCATATTTCAGCTACTAGTGTGCCAAATGGGAGTGCATTTCTCTTTGCATCACACCCTTTCTTCATTGCATTCAAAATCAACGAGGGGAGGTCGATGCTCTGCCCTTTCCCTAGTGCATAGACGAAGTGTGCCATCTCGGGCAAAATCTCATTTTTTTCTCCCTATGGGGGTTAGGTTTGCCACCGTAATCAAATTAAGCATCTTGTACTTGTTGGTGAGCTCTCCTTGTTTCAAAAATTTCCTCCCTCCCCATGAAAAATCAGTCAGCCCCGTTAATTCCTTTCCCACCACATTCAACACCACATTCTTCTTTGACGGGTACGTTGGGTTTTGTACCCGAGGCACCTATTTCCTTATCTCCAAAATACACGCCTCATCTACATCGATGTGGTGCCTCGTACATATGTTCGGATTGCGCCGTTGATGATCTCGGCGTTGGAGTTGAACTCCCTCACCAAGTCAATGATGGTGTCTCTGCCATTTCTCAAGTACCACACCCATTCCCTCTTCTCCATTTCTTCCAACAAACCTAACTCTGCAAAATCCATGATTACAACATCTCGTTCACAAACCGCAGTGTGATTTTGAAAGAAATTTTCATACCTCTCAGCTTTAAGAGCACTAGGAAATCTGGTGCGATCGTACCTCTTCTTTCTTTGCTTCCCTTCTCCTTCTTGAAGGACCTCTTCTACGAAGTTGTGTTCTTGGTTTACTGGTGGAGTGCACCTGGTAGGGAGCTTGACCCTAGGCATTGTACTATTCTCGATTTTGAGCTTGAGAGGTTGTGAAAAGTCTTGGTTATTTGGTGAAAATTGGGGATTTTTTATGTGGGAAAGCTTTTGGGTGGTTGATTTATGGTGGAAATGAGGAATGAGTGGAGTATTGAGGGCTGGGGAGTGAAAAGGGATCCTAGGGTTTGGAGGATTTTGGAGTTTTTTGGAAATTTTGAACTGAGGAAGATGACCCAGGTATTTATAGTCTAAGGAAGAAGTAGTATGAAGGATTTTAAAATATCGTTCCAACGTGAATTACATTTGAACATTGTGAGCTCCCAGTACTTTTGAGTTATGTCAAAGACCAAAGTACTGTAAGCTTTTGTCGTTCGAACAAACTATTGGAGTTCGATTGTGGTGAGCTCCCAGTACTTTTGTTTCCATTAGAGACTTCATCATAGGCAGAGTACTATAAGCAAGCGACGTTCGAACGTCAATTGGCGTTCGAACGTTGAATCAAAACTCAAAAGTTTTCAAAAAACTTTTCTGCACTACATTATGCAAAATAAACGAGGGCAAAACATTCAAGTTTGAACCAAAAACTCATGGCGTCTCAGGACAAATCCCTACCCATGCTCAAGGTTGGTATTTTGGGACATTCATTACTCGGCCCATGTTTTCATTTCAGTCAAAAGAGTTTGTACAAACAAAAGGAATTTTTACAAAAATCCGGTTGGCTTTCATCCCAACTATTCTAATTCGAGTCTTCATCTGTCTCCGTGCCATTTGAACAACTAGTAACTCTCCCAATTTCCTGTCTCACAAATCGGTTAAGCAATGTACTGGAATAGGATGGTGTGTCAAGATAATCCTTACTCTGCCCATTCACTATCCAGTCTAATCGATTGAGTTCGCGGCCAAAAATTGGTTCAGGACACTAATTATATCTCTTCTCGTGAAAGTATCTGTCACACTGTTTAGAGGCACCAAGTCTTTTGGCACGACGGCGTTTGGCATAGGTGCTTCGACCGCACAGGGGTATCGCTTGTTGTTCTAGAATCTCATTATTTCTTACCTATCTTGCTTGTCTCATGATCACAGTGTGCACATTAGAAGGAAATCTNCTTCTCTTGAATGACCCTTTGTTCAGCGGCCCCATTGGCTTTTGGATGTCCATTTCCGGCCTCACCTTCACCCCATTGTCGGTGCATATTTCAGCTACTAGTGTGCCAAATGGGAGTGCATTTCTCTTTGCATCACACCCTTTCTTCATTGCATTCAAAATCAACGAGGGGAGGTCGATGCTCTGCCCTTTCCCTAGTGCATAGACGAAGTGTGCCATCTCGGGCAAAATCTCATTTTTTTCTCCCTATGGGGGTTAGGTTTGCCACCGCAATCAAATTAAGCATCTTGTACTCGTTGGTGAGCTCTCCTTGTTTCAAAAATTTCCTCCCTCCCTATGAAAAATCAGTCAGCCCCGTTAATTCCTTTCCCACCACATTCAACACCACATTCTTCTTTGACGGGTACGTTGGGTTTTGTACCCGAGGCACCTATTTCCTTATCTCCAAAATACACGCCTCATCTACATCGATGTGGTGCCTCGTACATATGTTCGGATTGCGCCGTTGATGATCTCGGCGTTGGAGTTGAACTCCCTCACCAAGTCAATGATGGTGTCTCTGCCATTTCTCAAGTACCACACCCATTCCCTCTTCTCCATTTCTTCCAACAAACCTAACTCTGCAAAATCCATGATTACAACATCTCGTTCACAAACCGCAGTGTGATTTTGAAAGAAATTTTCATACCTCTCAGCTTTAAGAGCACTAGGAAATCTGGTGCGATCGTACCTCTTCTTTCTTTGCTTCCCTTCTCCTTCTTGAAGGACCTCTTCTACGAAGTTGTGTTCTTGGTTTACTGGTGGAGTGCACCTGGTAGGGAGCTTGACCCTAGGCATTGTACTATTCTCGATTTTGAGCTTGAGAGGTTGTGAAAAGTCTTGGTTATTTGGTGAAAATTGGGGATTTTTTATGTGGGAAAGCTTTTGGGTGGTTGATTTATGGTGGAAATGAGGAATGAGTGGAGTATTGAGGGCTGGGGAGTGAAAAGGGATCCTAGGGTTTGGAGGATTTTGGAGTTTTTTGGAAATTTTGAACTGAGGAAGATGACCCAGGTATTTATAGTCTAAGGAAGAAGTAGTATGAAGGATTTTAAAATATCGTTCCAACGTGAATTACATTTGAACATTGTGAGCTCCCAGTACTTTTGAGTTATGTCAAAGACCAAAGTACTGTAAGCTTTTGTCGTTCGAACAAACTATTGGAGTTCGATTGTGGTGAGCTCCCAGTACTTTTGTTTCCATTAGAGACTTCATCATAGGCAGAGTACTATAAGCAAGCGACGTTCGAACGTCAATTGGCGTTCGAACGTTGAATCAAAACTCAAAAGTTTTCAAAAAACTTTTCTGCACTACATTATGCAAAATAAACGAGGGCAAAACATTCAAGTTTGAACCAAAAACTCATGGCGTCTCAGGACAAATCCCTACCCATGCTCAAGGTTGGTATTTTGGGACATTCATTACTCGGCCCATGTTTTCATTTCAGTCAAAAGAGTTTGTACAAACAAAAGGAATTTTTACAAAAATCCGGTTGGCTTTCATCCCAACTATTCTAATTCGAGTCTTCATCTGTCTCCGTGCCATTTGAACAACTAGTAACTCTCCCAATTTCCTGTCTCACAAATCGGTTAAGCAATGTACTGGAATAGGATGGTGTGTCAAGATAATCCTTACTCTGCCCATTCACTATCCAGTCTAATCGATTGAGTTCGCGGCCAAAAATTGGTTCAGGACACTAATTATATCTCTTCTCGTGAAAGTATCTGTCACACTGTTTAGAGGCACCAAGTCTTTTGGCACGACGGCGTTTGGCATAGGTGCTTCGACCGCACAGGGGTATCGCTTGTTGTTCTAGAATCTCATTATTTCTTACCTATCTTGCTTGTCTCATGATCACAGTGTGCACATTAGAAGGAAATCTGCGTAGAACTCCTAAACTAAACCAAAAAAGTTTAACATCCATGCTTTTTATATTATTAAGACTCACTATCTGGTTCTTTAACGTCTGCTAGTCACAAAAATGATCAGAGATGACCTACAAAAATAATCATCAAAATATAAAACATGGTAATCAAACTACGATACACAATTTGGCCAAGAAAAGCAACAACAATAGAAGAAATTTAAAACTTTTCTACAGGCTCATATAAATTGTAGCTCTCTCCCCCCAACCTAAACTGAACATTGTCCCTAATGTTTCAAATTTACCGATCTGGTGAGCTTTAGAGATGAGAATGAACGGTAGAGATCTTGTTCATTTGGCGATACCTACAAGCAAAATACACAAATCAACCATCTTGTTGCAGATCTGGGTTAGGATGATAACCCTTGATTCTGAGTGCAGACAGAAGAAGCATAGCCATGTACAAATAGATTAAACACACGTACATTATGAGACAAAGGATGGGGTCTTCAGGTAGTATGGTCATGGTGTTGTTGGGAGATGGACTATGATTCTAGAGTATCGTAACAGCGGAGAAGAAGAAGAAAAATAGAAGAAGAAGATGAAGACATAAAAGAAAAGAAAAGAAAGGAGAAAGGGACCGAGATGCGTGGAAAGGGACAAGAACGGGGTGGAGGCCTTATAAAGGTGGGGGTGTGCTTCGGGTTGGACCAGGTTCTCCCTGACCCGGCCCTTTTTTGTGTCGGTAGGCTCTTTTCTTGAAGCGCTATTCTGGATCCATTAAAAGAATGGTCTCCACATTTTTGACAAAGTCCTCCACCAAAGGGTTTCAATCTCTAACCATTGACGGTAAAGATATTACTGTTTGATGGGTTCTCCACTTCCACTGCCCCTTGTTAAAACACTTTTTTGACAATGTAAGGTGCAGTTCATCTTGATTTCAACTTTCCAAGAAAAAACGAACTCTTGAATTGGAAAGTAGAACTTTTTGATCAGGTTCAAAAGACTTTCGCACTATGTTCTTGACATAAAAAATTTTCATCCTGGATTTTGCAATCTTAGCATTTTCATATGCTTCATTTCTTAATTCCTTCAATTCATTAATCAGAAGTTTTCTTGCTAGTCCAACTTTGTCCATGTCAAAGTTCATTGCCTTAATAGCCTAGTATGCCCTATGTTCCAATTCGACAGGTAGGTGACAAGGCTTTCCATAGACTAATCAGTAAGGAGACATGTCCAAAATTGTTTTAAAAGCAGTACGATATGCCCATAGTGCATCAATTAGTTTTGACGACCAATCTTTGCAGTCTGGATTTATTATTTTTTCTAAAATTAATTTGATCCCCCGATTAACCACTTCAGCCTGTCCACTAGTTTGTGGATGGTATGGAGTTGCAATTTTGTGAAAAATCAAGTATTTTTTCATCAGATTCCAGAAAGGTCGATTACAAAAATGAGCACCTCCATCACTTATGATGGATTTTGGGATTCCAAATCGGGATAAAATATTTTCTTTTAAAAACTTGATCACTATTTGATGATCATTATTCTGACATGGAATTGCCTCGACCCATTTGGATACATAGTCTACGGCTACCAAAATGTATACATAGCCAAAGGAAGGGGAAATGGTCCCATAAAGTCAATGCCCCAATAGTAAAAATCTCAATTATCAGAATGGGGTTTAGTAGCTTCATGTTTCTCCTTGAAATATTTCTCAACATTTGACATCTATCACAAGTTGAACAAAAAACATGGACATCTTTGAAAAGTGTGGGCTAGTAAAATCCACACTGTAGGATTTTCGCAGCGATTTTTCTGGATGAAAAATGGCCACCACATGCTTCGGAATGACAAAATGCTATTACCTGTTTCCTTTCTTGAGCACGGATGCAACGTCTTATGATTTGATCCTTACAATACTTAAATACGTACGGATCTTCCCAAAAGAAATTTATGAACCTCTTTTAGCAATTTTTTTTTGTCTGTGGGGGAAAAGGATGGATGAAGTGTTCCAGTAGCAAGAAAATTAGCAATATCAGCGTACCATGGGGTCTCATCAATTATGAATAGTTGTTCATTGGGGAATTTTTCTTTGATTGGCATTCCATCCTCATGAAATTCGTAAGTTAACCTGGACAGATGGTCTGTCACCACATTCTCAACACCCTTTTTCTCCTTAATGACCAAGTCAAACTCTTGAAGTAAGAGTATCCATCACAAGAGCCTTGGTTTAGCATCCTTCTTTGTGAGCAAAAATTTCAGTGTTACATGGTCAGTGAATACAGTAACAGAAGAACCAACAAGATAAGAACGAAAATTTTCCAAAGCAAAGACTACGACAAATAATTCTTTTTCAGTTGTTGAATAATTCATTTGAGCATCATTCAAACTTTTACTTGCATTGTAAATCACATGTGGTTTCTTATCTTTTCATTGACCCAACACAGCACCAACAGCATAGTCACTGGCGTCACACATTAGTTCAAAGGGTAAAGTCCAGTCAGGGGGTTGCATTATTGGGGTAGAAATTAACATGCCTTTAAGCTTGTCAAAAGCTTTTTGGCACATTTCACTCCAATCAAAGATTACGTCCTGACTTAGGAGATGACACATGGGTTTAGCTATGGTACTGAAATCTTTTATGAATCTCCTATAAATCCCTGCATGTCCCAGAAATGATCCGACATCTTTTACAGTCTTGGGAGCAGGCAAATTCCCAATCAGATCTATTTTGGCCTTGTCAACTTTCATGCCCTCAGACAATACAATGTGACCTAAGACAAAGTCTTGTGTTACCATGAAATGACATTTCTTCCAATTGAGCACCAGATTTGCTTCTTGACATCTTATCAATACATTTTCTAGGTTGGCCAAACACAAATCAAATGAGTCACCATACATAGAGAAGTCATCCATGAACACTTCCAAAAATTTCTCGACCATGTCACTGAACAAACCTAACATGCATCTTTGCAATGTTGCAAAAGCGTTACAAAGCCCGAATGACATCCTTTTGAATGCAAATGTGGCAAAGGGGCATGTAAATGTGGTTTTCTCCTGATGATTGAGTGTTATCTCAATTTGATTGTACCCGGAATAGGCATCCAAGAAACAGTCAAATTCATGGCCTGCGATTCTTTCTAGAACCTGGTCAAGAAAGGGAAGAGGGAAGTGGTTTTTTCTAGTCACATTCGCCATCTTGTGATGACTCTAGTTGGTACCAGTTCATTTGCATCATTTTTGACCATTGTGACTCCAGACTTTTTAGGCACAACTTGGGTTGGACTAACCCATTTACTGTCGAAGATGGGGAAGATTATCTCGGCATCTAAGAGCTTTAACACCTCTACCTTTACGACTTCCTTCATGTGAGGGTTCAATTGTCGCTGCATTTGACAAGAGGGTTTTGAGTCCTCTTCAAGGTATATGGTATGATTGTAGATTAACAGGCTTATATCTTTTAAGTCAGCGATGGTCCACCCATTGGTGCTTTTATGGCTTTTAAGAACTTCAATTAGTTTAGACTTGTGCAAGTCTGTGAGCTTAGACGAAATTACCACTTGGAATGACTTTGTCCTTTCCTAGGAATGCATATTTGAGGTCAGATGGGAGATGTTTCAATTCAGGCTTTGGTGACTTGTCACTTGATGAGAGTGACTTTGTGCCACTTGGTGAAAGTTCCTCAAATTTGGGGGCCCATGTATTAACAGCATGAGTTGGGCAATTCTTTGGATCATCATCTATTATTTCAGATGTGATGGTTTATGATAAAGAAAGTCCAATGGAACTTGCTTTGTTCCCTATTGTGCTGATATTACATTCAAGTGTGATTTTTGTTGTTCTTGAGCCTTTGTTCACTTTAGGACTTGAAATTTCATTACTTAAACTCCGTCAAAGCACAATTAGTCCAAAAAGGCATAGTAAAAATTGTTAACTTTACGTACGAATCACTCTCTATGGCAGAAGAACTTTTACCAAATGTCGTCATGCCAAAAGACTTGGTGCGTGTAAACAGTGTGGTAGAGTCTTTCACGAGAAAAGGTATAATCTGTGTTCGATTAGACTGGAGAGTGAATGGGCTGAGTAAGGATTATCCTGAGACGCCATGTTATTTCGGTACTTTACTTAATCGTTGTGTGAGAGACGAAATTGGGAGAGTCACTGGTTGTTCGAACTACACAGATACTGAGGGAGACTCGGATTAGATTATTCTTTGTAGGAAACTGTACTTTTGTTGGGATGAAAGCCAAAGGTCTGAATTTTTATAAAAAGCATAAAGATCCTTTTTATTTTGTATAAAACTCTTTTAACTAAAATGAAAATATGGGCCGAGTAAGGAGTGTACCAGAATACCAACCTGAAACATGGGTAGAGACTTATCCTGAGACGTTATGAATTTTTGATTCAAACTTGTGTGTTTACCACTCTCTGATTGTGTATAGTGTAGTGTAGAAATTTTTTTTATTTTTGATTCAACATTCAAACGTCACCTACTTACAGTACTCAGCCTCTGATGGAACAAAAAGTACTGGGAGCTCATCACATTCGAACGCCAATAGACCGTTCGAACAAGAAGAGCTTACCGTACTTTGGTCTCTCACATAACTCAAAAGTATTGAGAGCTCACTACATTTGAATGACACTCATTTTTGAACGATCTTGTAAATATCCTTCTACATAAGTTCGAACGTCATTGATGTTCGAACGTCGCTTCTCAAGCTATAAAAGCCTGGATCGTATTTCCCATTCCAAAACCCCCCAAACCCTTCAAAAACCTCCAAACTCTAGAGTACCGTTTCATTAACTAGACCTCAAAGCACCACCTATTCTCCATTTCTACCTAAAATCAACCACCCCAAAGCCATCCCACATCAAAAACCCTCATTTTCACAAGAAAATCAAGACTTTCAAAGCCCTCACAACCTCAAAACCGAAACACCATGCCTCCAAGAGTCAAAATGGTTGCTAGGTGCAACCTAATAAACTAAGAGCCCAATATGGTGGAGGAAATCATCGAAGTGAGAGAGGGGACACCACCCATTACGCGAAGATATGACAAGACCTGATTCCCTACGGCTCTAAAAGCTGACAGGTACAATAATTTCTACCAAAACCACACTGTTGTTTGTGAGCGAGGCATGGTATTGACTGATTTTGCTGAGTTGAGTATATTAGCGGATATAGAGAGGAGAAGTCGAGTATTGTATTTGTGAAATGGCCGAGAGGCCGTAATTGACTTAGTGCAGGAGTTTTACTCCAACGCCGAAATATTCAATGGGGCGCTGAAGAGTTATGTAAAGGGAACTAATGTTGATGTTGATGAGAACTATATTCGGGAAATAAGACAAGAGGTACCTCGGGTACCAAAGCCTACCTACCCCCCAAAGAAGAATGTGGCTATGAATGTGGTTGGAGTGTAGCGAACGGGAGTGCCGAATTTTTCTTGGGCAAGGAAGAGATTGTTTAGACAAGGGGAGCTCACTAAAAAAAACAAAATGTTAAATTTGATTGCAGTATCAAATTTTGCTCCAATAGGAAGAAAAAATGAAATCCTCTTTGACATGGCCCAGTTGCTTTACGCACTTGGGAAGGGCCAAAACATCAACCTCCCTTCCCTAATTTTGACAAAAATGAATAAGGGTTGCGATGTGAAGCAAAACTTGCTCCAGTTTGACACCCTAGTCACGGAGATATGCAAAGACCATGGGATTATGGGGAGGCTTCAGATGACAATCCAAAAGCCAATGGGGCCACTGAACAGAGCCTCATTTAGGAGGAGTCAAGGTCATATTGGGAGCCAGGCGACAAGACAAGAGGTGCCCCCTACCCGAGGAATGGACGAGGTGCAAGATGTACTTGATGACGAGGAGGAGAGAGAGTTGGATGCAGAAAGAAAGTAGCCTTAGGAGTAGGCAAGCCCCAGTTCTAGCATCAACACCCGACGCTCTCTACAAGACATCATGGTTAGCATTGAAGCTGAGCAGGATGAGATCCTTCGCCTACTGAGGGGTGGACTTAGTGGAGCTAGCAGAGATGGTGGATCTGGAGGAGAGGAGAGGGAGAGATTTATGTGCTTGGTTATGGTGTTTGTTTGTTCTTTGGGTAAGTTTCTTTGCTGGTAGGTTATTGTGGATATTTGAAGATTTTGTGTTGTGTCAGTTCTGTGGATGAATTGAATCTCTGATGTTGGTGCTAATCGATCATATTTTGTGAAATGAATGGTTTAGTTTATCACTCTTATCTATTTAAATGCATGGGTAGATTTAGCATAATACTATTCTTTGTTAATAAATGATGGAACAAATGTGGATTTTGAGACTGTTTGTTAAAGTAACTAATCACATGATCGGTTTGACACATAACTTAGCAATCTAGACTTAAAACCAAAAATCCTTGAACAATGGTATTTTTTCTATGCTCAAAATATCAAATGTACATCATTATTTGTTATTATTAAGGTACAAGATGATCAGACTTGGAAATGGAATCGATATATAACCAATATTCCCTGAAAAACCTGACATAACTAGTGGAGATAACAAAAGATACCATGGTAAGTTTTGAGCCTTGCAATGCTTTTGAGAGGATATCAACATTTACTCGAGAAAGGTTTTTCACTACCTACTTTTGAATAATATCATTACATTTGCTTTGATTGATGCAACTAAAGTGATCTATTAACATATCCCACAGAGAACCTTTGCATACGACACATACATGTGCACATACTTGAGAAAGGATCTTAGGCCATCTTTGATTTGACTTTGAGCCTTAGCCATTTCTTTTAAAAGAATATCCCTAGTCATCCATGCGTGAGTCTTCAGTGAAATATTATTTTTTTGAAAAACCCATATGATAACCGAGCCATAAGAGAATACACTTAAAATACCTTGCTATCTAATTTTCTTGCACCCTCTTATAAATCAGTATGATACAAAAAGCAAGAAAAATAGAAAAGACGATGGTGGCTACTATTCAATGAAAGAAAAATTGGTGGAAACAACCGAAAAAGAAAAGAGACAAATAGACAGGGAATTGCCAAGAAAGTGAAAAATGAGAAAAATGAAAGAAAGAAATATCATTCCCAGGTAAAATGTTGAGAAGCTAGAAAGAGGTCTGCTACAATGTATAAAAAAGGGATAGCTTTTGAACACCATTGATGTCATTTCGTTAGCCACTGACCTCTGGCCACACTACAACCTATGAAAAACCCTATTTGATCTCAAGTATGATGCATGTGTAGGTCATCGACTATAAGTGGGGTATGTTAAATATTATTTACTTCATTGCATCAATATTCTTCCATGAGATTATGCCAAGGACATGATTAGTCTACTTTCTAAAAGTTTCACTCCCATACTAATTGCACATGTGATTTTTCGATTGGCCATCCTTTGATCACATGCCCTTTGAGAGACAAGTCACTATAATCGGAGGGAATTTTTGCTAAGGGCATTTCTAAGAGAGGTTTATGAAATCAAAGCTATCAAAGGAGGGTGGTAAAGTGAAATGTTTGTTATGTAACAATTCTTATTTATAGAAAGACCATTCCTACTACACAGGGAATTCCAAATGTTAATGTGACTAATGCTAATTTTTGCATAGAATAAATACATATGAAAGAGGAGTATGTGGGATGTAAGTCAAAATTGAGGGTTGGGTGTCCCAACGACCATGATGCTAATTTACTTTAACCAGCAATCCCACACACACATCTGTTCGACTGAAGTTTGTGGGTAGCTTTACTAAAAACCCTCACGTGACAACACTCGTCCATTAGGGTAAACCTTGTGGTTCAACAGCTTGTTGCATAAGCTAAATGCAGTCGGATGACCTATGAAAAAGGCATTAGAAATAGATTTACATTCCATTGTTGTTGTAGTNTAAACCTTGTGGTTCAACAGCTTGTTGCATAAGCTAAATGCAGTCGGATGACCTATGAAAAAGGCATTAGAAATAGATTTACATTCCATTGTTGTTGTAGTACTAGAGACTAGCAATATTTAGGTTGGGGGTGTGATTAGTAGTCAAAATTAGCATATTTCTATGCCCCTTTAAGACTAATTATACTTTGGTAGAGTTTAAATGATGACATTTTAGGTCATAAATTGCACAAGGGACCAAAGGCAATGAATATCAGACTCCAATGCAACACCAGCATATTCTGGAGCACAATTGGAACAACTTAGACCAAGCCAAGAACGTTCAAGCGCCAATCAACGTTCGAACGTTACCTCAAATCGTGTGAAGACCAGACTGCTAAGACATGCCGTGTTGCAGCCAAGAAGGAAGACCCTGATGCACTTGAGTACCACGTTCGAACGCCAACTCATGTTTGAATGTCCACTTGAATTGATTGAGGACCAGGATGATGAGTGCAAAACGCCAAGATGTGCATGGAACGTGGAAATAGGTTTCCATAGAAGACCACAAGCCACTTGAGTGTGAAGCTCATACCCCATTTGGCGTTTGTACGCCCATAAAGCAAAGACAAAAGAAACATTCGAACATTAGACAATGTTCAAACGCCCACAAAGCAAAAACAAAAACAACGTTTGAATTCCATATCACGTTCGAACGTTCTCCACAGATAGGCTACAGAGTGGTTGATTTTCTCTCTGGACATTGGGACTTTCACTTGGACTTTGAATGCCTTGTACTATTCCTCCACACTACTTTGCCCTCTCCTCCTTGCCTATAAATACTACCATAGTGGGAGCTTTAAAGGGACTTGTAGAGAGCTTGATGGAGGCTTAGACTCCCACTCATATAGCTAATCCTGGAATTATATTTGCTTGTGTCAAGGGAGATAATTCATCTTTTGGTTGAGGAAGCAACCCTCCGAAAGTGACTAGCTTTCTTCTACTTTCATCGTTCATTTATTTCACTTCCATTGCTTGAGCTTCCTTCTTTCTTAGAGGAGTGAAACTTTTTCACTCCTCTAGAGCTTTACCAAAGCTATGAAGGGTGGAACGTGATTCACTTATTCTTTGTTGAAGATTGGCTCCTTGTTTAGTGTGTTTCACTTTGTAACTCCTCTACTTGGAGGGATGAGTGTCACTCACTTTTCTAGCTTTACCTAAGCCATGAAGAGTGAGTAGTTCCTCATTCACTCTTTAGTAAGAGGTGATGAATCTGTATAAATTATTCTGAAGTTATATTTGTGCATTTCCTTTATGCTTTAATGCTTAATATTTCACTTGCTTATTGAATGATTGAATGCATCTAGCAAAGCTAAGGTACATTGTATAACTGTGGGTTCTTTCTATGTCATAGATGACTTTTGCATAGAAAGTCCCGTTGGTTCAAGGTAAGTACCCCAACTAGATTTTTATGACAATAGTTCAATCTTCTCCATTATTGTGCCTTATTTAAAGAATGGAACATTAATTTCATGGTTGGATGCCTTGTAGAAACACTTGCTTGTTTGTAGATGGGTTGAGTCTTGGCATAGACAATTCTTGTAAACTAGGCATTGGAACCATGTGCCTAATTTTCACAGTCCATCTTTATCTTCTGATTAACTTGCGATTGACATGAGAGTTAATTGAGTTATAAAGCACAAGTATAATAAATCAGATGATTGACTACATGTTATGATCCTCGAACTAAAGGGTGGTTGTTACATTTGAGATTGTATCTTATATTTTGTCTAGAAAAACCCATTGGAAAGAATCTTATGTTTTGTCCATAAAATCCCATAACTTCAAACTCTCAAGGTTTGCAGTTACTTGGTCTCTATCACTACTTACTTCAAAAAACTAATCAGAGTTCCCTGTGGATTCAACTCCGGACTTAATTGGATTATTACTATAGCTTGGTCGCCTGCACTTGGGTGTACACATTTAGAATTAAGTCAGGTACTAGTGTTATTCAGTCCAATTATTTGTAGTATGGATGAGACAGGATTAATAATATAAAGATCAGCCACCAATGAACCAGAATAGACAAAATGCTTTTTATACTTAATAACTTCAGAGTCACTAAAATAAACATTATGTCCATCCTTAACCAATTTAGAAATCGAAACTAAGTTTCTTCTAATATCAAGTGCATGAAAATAAGCTTTCAAAATTAAAACCCTATCTCTACTATAAATGTAAATCTCCTACCACAAGTGCTTCCACTCTTGTAGCATTCTCCATATGTAGATAAATCTCCCTATCACTAAGTTATCTGGTTTCTTGGAACCCCTTCATGAATTTGTAGGCTTGATTTGTGTCTCCTATATCTACACACCAGACACAGGTAGAAAACACTGCTAAACATGATTCAAAAACTAGTAAATGAAACTTACCTAGATTGTTCACATTGTTGAGAAAGATTAGACATTTCTTCTTCTAATGTGCTGACTGCTTCCAATAAAAACATTTCCCTTGGACTTTTTCATTGCTCCTTGAGGGCCAATAACCTTCTTTTGAGCCTTTTTCTATTTCTTCTATCCTTTTGGATTAGAAAAAAAACCTTTTCTTAATCACATAAACACTAGGTTGCTGCTGAAAGAGACGTTCAACTTGAATTTCCTTAAAAAGTTTCGCTAGAGAATAAGAATGCTTATTCATATTGCAATTAAGGTGAAAATACTTAATAGACTCTAGCAGAGAGTGGAGGATGATCAACTTGCGTTTCCCGTAAATCTCAACTCCTAGGATCTTCAATTCATTAAGAAGACCCATCATCTTCAAAACATGATCCCTTACTGGTGTTCCCTCGGTCATACTTGTGTTCATCAGATCGTTCATCGCAACTGGCCTAGTAGTACAACTTTGATCTTCAAACATTTCTTTGAGATTCATAATTATGTCATAGGTTATGAGCATTAGCTCATGCTGATTTTGCAACACACTTGACATAGATGCTAAAATATAACACCATGCCATCTCATTAGCTTCTTTCCACCATCATTGTTCCTGGACATCCTATTCGGTTGTCCACTAATTGGGTTCATTCGGACAAGGATTTGTGGGTACAAATTTGTACTCCTCTATAGTCAACACAATATCCAAGTTTCTTTTTCAGTATATATATAGTTTGGTCTAGTTAGTTTGTGTTCTTTAAGTATGACATAAAGATGATTGAATGAACCCACTTTAAAACTTGAAATTACACAAATTCAAATTTAAATTTAAATTTGATTCCATTTACCAATTTCTAAATGAACTTACTAGCAGCATGAGTCATCGTGAATAGCATCCCTTGATAGGGACGATGTTTACTATCTATCATTTATCCAACCATGCCATTGCCTATTAACTTTACTCTTTAGCCACTATATTATGGCAAGTAAAATTAAATAGCCGAATTAGTTTTAGTTCTATAAATAATAGTAGTGACCCAGATAGAGAGGATATTGCTATTTATAGCTAAGTGTATACCACTACTTAATTTGTGTCAATTGTTTCATAATAAGCCCCTTCATTTGGAGAAGTAAGCCCATACTAGTATCTAGCAAAAATTATTCTTTTAGGAAGTTTGTATCAATGATTCTATAATTCATTTCATCTGATGGAGAGAAAAGGCACTAAAGCTAACACGCAAAATTAATTACATCACATACAAACCAGTAATGGAGACTGTGGGATTTATACAAAATAAAATTTCTCTCCCACTTAGTTATTTAATACTTTGCGAGGGTCATAAAAAAAATTGTATCAGAATTTTTATTAATATAAAATACAAGAATGTTTTGACATATTTATGAAGATACAAAGTTACCCCATCTTTATATGTAGTATGTATACATGTAATAAATAAAATATCAAATTCCCACAGCTATCCACACAAAAATTTGAAAATTTACTTTTATTTTTTTAATTACATACATAATATGAACATCCCTATTTTATATCAATATAAATTAGATACCAAGTCATGACAAATAATTTAAACCAGTCAATTATCCATGTTCTCCACATGTTAAGGTACTTTTATATAAATAACTACCTATACAATCAAGATATACATGAATAATTGATGAGAGCTTAATATTGCATATTTAACAACCTCATTACGTGCATTTTAACTCAAAATTTTCATTTAATTACTTAAAGTTAGTCGAATTTATGAATAATGTGAACATTCTGATGTTGCAGGTAATCATAGCGTAAATGATGGCTTTCGGAACCCTGCAACTAAGTATGATTGAGTGGTAAAGAGATGAACACATTATATGAGTATTAGAAGGCTTTAAAGTGAAAGAAATCAAGTAGGTGTGGTATTTCGTATCATAGGCTCCGGTATCTAAGCCTACTTGAATTTTGGTACCGGTACCCAAACCACTTGGTATTGGCACCTTTGTTTTCCCTAATTTTGACCATGATCCACTTTGGGTCTGAAAAGTGAAAAATATCAAAGTTGTAGATGTGGATGCCCTCTCTATTGTTTTAAAATTTGAGCTCAATCGAACGGTTGGATCAAAAGTTATGACTATTTTACGAAAACTGGTCCTGAGCAGGCACCTTCCAAAAGACCTTCTGGAAGGTTTTGCCTACTAGAAAAAACCTTCTGGAAGGTTTTCTTCGACCTTCTGAAAGGTTTGGCCAAAAATCGCCAGAACACCCTGCAACTCAAGCACTGCCACTTGGGGGTTCCACCTATGATTCTTCCGCTTGTCCTCTAACATATTTTACATACATATATGCCTCCTAAACCCTACAGTCAGCCTTGGAAGATGGAGGATGGGAAAGGAGCAGAGAGAAGGATGGAGGCATGGTGGGTGCAAGCTAAGCTTGTCCTAGCTTGTCCAAGCCATCATCTCACCTCCTATTGATGGGAAACTTGCACACAGAGGCTATGGGGAGCCTCATGGATCAAAATGCAAGGGCTCTACACCTTATATTCAGCATTCACACAAGATTTAAGAGCAAGAGGCTACCTAACCTTAGGAGTAGTTTAGAGAGAGAAGTTTCCAAGAAAGAAGATGAAGTTCTAGAAAAAGAAAGTTTGAATTTTTGCGTTTTCATACTCATTTCACTTCTATTAAGCTGTAATACTCTTGTAATCCTTAATTATTGCACTTTAATATCATTTAGTTCAAGTGTATTGCAAGTTTAGTTACATGTTCTTGAATATACCATGTTTGTATTTGAGTTTTCCATTCAAGCTTTAAATATGGGTATGAAATGAACTTATTTTCGTAGTTTAACTTTTTTTAGCATTAATGCAAGTTTTAATCTTCATTTCTTCACTATGTGTCTTTACATTGTGAATGTATTCATATTTGATATGAGTAGCTAAGTTTTAAGTTCGCTAATCCAAGGGAGAATTCCTCTTGGGTATGCTAAATCAACTCTTTTTCATTCCTCCTCGTAGTGTAAGACGGTTTGGTTTAACTAGGTTGAGTGTGGACATGGTTGTGAGTTCTTGATACATCAGAGACTTCTCAAGGGGTATGGTTGATTCCTCACCTCCGTTTTAGTCCCTTGCTTCATACTAATCAATCGAACATCTAGGCACCATTGGAAGAATGTCTTGAGTTGATTTGGCATTCCCATTGAAATGATCTCTTCAGATTAGTCAACACTTGTTTCCATTACATTTCTATAACCAATCTTCACTCACCAAAACTCAAACTCAAAGATTTTATACTTTTCATTTTTCACAAAATCACCTTCATATAGTTCACCTTCCTTCCCTGAGGAGAGGACCATGAAATACCAATTGCAAGTAAAACACGACACTTGAAATTCTCTTGGCGCTTGGGGAGCACTTTTGTACACACACACACACATTTCATTCACACATTTGTATTTCCATTTCTCGCATGATATCCGAGAGAGATTGACACTCACCTACCTGTATAAGCCACATACACATTACCAGAATCATGGTCAAAAATTAGGAACGATGGAATAAGTCAAGCAATAATAAAAAAAATAGAGATCAACATAAAATAATAAAACTGCTTGAATAAAGAGTCCCAATTATTATGGTTATGTCTTCAGTTTCAATGCAATAAGGAGTCTACATCAGTTCTTGATGAATCCAGCCACCTCCATAACAACCATTCATTATTGTGAGGCTAGGGAAAGCTTATTTGATCTTATCACATTTGTGTATGAAGGAATTACCATCAACTTGCCTGGTCAAGTGGCAGGGGCTTGGGGGTAGCACTTTGAAACCTAAACGATTTCTGAAACAGTTTCTTCTTCCTGAAATCAATTTTTGCTGTGAAAGCTGCTTCTGAAAAACTGATTCACCACAAGAAATCCTATACAAAACAAAATACTAATAATACATGGTCCTATGCCTCCATGAGGGAGTTCATATACTATCATCAATATTACAACACGAATAAACCATCGTATGAATCATTCTAATATTATTAACCATGAATAAACCATCATCGAATCCAATCACATAAATCATGATATACATCTAATCATCTTACTTGGAAAACATGGCTATATATTTAATATGCACACGGTATTAATGAAGACTTTGATACCACTTGTTGGAACGATAGTACTAAGATTTATTGACGTATCATCTATTAACCCAACAAAATGCAATTAGGGTTTATTGATTTTTTATTAAAAGTATCGGTTATTCATCCATTATTTATGACGAATTGCATTGCTTCTAAGTTATTATTAGTTTATGATTTAATTCATTTTCAGTGTTTTGATATTTTATCAGGTAATATAGGTAAATTGAGCCAAATGGAGTGCTTGGTAAACTAGCCAGACAATTATGGATTACAAAGAAATCAAGAGGGTTGAAGAATAATTAAAGAGGAAGTCAACAAAATCAATGTGGATATTGTGGGAACAATTTTGGATAGGTAGATGCATTTGAACACGAGTGTTGCGTCCAAATGCAAGAGGTAATGTCGAGAAGCTTGGAAATTGGCTAAGTGTTGTTGACAATATGTAAAGCTTCCTCTAAAGACGAGTGAAGCATCTAAACATGTCTGCTGAATATGGGATTCTAGAGAATTCGATGTGTTAAGGAAGTGAGAATGTGTGCGGACTAAGGTTTGACAATACGGTGTACCTTCGTTAAGACATAACAAACCATTCAGACTCAGATGTTTAGCCAAGGAGAGACCCTAGATTATGATGCCTACGGCCAAACAGAAGTCTTGCCTCTAGACGAGTGTGTTGGATTGAGCGTCGTTAGTTTCACCATAGTTAAGGATTCAAAAATTTTTAGATAGAGTTTTANAAGTCTTGCCTCTAGACGAGTGTGTTGGATTGAGCGTCGTTAGTTTCACCATAGTTAAGGATTCAAAAATTTTTAGATAGAGTTTTAATAATTATTGATTATTTTTTACTGTTAGATATAAATAGGAAAAGAGGCAGTTGGATGAGGGCTTGTTCTACCTCTTCTTCATCCTTGTTTTTCCCGTAGGGAATTTTTCGAAGTCTTTTTTAGACAACCTCCATTGCTAGTGAATAATTTTCATTGTACTCTATAGTTAGGGCATGATTCTTGGATTGTATATTGAATATTTATATTAATGTCAATTATTTTTTTATAGTCTTGAATGATTTATCTTCTTTTTTTCATTATTCGATTGAATCAATATTTCTAATTAAAGTAATATACTATGAATACTTGTTTGATTGTTCATCAACTGGGTTAATTTATGGATATGTATAAATCTTACAATTTCCTGCGATTTTTTATTACTAGTTCTTAAATTCATATTTTAATTCTAATCAAATCTTGGTTTAAAAGTTATATCGATCGGTTGATTATACTGAGGTTGGAAGTCAACTGAGATATGAAATAATTGCATTAATATTATATTCAATATACATGACTAGATGCTGACCTCAATACTAGAGAGTTATTTTCATACATAAGATTTTTTGTAGAGTTAGTTGCAATTACCCACTTTACAACCAAGATAAACAATTTTTTCTTTTCACACTCTTTTATATCCAAATCGTTTCCTTGAGGATCGACCTTGGACTTATCGAGAAACTATTACTTCTTGACCATCTGCACTTTGGTATACCTATTTGGGTCTGAGCAAATTTTTGGCATTGTTGCTGGGGAACTTGAAAGGATACTGAAGCCAAAAAGATGAATTTGTCTACCTAACGAGCTATTTGGAAAGAATGGACTTTTTGGGTAACCTCGTTCCATCCATAAGATTTCTTTCAAGTTTGTTTTAGCTTTCTATTGTTAGCAATTATTTTGTTTTGATTAGTTAAGCATTTGTTTGTTAGTCAATGCCTGTTTAATTGTCTTGATTATAGTCATTTGTTAGTGTTATAATTGTATATCTAATGGAGATACATCAGACTCTAATATTGAAGCACCATTCCTTCAAGTCAAATCAGTCCATACATGAGTTCCTAATAGTTCTGAATTGTTGGTCGACCTATTGAGCTCGGTTACAGTTATTAGCAAGGACTATTTGCACACCATAGGGAGCAGTGTCCTGTCACGTTGTGTCTTTATACAGAATGCACGAAGGTTCATGGTGAAACTTGGCACTATCCAGCTTTTGTCACAATTTCATGGCCTTTATTTTGAAAATCCTTATCTTCACATGAAGGAATTCTAGGAGGTAAATGGGACCTTCTAGGATGGTTTCAAGTTATCTAAGCTAATGTTTTCCCCATTCTCATTGAAACAAGCAGTGACTCAATAGTCTGAAAACACATTCTATCCCAGATTGGTTTGCACTACAAAAAATAGTTTTTTTTAAAAAAAATCTTCCCTATTCACCATACAAATGCTTTAAAACTTCACATAATGAACTTTTTAGTGAATGATAGGGAAACATTCTATGAGTGTTAGGAAAGATTCAATTATCTCCTCCAAGCATATCCACACCATGAGTTTGAAAGTTAGACCCTTGTTGGTTTTTTCTACGATTCTCCCCTATTATGATGCATTAGTTTGTCGAGATGATGTCACAAGGTGAATTTATGGATAAAACTCTGGTGAGGCTTTTTGAATTTTTTGACACTTTATTTGATAGTTTCCAGATGTGGGACTTGGCCTCACCTATCTATTCTGAGAATAAATCGACCAATTCCCATTGGGAAAAGTATTTGTTATGAGAAGATGATGATTTAAGGGCTAAGATGACTTCTCTATCTCAAAAGATTGAAGTTCTAGAGATGAAGCGGTCAATGAAGTGTCTGTTGTGCCATCTAGTGAGCATACTTGTGGGATATGTCCTTTAGTGAGACATTCTACTGAGGAATGTCCCACGATTCCTACTTTCTAGGAGGTGGTGTTGGAAAATTCTAATGCTATCTATTCTTTCCAAAAGCCATATAATAACCCCTACTCTAAGACATATAATCCAAGGTGGAAATAACACCCAAATTTTGGTTGGAGGCGTGCATAGCAACAACAAGCCCAACCACATGTACCACCACCACCACAACAACAATATCCGCTATATCAGCCACCTCATAAGCATAGTTTGGAGGGTACCCAGACTACACCTTGTTTTGATGATTTGAAAATTCAGTTACAAAAGATGACTCAGTCTATGGTAAGTCAAGAAAAGGGCAAATTTCCTACCCANGGTACCCAGACTACACCTTGTTTTGATGATTTGAAAATTCAGTTACAAAAGATGATTCAGTCTATGGTAAGTCAAGAAAAGGGCAAATTTCCTACCCAACCAAAGCATCCATAGGGTCAGTTTCATGTAGGTAATTATGTTGTTGTGGACTCTTCTCAAGTGCAAGCCCAAGTTGTCGCTACTCTTAGTAATAGCAAAATAATTGATAAAGACACATCACATACACACACTGAGTCTACTCCACCACTTGCAATTGAACCTTCTCAAGTCTCTCCAGATGAGACTGCTAGAGAGGTTGAAAAGCCTCCATGTCCTATTCCTTCTCCCTTCCCTCAAAGACTTAAGAAACCCCAGAAGTTGAGTAATCATGATAAGATTTACAAGCTTTTTAAGCAACTAAAGATCAATATACTACTTTTTGATGCCATCACATAGGTTCCTTCTTATGTCAAGTTCCTTAAGGACTTGTGCACAGTTAAGAGAAATTATAATGTTCAAAAAAGGACCTTTTTGACTAAAAATGCTAGTTCCATTATCCAAGACAAGACTCCTGATAAATTCAAAGATCTAGGGTATCATATGACTTAATCTGAAATGTGTACACCCAAGTGCAGGCGGTCAAGTTATAGTAATAATCCAGTGAAGTCTTTAGTCGAATCCACAGGGAACTATGATTAGTGTTTAGAAGTAAGCAGTGGTATAGACCAAGTAACTGGAAATCTTGACGATTTGAAGTTGTGGGATTTTCTGAATAGAATATCAAATTCTTTCCAAAAGTTTTCTAGACAAAATATAAGATTCTCAAAA
>CAUOFW020004147.1:497931-512031 GCA_963454935.2 Ilex paraguariensis
TCGTTAAGACATAACAAACCATTCAGACTCAGATGTTTAGCCAAGGAGAGACCCTAGATTATGATGCCTACGGCCAAACAGAAGTCTTGCCTCTAGACGAGTGTGTTGGATTGAGCGTCGTTAGTTTCACCATAGTTAAGGATTCAAAAATTTTTAGATAGAGTTTTAATAATTATTGATTATTTTTTACTGTTAGATATAAATAGGAAAAGAGGCAGTTGGATGAGGGCTTGTTCTACCTCTTCTTCATCCTTGTTTTTCCCGTAGGGAATTTTTCGAAGTCTTTTTTAGACAACCTCCATTGCTAGTGAATAATTTTCATTGTACTCTATAGTTAGGGCATGATTCTTGGATTGTATATTGAATATTTATATTAATGTCAATTATTTTTTTATAGTCTTGAATGATTTATCTTCTTTTTTTCATTATTCGATTGAATCAATATTTCTAATTAAAGTAATATACTATGAATACTTGTTTGATTGTTCATCAACTGGGTTAATTTATGGATATGTATAAATCTTACAATTTCCTGCGAGTTTTTATTACTAGTTCTTAAATTCATATTTTAATTCTAATCAAATCTTGGTTTAAAAGTTATATCGATCGGTTGATTATACTGAGGTTGGAAGTCAACTGAGATATGAAATAATTGCATTAATATTATATTCAATATACATGACTAGATGTTGACCTCAATACTAGAGAGTTATTTTCATACATAAGATTTTTTGTAGAGTTAGTTGCAATTACCCACTTTACAACCAAGATAAACAATTTTTTCTTTTCACACTCTTTTATATCCAAATCGTTTCCTTGAGGATCGACCTTGGACTTATCGAGAAACTATTACTTCTTGACCATCTGCACTTTGGTATACCTATTTGGGTCTGAGCAAATTTTTGGCATTGTTGCTGGGGAACTTGAAAGGATACTGAAGCCAAAAAGATGAATTTGTCTACCTAACGAGCTATTTGGAAAGAATGGACTTTTTGGGTAACCTCGTTCCATCCATAAGATTTCTTTCAAGTTTGTTTTAGCTTTCTATTGTTAGCAATTATTTTGTTTTGATTAGTTAAGCATTTGTTTGTTAGTCAATGCCTGTTTAATTGTCTTGATTATAGTCATTTGTTAGTGTTATAATTGTATATCGAATGGAGATACATCAGACTCTAATATTGAAGCACCATTCCTTCAAGTCAAATCAGTCCATACATGAGTTCCTAATAGTTCTGAATTGTTGGTCGACCTATTGAGCTCGATTACGGTTATTAGCAAGGACTATTTGCACACCATAGGGAGCAGTGTCCTGTCACGTTGTGTCTTTATACAGAATGCACGAAGGTTCATGGTGAAACTTGGTACTATCCAGCTTTTGACACAATTTCATGGCCTTTATTTTGAAAATCCTTATCTTCACATGAAGGAATTCTAGGAGGTAAATGGGACCTTCTAGGATAGTTTCAAGTTATCTAAGCTAAAGTTTTCCCCATTCTCATTGAAACAAGCAGTGACTCAATATTCTGAAAACACATTCTATCCCAGATTGGTTTGCACTACAAAAAATAGTTTTTTTTAAAAAAATCTTCCCTATTCACCATACAAATGCTTTAAAACTTCATATAATGAACTTTTTAGTGAATGATAGGGAAACATTCTATGAGTGTTAGGAAAGATTCAATTATCTCCTCCAAGCATATCCACACCATGAGTTTGAAAGTTAGACCCTTGTTGGTTTTTTCTACGATTCTCCCCTATTATGATGCATTAGTTTGTCGAGATGATGTCACAAGTTGAATTTATGGATAAAACTCTGGTGAGGCTTTTTGAATTTTTTGACACTTTATTTGATAGTTTCCAGATGTGGGACTTGGCCTCACCTATCTATTCTGAGAATAAATCGACCAATTCCCATTGGGAAAAGTATTTGTTATGAGAAGATGATGATTTAAGGGCTAAGATGACTTCTCTATCTCAAAAGATTGAAGTTCTAGAGATGAAGCGGTCAATGAAGTGTCTGTTGTGCCATCTAGTGAGCATACTTGTGGGATATGTCCTTTAGTGAGACATTCTACTGAGGAATGTCCCATGATTCCTACTTTCTAGGAGGTGGTGTTGGAAAATTCTAATGCTATCTATTCTTTCCAAAAGCCATATAATAACCCCTACTCTAAGACATATAATCCAAGGTGGAAATAACACCCAAATTTTGGTTGGAGGCGTGCATAGCAACAACAAGCCCAACCACATGTACCACCACCACCACAACAACAATATCCGCTATATCAGCCACCTCATAAGCATAGTTTGGAGGGTACCCAGACTACACCTTGTTTTGATGATTTGAAAATTCAGTTACAAAAGATGACTCAGTCTATGGTAAGTCAAGAAAAGGGCAAATTTCCTACCCAACCAAAGCATCCATAGGGTCAGTTTCACGTAGGTAATTATGTTGTTGTGGACTCTTCTCAAGTGCAAGCCCAAGTTGTCGCTACTCTTAGTAATAGCAAAATAATTGATAAAGACACATCACATACACACACTGAGTCTACTCCACCACTTGCAATTGAACCTTCTCAAGTCTCTCCAGATGAGACTGCTAGAGAGGTTGAAAAGCCTCCATGTCCTATTCCTTCTCCCTTCCCTCAAAGACTTAAGAAACCCCATAAGTTGAGTAATCATGATAAGATTTACAAGCTTTTTAAGCAACTAAAGATCAATATACTACTTTTTGATGCCATCACATAGGTTCCTTCTTATGTCAAGTTCCTTAAGGACTTGTGCACAGTTAAGAGAAATTATAATGTTCAAAAAAGGACCTTTTTGACTAAAAATGCTAGTTCCATTATCCAAGACAAGACTCCTGATAAATTCAAAGATCTAGGGTATCATATGACTTAATCTGAAATGTGTACACCCAAGTGCAGGCGGTCAAGTTATAGTAATAATCCAGTGAAGTCTTTAGTCGAATCCACAGGGAACTATGATTAGTTTTTAGAAGTAAGCAGTGGTAGAGACCAAGTAACTGGAAATCTTGACGATTTGAAGTTGTGGGATTTTCTGAATAGAATATCAAATTCTTTCCAAAAGTTTTCTAGACAAAATATAAGATTCTCAAAATGTAACAACCACCCTTTAGCTCGACGATTAGAACATGTAATTGATTATCCGGTTTATTATGTTTGTGCTTTATGACACAATTAACTCCCGTGTCAACCGCAAGTTAATCGGAGGATAAAGATGGACTATAAAGATTAATCACATGATTCCGATGCCTTTCTAGAAGTTTACAAGAATATTCTGTGTCGAGATTTAACCCGTCTACAAACTAGCAAGTGTTTCTATAAGGCATCCAACCATGGCATTAATGGTCCATTCTTTGAATAAAGCGCAATAATATTGGAGATTGAAAAGATGTCATGAAGACCTAGTCGGGGTGCTTGCCTTGAATGACTGGGTTTTTCTATGCAGGAGTCATCCGTATCATAAAAGGAAACCTTGGTTATACAAAGTACCTTAGCTTTTCTAGATGCATTCAATCATCCAATGAACAAGTGGAATATAATTCATTAAAGCATAAAGGAGTTGCACAAACATAACTTTCGGGTAATCTTTACATATTCATCACCTCTTACTAAAAAGTGAATGAGGAAGTACTCACTCGTCATGGCTTTGGTCATGCTAGACAAGTGAGTGATACTCATCCCTCCAAGTGGAGGAGCTACTTAGTGAGAGTACAATAAACGAAAAGCTAATCTTCAATGAAGAATAAGTGAATCACGTCCCACCCTTCACTGCTTTGGTAAAGCTCTAGAAAAGTGGAAGATTTACACCCTTCTAAGAAGGAAGGAAGCTCAAGCATTGGAAGTGAAAGACATAAATAATGAAATTAGAAGAAAGCTAGTTACTTTTGGAGGGTTTCCACCATAACCAAAAGTTGAGTTATCTCTCTTGATACTTGTAAATAAAAGCAAGTACAACTACAATGGGAGTCTAGGCCCCCATCATGCTTGTCACAATATGAATGTAAAGACTTAGCATGAGTAAATAAAATACTTCAACTAAAAGGGTAGTCTAAGCCTCCATCATGGTTGATACAAATGAAAACATAGACATAGATAAGAAATGTTCAAGAACTAGATTACTTAAAAACTTTATACTTTACAAGAGAAAAGATTGCTTCCCATTTACTCTATAAGAGGAAGAATGCCCTTTAAGCTCCCAACTTGGGAGTATTTATAGGCAAGGAAAGGTAAAGGGGGGGGTAGGAGATAAGAGAGGATGAGTGAATAGTGTTTGCCATCCATGGGAATCAACTATTCTATAGACAGTTTGCAGAGGACGTTTGAATGTTATCTGGCGTTCAAACGTTATGTCTGTCTTTTCTTGAATGACGTTCGAACGTGATATGGCGTTCGAACGTTTTCTGTGTCTTTGCTTTGAGGGCGTTTGAACACCAGATAAGGTCTGATTCCTTCCACCCAAGTGGCCTGTGGTCAATGACTTGGTCTCTTCCATACGTCTTGAACAACCTTGACTTTACACTTAGCAACTTGGTCCTCAGTCACTCAAGACAACGTTCAAACGTGGATTGACGTTCGAACGTTGTACTCAAGTATTTATGTTTTGTGGTTCTTACAACATGTCGTGTTCTAATGGTGTAGTCTTCTCAGGATTTTAGAGGATGTTTGAACGTAAGTTGGCATTCGAATGTAGTACTCAAGTTCCTCAGCATTTCCCTTTTGTTGACTGCAACATGCCATCTCTCAACAGCTAGTCTTGGCAGGATTTCAGAGGACGTTCGAACGTGGGTTGACGTTCAAACGTCCTTGCTTTGTTCCAACCTTCTGCAATTTTGTTCTCTATTGTGCTGGTGTTATATTCAAGTGTGATTTTTGTTGTTCTTGAGCCTTTGTTCACTTTAGGATCTGAAATGTCATTACTTAAACTCCATCAAAGCACAATTAGTCCAAAAAGGCATAGTAAAATTTGTTAACTTTACACATGAATCATCATGATATATCGTTTGTCATAGGGAACTATAAGATTGAGCATTCTTTGCTTGATCTTGGAGCCAATGTCAATTTTCTCCCTTACTCTATCTACCAACAATTAGGGTTAGGATTTGATTAAAAAAAAAAAAAACAATTACGGTTATGTGAACTTANCAACTACGATGGGAGTCTAGGCCCCCATCATGCTTGTCACAATATGAATGTAAAGACTTAGCATGAGTAAATAAAAGACTTCAACTAAAAGGGTAGTCTAAGCCTCCATCATGGTTGATACAAATGAAAACATAGACATAGATAAGAAATGTTCAAGAACTAGATTACTTAAAAACTTTATACTTTACAAGAGAAAAGATTGCTTCCCATTTACTCTATAAGAGGAAGAATGCCCTTTAAGCTCCCAACTTGGGAGTATTTATAGGCAAGGAAAGGTAAAGGGGGGGGTAGGAGATAAGAGAGGATGAGTGAATAGTGTTTGCCATCCATGGGAATCAACTATTCTATAGACAGTTTGCAGAGGACGTTNGCAAGGAAAGGTAAAGGGGGGGTAGGAGATAAGAGAGGATGAGTGAATAGTGTTTGCCATCCATGGGAATCAACTATTCTATAGGCAGTTTGCAGAGGACGGTTGAATGTTATCTGGCGTTCAAACGTTATGTCTGTCTTTTCTTGAATGACGTTCGAACGTGATATGGCGTTCGAACGTTTTCTGTGTCTTTGCTTTGAGGGCATTTGAACGCCAGATAAGGTCTGATTCCTTCCACCCAAGTGGCCTGTGATCAATGACTTGGTCTCTTCCATACGTCTTGAACAACCTTGACTTTACACTTAGCAACTTGGTCCTCAGTCACTCAAGACAACGTTCAAACGTGGATTGACGTTCGAACGTTGTACTCAAGTATTTATGTTTTGTGGTTCTTACAACATGTCGTGTTCTAATGGTGTAGTCTTCTCAGGATTTTAGAGGATGTTTGAACGTAAGTTGGCATTCGAATGTAGTACTCAAGTTCCTCAGCATTTCCCTTTTGTTGACTGCAACATGCCATCTCTCAACAGCTAGTCTTGGCAGGATTTCAGAGGACGTTCGAACGTGGGTTGACGTTCGAACGTTCTTGCTTTGTTCCAACCTTCTGCAATTTTGTTCTCTATTGTGCTGGTGTTATATTCAAGTGTGATTTTTGTTGTTCTTGAGCCTTTGTTCACTTTAGGATCTGAAATGTCATTACTTAAACTCCATCAAAGCACAATTAGTCCAAAAAGGCATAGTAAAATTTGTTAACTTTACACATGAATCATCATGATATATCGTTTGTCATAGGGAACTATAAGATTGAGCATTCTTTGCTTGATCTTGGAGCCAATGTCAATTTTCTCCCTTACTCTATCTACCAACAATTAGGGTTAGGATTTGATTAAAAAAAAAAAAAACAATTACGGTTATGTGAACTTAAGCCTCCGGGCATCACTCTACAATTGGAAGACCGTTCTGTCAAGATTCCTAAGGGAATAGTTGAGGACGTATTTGTCCAGGTGGATAAGTTTTATTTTCTTGTTGACTTCATTGTATTAGACACCCACCCAGTTCCACATACAGGGAATCAAATTTCCTTTATTCTTGGTAGACCCTTCCTTGCTACTTCAAATTCTCTAATCAATTGTAGGAATGGTGTTCTGAAATTTTCATTCAAGAATATGACTCTTATGTTAAATATTTTGAATATAACTAAGCAACCAGGTAAGGAGGAGGAGTTAAGAGAGATAAATTATATAGAATCACTAGCACAGAACCACATTAATAAGGCATTTTATGGGAAATTCTTTGGAGACAAGCTTGGTTAACTCCATATTTTTCAATTTTGGTCTGTTTCTTCTAGTGTTCAGTCTTTATTTTGAGGATGATTGTCTGAGTCTAGATAGGGAGCTAGAAGTAAGTTCTATTCATAATGTTGGGCTATGGGTGCCCAAATTTAAGGAATTGGTTCCTAGGGGTGAGAAACCAGTTTCTTCTATTGAAAAACCACTAAGACTTGAGTTGAAACCCCTTCCATCTAGTTTGAAGTATGCATCCCTTGGGAAGTGTGAATCATACCTGATGGTCATCTCATCTACACTTAAATTGGACTAGGATTCCAAGCTATTAGAGGTCCTTAGCTACATCGTAGTGTTATAGGGTGGACCATTGCTGATTTAAAAGGTATAAGTTCTCTTGTTTGCAGTCATACCATATACCTTGGGAAGGATTCAAAACCCCCTCATCAAATGCAGTGAAGATTGAAACCCACACAAGAAGGAGGTTATATAGGTTGCGGTGTTAAAATTGCTAGATGCGGGAATTTTCTTACCTATCTCAGATAGTAAATAGGTCAGCCCAACCCAAGTAGTACCGAAAAAATATGGAGTTTAGATAGTCAAGACTGACGATAATGTGTTAGTGCCTACCTGAGTTGTCATGAGATGGCATTTATTTATTAACTACCAAAAACTCAATCTAGTTACTAAGAAAGACCACTTTCCTCTCCCATTCGTAGATCAAGTTTTAGAGAGGATAATAGGTCATGATTTTTACTACTTTCAAGATGGGTATTCAGGGTACAACTAGATTAAAATAGCATTGGATGATCAGGAGAAAATAACATTCACATGTCATTTTGACACTTTTGCTTGTAAGAGGATGCCGTTTGGTTTATGTAATGCTTATGCAACCTTTCAACGATGTATGCTTAACCTTTTCAATGACATAGTAGAAAGTTGTTTAGAAGCTTTTATGGATGATTTTTCTTTCTATGGTGATCCTTTTGATTTATGTTTACAACATTTGAAAAATGTTCTCATTAGGTGTAAATAAACTAACCTAGTCTTAAATTGGGAAAAATATCATTTTATGGTGACACATGGCATAGTGTTAGGTCATATTGTTTCAGCTGAGGGAATCAAAGTTGATAAAGTAAAAATAGATTTAATTGGNTCACTCATGCATTTTCACCCAAGCCTACTTCGGCTCCCACAACAC
The DNA here is from genome assembly GCA_963454935.2 of Ilex paraguariensis. Classification (NCBI taxonomy): domain Eukaryota; kingdom Viridiplantae; phylum Streptophyta; class Magnoliopsida; order Aquifoliales; family Aquifoliaceae; genus Ilex; species Ilex paraguariensis. The sequence continues at coordinate 505,954 of CAUOFW020004147.1, forward strand.
AATGTCATGCATGTGTGTAAACCATTTGTCCTTGATGAAATACATCCAAAGACCATTTTGCAATAAAATCATATTTTCATAAAACCAATTCATTTCTGGATGTTTCCCATCAAATGAATCATTTATATAATAAAACCATGTGTCTTTGTTGGGTATCTGATTTTGGAATCACACTGCTGGCTCCGTACGTCNCAAGCCTCCGGGCATCACTCTACAATTGGAAGACCGTTCTGTCAAGATTCCTAAGGGAATAGTTGAGGACGTATTTGTCCAGGTGGATAAGTTTTATTTTCTTGTTGACTTCATTGTATTAGACACCCACCCAGTTGCACATGCAGGGAATCAAATTTCCTTTATTCTTGGTAGACCCTTCCTTGCTACTTCAAATTCTCTAATCAATTGTAGGAATGGTGTTCTGAAATTTTCATTCAAGAATATGACTCTTATGTTAAATATTTTGAATATAACTAAGCAACCAGGTAAGGAGGAGGAGTTAAGAGAGATAAATTATATAGAATCACTAGCACAGAACCACATTAATAAGGCATTTATGGGAAATTCTTTGGAGACAAGCTTGGTTAACTCCATATTTTTCAATTTTGGTCTGTTTCTTCTAGTGTTCAGTCTTTATTTTGAGGATGATTGTCTGAGTCTAGATAGGGAGCTAGAAGTAAGTTCTATTCATAATGTTGGGCTATGGGTGCCCAAATTTAAGGAATTGGTTCCTAGGGGTGAGAAACCAGTTTCTTCTATTGAAAAACCACTAAGACTTGAGTTGAAACCCCTTCCATCTAGTTTGAAGTATGCATCCCTTGGGAAGTGTGAATCATACCTGATGGTCATCTCATCTACACTTAAATTGGACTAGGATTCCAAGCTATTAGAGGTCCTTAGCTACATCGTAGTGTTATAGGGTGGACCATTGCTGATTTAAAAGGTATAAGTTCTCTTGTTTGCAGTCATACCATATACCTTGGGAAGGATTCAAAACCCCCTCATCAAATGCAGTGAAGATTGAAACCCACACAAGAAGGAGGTTATATAGGTTGCGGTGTTAAAATTGCTAGATGCGGGAATTTTCTTACCTATCTCAGATAGTAAATAGGTCAGCCCAACCCAAGTAGTACCGAAAAAATATGGAGTTTAGATAGTCAAGACTGACGATAATGTGTTAGTGCCTACCTGAGTTGTCATGAGATGGCATTTATTTATTAACTACCAAAAACTCAATCTAGTTACTAAGAAAGACCACTTTCCTCTCCCATTCGTAGATCAAGTTTTAGAGAGGATAATAGGTCATGATTTTTACTACTTTCAAGATGGGTATTCAGGGTACAACTAGATTAAAATAGCATTGGATGATCAGGAGAAAATAACATTCACATGTCATTTTGACACTTTTGCTTGTAAGAGGATGCCGTTTGGTTTATGTAATGCTTATGCAACCTTTCAACGATGTATGCTTAACCTTTTCAATGACATAGTAGAAAGTTGTTTAGAAGCTTTTATGGATGATTTTTCTTTCTATGGTGATCCTTTTGATTTATGTTTACAACATTTGAAAAATGTTCTCATTAGGTGTAAATAAACTAACCTAGTCTTAAATTGGGAAAAATATCATTTTATGGTGACACATGGCATAGTGTTAGGTCATATTGTTTCAGCTGAGGGAATCAAAGTTGATAAAGTAAAAATAGATTTAATTGGCAATTTACTTGTTCCTAAAATGGTAAAATATGTTAGGTCATTCTTAGGGCATACATGATTTTATAGGAGATTCATTATGAACTTTAGTGCTATATCTAGACCGATGTGACATCTCCTAATTCAGGATGTTTCTTTCTCGTGGGATGATGCGTGCCAAAAATTTTTTGAAAAGCTTAAAGATAAGTTGATTTTTGCCTCTATTATGCAACCACTTGACTGGTCTTTGCCTTTTGAGTTAATGTGTGATAACATTGATTATATCGTAGGAGTAGTGTTAGGGGCAAAGGAAAGAGAAAAAACCATTTGTCATTTACAACGCAAGTAAAACTCTAAATGATGCTCAAATGAATTATTCAACCACTGAAAAAGAGTTACTTGTTGTATTGTTTACTTTGCATAAATTTTGATCTTACTTTGCATAAATGATCCTCATTTGTTGTTTTTACTAATCATACAACACTCAAGTATTAATTGACCAAGAAGGATGCAAAGTCAACATTACTACGATAGATACTCCTACTACAAGAATTTGACCTGATTCTTAAAGATAAAAAGGGATTAGAGAACGTAGTGGCTGATCACCATTCACTGCTGCCTTATGATTTTCCTAAGAATGGAATGCCTATCAATGAAAATTTCCTAGATGAGCAATTGTTTGTTGTTTCTAAGGTACCGTGGTATGTTGACATAGCTAATTATTTAGCTCTAGGTATGTTCTTTTTTTCAGTTATGTGGATATGATTTTTTTTAAATTGAGGTACGTAGTGTCTTTTGGGATAACCCATATCTGTTCAAGTATTGCAAAGACCAGATCATTAGGAGGTGTGTACCTATGACGCCCCAAAAATCGGGGGTCATTATTTAAACCGTTGACCATCCGTTAACCCGCGGGAATGCCCGTGAGTGCCGCTTGATCCGACATCATGCTAATAATTAGTCCATTACCTGGAATTTTAACTCACACGTATTACCCGTGATCCTTTAATCATTTAACTTAACTGTGGCTCAAGGTACCACTATTCATGCCTCTTTATTGTCCAATTTTATCCTTTGAACCAAAGGAATCAAAGATCGAGAGCACAACACTTTAGTTTTAAAATTTCAAAATTTTGGAGAGAGTACCGGTACTATGTACTGGTACTCTTTGCTCATTGATCCTGGCAGTACTTGTACCGTCTGGACTGTACCGGTACTGTCTGCCTTCCAAATTTTTTTTTCAAAGTATTGGAAAGAGTATCGGCATTGTGTACCAGTACTATTTGCTTGCTGAACCAGACTGCATTGGTACACTGTACCGATACTCTCCGCCCAGTTTAGCCTATTTTCACTGCTTTTCCATTTCAAAACCATTTCAAACCATCGCAACACCATCCAAAACATGTCTAATGATGTTTATCACATAAAACTTGACATCTACAAGTTCTATTACAATCCATTCACACGATTTCATACTCAACACTGTAATTTTAAAAAGTTTATCCAAAATGTATTATAAAAGCCACAAGTCACCTTTTTTTCATCTTTGAGGCCCCGAATGATAGTCCTCCGTCGGTATAAACCCCGCACTTGAAATGTGTTCCCATATAGNTCATCTCATCTACACTTAAATTGGACTAGGATTCCAAGCTATTAGAGGTCCTTAGCTACATCGTAGTGTTATAGGGTGGACCATTGCTGATTTAAAAGGTATAAGTTCTCTTGTTTGCAGTCATACCATATACCTTGGGAAGGATTCAAAACCCCCTCATCAAATGCAGTGAAGATTGAAACCCACACAAGAAGGAGGTTATATAGGTTGCGGTGTTAAAATTGCTAGATGCGGGAATTTTCTTACCTATCTCAGATAGTAAATAGGTCAGCCCAACCCAAGTAGTACCGAAAAAATATGGAGTTTAGATAGTCAAGACTGACGATAATGTGTTAGTGCCTACCTGAGTTGTCATGAGATGGCATTTATTTATTAACTACCAAAAACTCAATCTAGTTACTAAGAAAGACCACTTTCCTCTCCCATTCGTAGATCAAGTTTTAGAGAGGATAATAGGTCATGATTTTTACTACTTTCAAGATGGGTATTCAGGGTACAACTAGATTAAAATAGCATTGGATGATCAGGAGAAAATAACATTCACATGTCATTTTGACACTTTTGCTTGTAAGAGGATGCCGTTTGGTTTATGTAATGCTTATGCAACCTTTCAACGATGTATGCTTAACCTTTTCAATGACATAGTAGAAAGTTGTTTAGAAGCTTTTATGGATGATTTTTCTTTCTATGGTGATCCTTTTGATTTATGTTTACAACATTTGAAAAATGTTCTCATTAGGTGTAAATAAACTAACCTAGTCTTAAATTGGGAAAAATATCATTTTATGGTGACACATGGCATAGTGTTAGGTCATATTGTTTCAGCTGAGGGAATCAAAGTTGATAAAGTAAAAATAGATTTAATTGGCAATTTACTTGTTCCTAAAATGGTAAAATATGTTAGGTCATTCTTAGGGCATACATGATTTTATAGGAGATTCATTATGAACTTTAGTGCTATATCTAGACCGATGTGACATCTCCTAATTCAGGATGTTTCTTTCTCGTGGGATGATGCGTGCCAAAAATTTTTTGAAAAGCTTAAAGATAAGTTGATTTTTGCCTCTATTATGCAACCACTTGACTGGTCTTTGCCTTTTGAGTTAATGTGTGATAACATTGATTATATCGTAGGAGTAGTGTTAGGGGCAAAGGAAAGAGAAAAAACCATTTGTCATTTACAACGCAAGTAAAACTCTAAATGATGCTCAAATGAATTATTCAACCACTGAAAAAGAGTTACTTGTTGTATTGTTTACTTTGCATAAATTTTGATCTTACTTTGCATAAATGATCCTCATTTGTTGTTTTTACTAATCATACAACACTCAAGTATTAATTGACCAAGAAGGATGCAAAGTCAACATTACTACGATAGATACTCCTACTACAAGAATTTGACCTGATTCTTAAAGATAAAAAGGGATTAGAGAACGTAGTGGCTGATCACCATTCACTGCTGCCTTATGATTTTCCTAAGAATGGAATGCCTATCAATGAAAATTTCCTAGATGAGCAATTGTTTGTTGTTTCTAAGGTACCGTGGTATGTTGACATAGCTAATTATTTAGCTCTAGGTATGTTCTTTTTTTCAGTTATGTGGATATGATTTTTTTTAAATTGAGGTACGTAGTGTCTTTTGGGATAACCCATATCTGTTCAAGTATTGCAAAGACCAGATCATTAGGAGGTGTGTACCTATGACGCCCCAAAAATCGGGGGTCATTATTTAAACCGTTGACCATCCGTTAACCCGCGGGAATGCCCGTGAGTGCCGCTTGATCCGACATCATGCTAATAATTAGTCCATTACCTGGAATTTTAACTCACACGTATTACCCGTGATCCTTTAATCATTTAACTTAACTGTGGCTCAAGGTACCACTATTCATGCCTCTTTATTGTCCAATTTTATCCTTTGAACCAAAGGAATCAAAGATCGAGAGCACAACACTTTAGTTTTAAAATTTCAAAATTTTGGAGAGAGTACCGGTACTATGTACTGGTACTCTTTGCTCATTGATCCTGGCAGTACTTGTACCGTCTGGACTGTACCGGTACTGTCTGCCTTCCAAATTTTTTTTTCAAAGTATTGGAAAGAGTATCGGCATTGTGTACCAGTACTATTTGCTTGCTGAACCAGACTGCATTGGTACACTGTACCGATACTCTCCGCCCAGTTTAGCCTATTTTCACTGCTTTTCCATTTCAAAACCATTTCAAACCATCGCAACACCATCCAAAACATGTCTAATGATGTTTATCACATAAAACTTGACATCTACAAGTTCTATTACAATCCATTCACACGATTTCATACTCAACACTGTAATTTTAAAAAGTTTATCCAAAATGTATTATAAAAGCCACAAGTCACCTTTTTTTCATCTTTGAGGCCCCGAATGATAGTCCTCCGTCGGTATAAACCCCGCACTTGAAATGTGTTCCCATATAGGGTGAGCCAACGCCCAATAGAATATTTCCTACACAGGCTACTCCCCACCTTGATGCATATGCAATGTTTACATTCAACAACCGCAATCGTAAATCCATTTCATACAAGAACATGCTATTCACAATGAAATTTCTACCATTCCATGTCATGATATGAGGTGAGACTCACTCATGCATTTTCACCCAAGCCTACTCCGGCTCCCACAACACAATGTCATGCATGTGTGTAAACCATTTGTCCTTGATGAAATACATCCAAAGACCATTTTGAAATAAAATCATATTTTCATAAAACCAATTCATTTCTGGATGTTTTCCATCAAATGAAT
>CAUOFW020004147.1:512986-532986 GCA_963454935.2 Ilex paraguariensis
ATAACAAAACCATGTGTCTTTGTTGGGTATCTGATTTTGGAATCACACCGCTGGCTCCGTACGCCATTACACTTTTTCAAATTTTCACATCAAGGAAGTGTATAAACCAAGTAGTCGGGCCTTTTCACCCGAGGGAGTGTCTAGCCCTTCTTGCTATACCCAACACAAGTTTTTTCTTTCATGCAACCATGCGACTCAGTCAGATTTTCAATCCAACTTTTCCCGACCCCATCAGTAATCAGCAAGTATGATGATTGATCCAACCATGCACACACAACCCACCCATACTCATGGCCATGAATGTTTTTTTCCCATGCAATATGTAACGCAATGCACCATTGCAATGTCAATGTCATGCCCAATACGTAAGGAAAGCTAATGAGCAATTTAACCACATGTCCACATGTTCCATGACAATTTATATCACATGCATATAATCACCAAAATTTATTATCATGTCGATACATCAACTAGCATATATCAACATTTATATCCAACACAAATCTCAAGTATGACATCACACAATCTCATGCCAATCACACATAATCACAAGGCATAATATAAACATGTAACATGCCTACATAAACCAATTTCAAGGGATTACACAATTGAATCCCACATATCAAATCTAATTTAGAAGTTGGCCTAAGCCATTTCTACACCCATTTTCCTCATTTTCATAACAATAAACAAGTGGTATACATCTTTTACATACCCACCCCCTTCCATATGAATAGAAATAGGCCAAAGTAGGAGGAAACCCTACCTCTTAGAGTGTGAGATGTAGTGTGGGGAACCTCAAGAACACTTCCAAGCCCCAAAACTCTTGATTTCAGAAAATCCCCTCCTTGGATCTTTGGTGAAATTCTTTGTTCTTGGTACTTACGCGTAGCCCTCGTCGCGTAAACTAACTTTAATTCTTGGTTCAATGAATTCCGACTGACGGAACTCCTTTGATCGCAACAAGAAAGGTAAAATTTCTAAGTTTTCTCTCTTCTCTCTCTTTCCTCTCTTCAACGTCTGATTTAGCCGGCCAGGTGGGTGAGAATATCTGATTTTTTAGATATTTAGCCCATATTTATACTTTTTAATTGCACGGTCCACATTGTCCCGCACGTTTATTACTTCTGGGTCCGTTTTTAACCCAAAACGACTTTATTAATTCCTAGTTTCAGTTCAAATTAATTTTATTTGAAATTTTATCTAATTATAAGGAAATCTTATAAATTCTATTTTTGGGTACCTTTGTGAGGTCATTCATCACCTAATTGTCTCGTAAAAACGTGGAAAATCCAACAATCTCATAATTCGACGAAAACTAACATGACAGCTTGATTTTGCGATACGATTCTAACGGTGAGGTTCGTTGCATCATCTGAACTCTAAAAACATACTGATTTTGAACTCGCATTAAAGTGGCAAATTACCATTTTACCCTTTGTTCGAACAAATTCAAATTTACCCGAGTTTTACATTCTTCTCTCTTTAAAAGAATTTCGTCCTCGAAATTCATACACACATATACATTCAAACACATGCATATGCTACAGTCATGCAATACTACAGGACTATAAAAGTGTACCTCCATCCTTAATTAAGAAAGGATAATTGGCACGGATAGTGTCCTCGCGCTCCCATGTCGCCTCCTCCATTCCTCGGTACTGCCACAACACCTTCACTAATCTCACGGTGTTGCCTTGCAAAATCTAATCTCGGCTATCCATGATATGCACCAATCCCTCCTCGAAGGTCCCATCAGCATCAACAACAAGCTCACCCTAATCCACCACATGTGTCAGATCTAGAGTATATTTTCAGAGCATAAAGACATGAAATACCGCATGAACACGCGACATATTTGGTGGTAACGCCAAATGGTAAGCCACTGTACCCACCCTCTCGAGTACTTCAAAGGACCAGATATACCTCGGCGACAGCTTTCCCCGCTTACCAAACCAGACTACTCCTCTCTTAGGTATCACCTTGAAGAAAACATGATCACCTACTTCAAATTCTAGAGGTTGCCCTAGTCTATCGGCATAGCTCTTATGTCGGCTCTGAGCCGTGAGAAGATGTTTTTTGTATCAAGTCCACCTTCTCCGAGGTGTCTCTGACGAAATTTGGACCCATAGAAGGTCTCTCTCCCACCTCCGTCCAACAAATTGGAGAACGACATGGCCTCTCATATAGCGCCTTATATGGTGCCATTTGAATACTCGTCTGATAGCTGTTGTTGTAGGCGAATTTCACTAAAGGTAGATGATCTTCCCAGCTACCCTTGAGATTTAGGACGCATGCCCGTAGCATGTCCTCCAACGTTTGGATGGTCCTCTCAAACTGACCGTCCATTTGGGGATGAAAAGCAGTGCTTATCATCAACTGTGTTCCCATAGCTCGCTGGAAACTCTCCCAAAAATGAGTCGTAAACATGGGATCCCGATCCCATACTATAGATATAGGCACCCCATGCAACCGGACAATCTCTTATATATACAACTTGCAAAATTCCTCCAATATGAAGGTCATCTGTACAGCCAAGAAGTGTGTCGGCTTCAAAAAATGGTCCACTATCACCCACACTGCATCATGTCCCCGTAATGTTCGTGGCAAGTGAGTCACAAAATCCATCGTGATATGGTCCCACTTCCACTTAGCTACCTCCAAGGACTGGAGTAATCACGCTGGTCTTTGGTGCTCAGCCTTAACCTACTGACACGTGAGACATCGTCTAACAAAATTTTCAACGTCTCTCTTCATCCCACTCCAATAATACTGGCGATGAAGATCATCGTACATCTTCATGCCTGCTAGATGCACAACAAAACGGGAGCAGTGAAACTCTATGAAAATCTCCTCCCTTAGCTCCGCAGCCACAATCCTTCCCCTAAATCGAAGACTACCATCCGAGTGAATGGTCCAACCCTCATCACCTGTACCTACCTATACTTGGTCCCTGACCGATGATAACTCTGTATCGTGCCACTGGAAATCAATCATTCTGCTCAGTAGGGAAGGTGTAGTCACCAAGCTCCCTAAAATGCCCTGAACCTGACATGTATCGTAGCCTGAACTGTCCCACAGTCTCGAGCATCTGCAACTCCCGGGAAGCTACACTAGCCAAGACTCCCCATGACTTCCCACTGAGTGCGTGCATCAGCTACCACATTTGCTTTACCATGATGGTAATGCAAAGTGAAGTCATAGTCCTCTAAATATTCCATCCACCTACGTTGCCTTATGTTGAGGTCCCGCTGTGTAAATATATACTTTAAACTTTTGTGGTCTGAAAACGCCTCAAATTGCTCACCATATAGATAGTGGCGCCGAGCCTTCAAGGCAAAGAAAATGGCCGCCAATTCCATGTCTGTGTGTAGGGTAATTCTGCTCGTGATTCTTTAATGGCCGAGAACCATAAGCTACTACCCTCTCAGGCTGCATCAAAACACACCCAAATTCGTCCTTCGAGGCATCACAATACACCGTGCACCTCTGTCCCCTTTCCAGAACTATCAGAATAGGAGCTGAAGTAAGCCTCCTTTTTAATTCCTATAATGTTTTCTCACACGAATCATTACACTCAAACTTGACCTTTTTCTAGGTCAATCTCGTCATAGGTGCAACTAATCAGGAGTAGTCCTCGATGAACTTCTAGTAATTCCTTGCCAATCCCAAGAAACTACGTATCTCAAATATTGACTTTGGCCTCTCCCAGTTCATAATCGCCTCAACCCTCTGTGGGTCCATAGATACACCCGAAGTCGACACCACGTGTCCCAAAAACTTTAATTCAGTAAGCCAAAATTCACACTTGCTGAACTTGGCATACAACTAGTAATCTCTCAAGGTCTGGAGAACAACTCTTAGATGACCCTCATACTCCTCCTCCGACTTGGAGTAGATCAATATGTCCTCAACAAAGATCACAACAAATTGATCCAGGTAGGGTTGGAACACCCTATGTATGAGATCCATGAATGTCGTCGGGGCATTTGTCAATCCGAATGGCATCATTGTGAACTTGAAATGCCCGTACGACATTTTCAACGTCGTCTTAGGGATGTCCTCCTCCCTAACCCTCAACTGATGGTAACCGATACGAAGATCTATCTTGGAGTAGACCTGTGCCCCTCTTAGTTGATCAAACAAGTCATTTATCCTTGGCAAAAGGGTACCTATTCTTGATAGTAACCCATTTCAACTGCCGATAGTTGATACATAACCAAAGAGTCTTACCTTTCTTCTTGGCAAACAATACCGGAGCGGCCCAAGGTGAAGTGCTCAGTCTAATAAATCCCCTATCCAACAATTCTTGCAATTGGACCTTAAATTCTTGTAACTCAACTGACACCATCCTATGCGAAGTCATAGAAATGGGCGATGTGTTAGGATGCAACTCAATGGTGAAGTCAACTTCCTTATGTGGAGTTAATCCTGGTAGTTCATCCGAAAAAACATCCTCATATTCGCATACAACTCAAGGTAGACCCAACTTCTGTCTAGCCTCGTCTTCCAAGTTAAGGCTTGCAAGCCAACCCATCAACTGTCCGTGTCAACGAGAATCATACACGGCTTGGGTTAAAGCATCACGATTTTCTCCATAGAACTTGAAACAAACACCATCAGGCATATAAGCAGTGACCCTCTTCTGGTCACAATCAATAACGACCCGATGTGCCACCAATCAATCCATCCTGAGGATGACATCAAACCCCGACATGTCCATAACCCTAAGGTCCACGGTGAGTAGAATCCCTGAGATCTCTAACTCACAACCCCGACATATCTGATCAATTCTCACCCAAGCTCCTATGGGAGAACTCGCATGCAATGGCTCTTTCAAGGTCTCAACCTCTAAGCCCAAGTCTTTCACACATGATGTAGCGATAAATGAATGTGATGCACCAGAATCAAATAACACTCTACCCCATAAGCGAGAGAGTAGAAATGTACCCTGTATTATCTACTAATTTGTTGGCTCAGTCTATGGCATACTGGCGTAGACACGCCCTTGGGTCCCTAAAGTACCAGCTTGTGAGCCCTGTCCTCAGCCTTGACCCATGCCTTGGCCCATCTGGCCTACTTATGGAGTCCTCGCCTGTAGAGTAATAGGGGCCTGTGTAGCACCCTAGAACTGATACTAGCTCCCCTCGCCCATGGTAGGGTAGTGAAGAGTATAATGTGTCTGTGGCTACCCCACCGAAGTCTGGGACTTGGATCCCTGCATATAGGGAAATCCCGCTTCATATGACCCAGTTGATGGCAATGGTAGCAAGTCCTTTGGCCTATCTGGTAAGAAGGCCACTGATTTCTTCTGCCTTTGGAGGACTGACCTTGGCCTTGGCTTTGATAACCACGGCCCTGTCCCTGAGGAGTAGAAGTTCTCTATCTCTCAGATGCTCTTTGTGTCATCTACCTCCCTCTCAATGGCCATGGTTGTCGCAACCATCGAGTCTAAGTCTTGCAAAAGAAGACCTATAATTTTACCCCGAATGGACAACTTAAGGCTATCCTCAAACTTCCTCACTTTGGCCATATCTGTGGCCACATAGTCATCGACGAAATGGGCTAATTCAATGAACTTAGCCACGTACTCCATCACAGTCATCGTTCTTTGCCTCAAGTCTAGAATTCCCTGGCCTTTGCATGTCTAGCAGCCGCTGGGAAATACTTGCCCATAAAGAGCTCCCTGAACTCTGCCTATATCATTACCTCTAAGTTTTTCGAGGTCTTGACCCAATCCCACCACACTTGGGATTCTCCCTCTAGCTGAAAAGTAGCTAGTGTTATCTTTGTGGTATCGGAGGTGATCTCCACAGCCCTTAAGACCTTATCCACTTGTCGAAACCAATGGTTAGCTGTCATCGGATCCGCCCCTCCCATGAAGGTCGGAGGCTGATGTGCCTTGAACTTTTGAAGGTGACTTGAGCCTCCTTTACTCCCACTTGCACTAGCCTATGCAATGGTAGCCGCCGCCGCACCAATAGCCTCCACAAAGGCTTGTTGGTCAAAGGTCGGTGGTGGTTGGTTGTTCCACCCATCGCCTCGGCGTCCTCTTTCTCAATTTGCCTTCTACATACACGTCAAATATCAATCGAACACTCATATAGTATCCCAAGATTGGGATCAAGTTTATAACTTAAAAAAATTTCCTCTTTGTCTCACTAGTAGTGCGTGTGCCAAGTAGACATTTATACATTGAACTATACCGTTCATCCCTCTTTTTTTTTTTTCTGAAACCCAAGGTTATGTTTTCTAACCCTAGTGTTTCCCTTTCTTTACACATTTCTATCATGCATATAATTCATCTAACATGTAACACATAACATGAAATGCACAATGAATGCAATGGTCTAAACCCAATGCCCATTAAGCTCTAGGTAATTCGTATACCTATGCTTTGATGCCAAGATGTGACGCCCCAAAAATTGGGGGTCATTATTTAAATCATTGACTACCCATCAACCTGCAGGAATGCCCATGAGTGCCGCTTGATCCAACATCACGCTAATAATTATTCTATTACCGAGAATTTTAACTCACATGTACTACCCGTGATCCTTTGATCATTTAATTTAACCGTGGCTCAAGGTACCACAATTCATGCCTCTTTATTGTCTAATTTCATTCTTTTCACCAAAGGAATCAAAGATCAGGAGCACAACACTTTAGTTTTAAAATTTCTAAATTTTGAAGAGAGTATCGGTACTGTGTACCGGTATTGTTTGCTCACTAGTCCTGGCAAAACTGGTACTGTTTGCCTTCCAAATTTTTGTTCAAAGTTTTGGAAAGAGTATCGGTACTGTGTACCAGTACTGTCTGCTCGCTGGACTAGACTGTACCGGTACACTATACAGATACTCTTTGCCCAATTTAGCCTATTTTCACTGTTTTTCCATTTCAAAACCATTTCAAACCATCCCAACACCATCCAAAACTTGTCTAATGATGTTTATCACATAAAACTTGATATGTATAAGTTCTATTACAATCCATTCACACGATTTCATACTCAACACCATAATTTTACAAAGTTTATACAAAATGTATTACAAAAGCCACAAGTCAGCTTTTTTTCATCTTTGAGGCCCCGAATAAGAGTCCTCAACCGGTATTTTAAAATCCAGTAAATTTAAACTTTTGCGAACAAGGGCAAAACAATAATTTTGTCGCTACAGTACGAGTTAAAAATCTAAAATTTTCTAGATCTTGGATGACACAATAGACCTCACCATTGGATTCATCTCACGAAATCTAGTTACCACGTCAAATTTCATCGAATTTTGTGATAGTCCAATTTCTTATGTTTTAGGAGCCAGTCGAGTATCGGGTCACCTAAAAATAGAATTTTTGATAAAATTTTAAAATTTGAAAAATAATTTAAGGTAAATTAAAATAAAATTAATTTGAACTTTAACCGGGGCAAAATTTAATCATTTTGGGATGAAAATGGACTCGGGAAAAATAGACTGTGTGGTACAATGTAAGCCAAGTAAATTGAGGGTATGAAAAGAGGGGAAATCTGATTTCCTCCACATTTTCTTCAATCGGTTAATGTAAGAGGGGAAGAGAGGGAAAAAGAGGAGCTCTCCACCTTTTTTCTACGATCTACGACTCCACGGGCTTCGAATCCACTCAGGCCAATAGGAAAAGTTGCTCTCCTTATCAAGGGCTACACAACCACACCAAAAATGAGGGATTTCACCAAAGTTTCAAAACCAAGCTTGGTGGAATCAAGGGCTTGGGCGATAATTTGAGTCTTGAGGGCTTCTACCAAGTGGGATTACGCTTCAAGAGGTAGGGTTCCTTCCTACTTGGGTTTATTTTACAACCTAGAGTGTTATATGTAATGGGTAGATAGATAACTATATATATCACTTGTCTATGGTTGTGAAATTGATGGAATTTGGTGATTGGTGAATTGCTTATGTGAATTTGGCCTAAATTAAGAAAAATTCCTAGATTGGAATTGGTGGGTTGCAATTATTGTGAAATTCTATGAAAAATGGGGTGTTATGTGGGCATGCTATATGTTTTATATCATGCTTGTGAATGAGGTGGAAATTCTTGTGTTATAACATGAATTGTTGCTTTGATGGTGTTTGCCAAATGCCTGTGTATGAATCAAGTTTTTATGACATAATGATGCATAACATGCTTAGAAAAATGTGTTGGAAAGAAATGTTAATATGTGCTCATTGAGATATTGACATTGTGATGATTTATGGAATTTATATGCTTATGATATGAATTTCCATGGAACATGTAGACATGTGGTTTAAAATTGCTCATAGGACATTCATTACATATGGGCATGATATTGGAATGGCAATGATGCATTACATTGCATATGCACGTAGACATTGCAATTTATGGGTGTGGGTGCATGGTTGGCATCAAACACCACGAAGGTGAATGATGTGTGGGCTCGGGAAAGTTGGATTGAATGTCCGACTGAGTCGCACGATTGCATGAAAAAGACTTGAGTCGGGGTAGCAAGAAGGGTTAGACTATCCCTCGGGTGAGAGACTCGGTATTTGGATACGCACTTCCGTTGGTATAAGAGCCCATAAAGTGTGTCGGTATACGCGGAACCGTTGGTGGACGTCCATGAATTTCATGTCGGTTGGGTGACCGTTGGTGTAAGTCCAGAAATACCCACCTCAAGAAAGACCTGGAGATTTTAGCTAGCCATTGAGTGTGTAACACCATTGGTGGGGACTTGGAGAGCCCGATTTTGATACTTACAGCATAGCATGGGATGAAGGTAAATAGCCGGAGCTAGAAACGTTCGATGTTAATACACATTGGCTTGGCATGTGTTGAGGAGCTGGGAAGGGCTCGGGTAAATTGAATGAATGGGCATCATCGCATTTCATGGCATGGTATGTGAGATTTCAACCTTGACTTGCCTAAGTGTTGGCTGGAATGATTGTTGTTGTTAAATGTTGCATGTGAATATTGCATATGCATTTAGGTTGGGGAGTAGCCCTTATAGGAAATACTCTACTGGGCGTTGGCTCACCCTATACGGGAATACATTTTAGGTGCAGGGTTTATACCGATGGAGGACTCACATTCGGGGCCTCAAAGATGAAGAAAAGTCGGTTTGTGGTTTTTGGAAACAAGTTTTGTAAAAACTTTTGTTTAAAACCCTTTTGGCATGTAAATGTACGGAATGGGTTGTTTTACATGTTGTATATATTAGATCATATGTGAAAAACATGATTTAGTATGTTTTGGATGAAAAATGTAGGTTTTGGAATGGGTTAAAATCGACAACAAGTGAATTGGGCAAAACTAGACAAAGTGTACCGGTACGGTCTGTCCAGAAGGAAAAGCGTACCGGTACTATGTACTGGTACTATCTGTCTAGAAGGCAAACCGTATCGGTACTGTCTCCTAAAATCTGAAAATTTTAAATTACTTTGTTATACCTTTGAGCTTTGTTTTCCTTGGTTCCAATGATACAAATGGACATTAAATAAGGGATATTGGACCTTGGTCGGATTACATGATTAAAGGAACAAGGGTAATATGTGTGAGTTAAAATTTCAGGTAATGGAATAATAACAGCGTGATGTCGGATCAAGCGACACTCACGGGCAATTTCGCGGGTTGACGGGTGGTCAACGGTTAAATAATGACTCCCGGTTTTAGGGGCGTCATAGGTATAAACCCCGCACCTAAAATATGTTCCCGTATAGGGTGAGCCAACGCCAGTGAAGTATTTCCTATAGAGGCTACTCCCCACCTAGATGCATATGCAATGTTTACATTCAACAACCACAGTCATAAATCCATTTCATACAAGAACATGCTATTCACAATGAAATTTCTTCCATGCCATGTTCTAATATAAGGTGAGACTCACTCATGCATTTTCACCCAAGCCTACTCCGGCTCCCACAACACAGTGCCATGCATGTGTGTAAAACATTTGTCCTTAATAAAATACATCCAAAGACCATTTTGAAATAAAATCATATTTTCATAAAACCAATTCATTTTTGGATGTTTCCCACCAAATGAATCATTTATATAACAAAACCATGTGTCTTTGTTGGGTATTAGACTTTGGAATCACATTACTGGCTCTGTACGCCATTACACTTTTCTGAAATTTCACCTCAGGGGAGTGTATGAACCAAGAAGCTGGGCCTTTCACCCAAGGGAGTGTCTAGCCCTTCTTGCTATACCCGACACAAGTTTTTTCTTTCATGCAACTCAGTCAGATTTTCAATCCAACTTTTCCCGAGCCCATCACCAATCACCAAGTATAATGATTGATCCAACCATGCACACACACACACACCCATACTCATGGCCATGGATGTATTTTTCCCATGCAATATGCAATGTAATGCATCATTGCAATGTCAGTGTCATGCCCAATACACTAGGAATGCTAATGAGCAATTTAACCACATGTCCACATGTTCCATGACAATTTATATCATATGCATATAATCACCAAAATTCTTTATCATGTCAATACATCAACTAGGATATATCAACATTTATATCCAACATAAATCTCAAGTATGGCATTACACAATCTCATGCCAATCACACTTAATCACAAGGCATAATATAAACATGTAACATGCCCACATAAACCAATTTCAAGGGATTACACAATTCACTCCCACATATTAAATCCAAGCTAGAATTTGGCCTAAGCCATTTCTACACCCATTTTCCTCATTTTCATGACAATAAACAAGTGGTATACATATTTTACATACCCTCCCCCTTCCATATGAACATCATAGGATAGAAATAGGCCAAAGTAGGAGGAAACCCTACCTCTTGGAGTATGAGATGAAGTGTGGGGAACCTAAAGAACACTTCCAAGTCCCAAAACTCTTGATTTCACAAAATCTCCTCGTTGGATCTTCGGTAAAATTCTTCGTTCTTGGTACGTACGCGTAGACCAACTTTAGTTCGTGGTTCAATGAATTCCAACTGATGGAACTCCTTTGATTGCAAAAAGAAAGGCAGAATTTCTAGGTTTTCTCTCTTCTCTCTCTTTCCTCTCTTCAACGTCTGATTTAGCAAGCTAAGTGGGTGAGAATATTTGATTTTTTAGATATTTAGCCCCTATTGATACTTTTTAATTGCGCAGTCCATATTGCCCTGCACGTTTATTACTTTCGGGTCCATTTTTAACCCAAATTGACTTAATTAATTCTCAGTTTCAGTTCAAATTAATTTTATTTAAAACTTTATCTAATTATAAGTAAATTTTATAAATTCTATTTTTGGGGACCTTTGTGAGATCATTCGTCACTCAATTTCTCGAAAAATGTGCAAAATTCAACTATATCAGAATTCGATGAAAATTGACATGACAGCTTGATTTTGCAATACTATTCCAATGGTGAGGTCCATTGCGTCATCCGAACTCTAGAAAAATATTTATTTTAAACCCGCATTATAGTGGTAAATTACCATTTTGGCCTTTATCCGAACAAGTTCAAATTTACCTTGGTTTTACAATACCTTAACATGAAATCTATAGTGTCATATGATTTTTTCATACTAAAGCATGTTGAGGCCACTTCTCTTCAAAGACAAAAATTGTAACGATTTTGTAGTGTGAATTTTATTGACAAATAATATTCAAAGATACCCGTGTTTTTTGTTTATCATGTGATTGTTGTCAAAGGTTGGTGGGTATCTCATTAAGGAATATAATGTCATTGAATACAACTTTATTGATTGATATTTTTGACTGTTGAGGCATACTTTATAGGACCTCTCCCCCAATCGTTCAGCTATGTCTATATTTTAATTGTCATAGATTATGTCTCTAATGGGTAGAGACTATCCCTTGTCGAAATAATGATTACCATATGGTGATCAAGTTTATAAAAGAACATATCCTTTCACGATTTGGGGTACCTTGAGCCATTGTTAGTGATGGAGGGACTTACTTTTGTAATAATATTTTTGAAAATTTGATGTGGAAGTATGTTATTACGGATAAAGTGGGTACACCCTACCATCCACAGATAAGTGGGCAAGAAGAACTTGCCAATAAGGAGATCAAAAAAAATCTAGAAAAAATCAGATTGTAAAGATTGGTCTTTAAGACTGATTGATGCTTTGTGGGCTTAACGTACTTCTTTCAAAACAATTCTTAGAATGTCTCCTTATTGGCTAATTTATATTGGCTAGTTTAGGGTGAATTAATTTTTGATGGACCAATTATTTAAATGGAATGCAATTGATTTTTTGCCTGAATTTTTCAAACATTTCTTAAATTAGGAATATATTTTGAAATTTGAGCCAATTTAAAGGAATTTGAAATGTTTTGTGTATAGATGCACGTGCCCGAACGCAAGTCGTGCATTAGCATGCATCTATCCAAAGACTTCAAGTCGTTAGGACGTAGCATTAGCGTTCGGACACGCCAATTGAGTTGGTCAAAATTTTGGAATGTCAACTGACATGACACCTAGGGACTCAAAATATGAGACTTGCATCCAAACATAGATTACTAGTCCGGATGTGCGTCTGGGTTTATAAATAGACGATAGTCTTCTTCATTCTTCATTCCGACGAAGACCAACCCCCATCTATCATTGTAGAAGGAGTAAAACAATGGACGAACTGGTATAAAGAGGGTTATACTAGTACAACAAGTGATCTATGAGAGGATGAATTGGTACAAGGATTGTTGAACCGGTACAAAGGCCTCTGGAGTGTGTTGAACCAATACAAGGTTTGTTGTACTAATACATTAGGACAACTGAATACTTTGACAATGCGTGTGGGCATGTCTGGTGTCAAAATGACCTCTGATTGGTCTCAAAAGTTCTGTCTTATCCATACGGAGGTCATGGTAAAATTTGAGGTCATTCTGATACTCAAAATCTTATGTGGTGTGAATTTATTTCCTTCTCTTTGAGATCAATTTGACCTAAGTTTTGAGGGATTTTGACCAAACCAATTTTACACTACTTTTAAATAGTTATTTGTAGTATGTGTATGAAGTTTCATTGAAAAATACCATCATTTCATTTTTAGCAATTCCATAACATGTTCTACAATCAGTAGGGTTTCTCAATTCTAGATCAGGTGATGCTATTCAAACCTATTTTAAAATTATTTCACATATTATTTATGATGCTTTGGGATGTTTTAAAATATATGATTGGGTGTTATAAATGTTGATTTGGAACCCAAAATCGGATTGGAATTATTGAGTGTGGTGCACTAATGTTTTTATTGATTATATCATTGAAAATGATTGAAACTTTTGGATCCTTTTTAATGAAATGGAAGTGTACACAGGTTGAGTGACAGAGGTTTTACATTTTAGGTTCAGGTTGTAGATAATTTCTCATTGATTTCGTAAATGCCTGAGTAGCCATGTTAGTCTTTGAACTTGGGTACTGAATTTATGAAAGCATATCTTCCTTGGAATAGAAGTCCCCTAAACAATTATATTTATTTTGGCCCTGAGTGGTCTAATAGGATATTTTCTTATCAGTGTGGCACTATATTGATAATATTGTTTTATTTTATATGATTCTTATTTGATGGTTATTCCACTTGCAATAATGTTGTTTTAGTCATAATTATGTATCAAATGTTCATCTTGTTATTTCAAAATCATGCCAAATTATGTCATTTTCAAACGTGCACGCTTTGGAATTTAGTTACTCTACTGAGATGTTGATGTTCATCCTACATTATTTTTCATTTTTTTCGATTAACTAAGTATGAGCACACTTGTTTACATGTGGACAACTAATGTAGATACTAACCTATGATCAGGTGAACGTGGATGTAAATTGTAGTATCAAAGGATGTATTTCTATAAGGATGTGAACACTACATGTCTTAGTATTACAAAGTTATATTACATGCTTAGTGGGTTGACTTACTATGATACGCTAAATTGTAAGCTAACAATAAATACATCTATGGGAGTGGGGTCTAATAGTTTGGTATCAGAGAAAATGATTTAGGTCCTACATGGGTTATTACTATATTTATTTGTTTATCTTTTGTTGATTAACATGTGGTTTTATACAAAAATGCCAATTTGGGAGGATGTACATGTTGACATTCAAGAATGGGGTTATGGTTTGATGGTGGAAAATTTTGACGAGATGGTCAATAGAGAAGCAGTGAAGATTCTTTGGGATAAGATTCCATAGGTCACTGAAACTTTGCTTTTCTTACCTCCTAGGGAGCAAAAGATATTTGTGCATAATCGAATGACTAGGTTCACGAGGACTGCAAAGATGGCGGTGTGTGTGGTTAAGAATGAGGACTACTATTTGATGCTATTAGAACAGTTGGTTGTGCAACAAGTAGGGCATTGGCCTCCTATGGAGTAACTAGGCTACAAGGTACTAAGGGAGATATGACACTGGTGGCGAACTGATGACAAGCAAGTGATTTGAGTGTATAGGGTGACTATGCAAAGGAGGATGACTAAGTATGGGAATTTAAGAACTAAAAACTAACATATATACATAGTGTATAGGGTTTGAGTAATTTAACAGGTTTTCTGTGTGGGGTATAAAAATAAGAGTACTAATTGTATTATATAGATGTTAGATTATTTTAGGTGTGTGGAAATCTGTCCTTGTGTAGTAAACATGTTAACTTTTGCTATAAAAGTGACATGATGCTTTGCTTTATGAGATGTTTATATGTTGATATAGTGATTAATACAGGTATTTGATGGTTGTGTTATTTGTTGGTAAGTGATGATGTTTGAATTGGTGATTGACAGTGAACCTAAGGAAATGGAACATTGGGATAATCTGTATGTGCTTCAAAGGGTTGTGGGACATGAAGAATACATGAGAAGAACGCATATTAGATTGATGTCAGAGGCTTTGGGAAGAGCGGTACGGGCAACCCGGGAGGTGGCTCAAAATTTTAAGGTGTTTAATCCAACACAACAATGAAGGTTAGTGCAATGTAGGTTGGATGTGGAGTTAGAAGTCAGTTATCAGACAGTTGAGATTCAAAGGGGTCAGGAAGTTCCTTGAGATCTGGTAGGGTTAGTGCAGCTAGTGCAGCATATTCAACATAGGTGTATTCAGGCAGATCCGGTAGAGTTAGTGGCAGAACCAAAAGTGGATATGGACACATCTACTATTAAAGATGTTGGGGATTGATGGGTAAAAGGGTGTATTTGTATGGATGGAGGATAAAGGATATGTACGGGAGATGTTTTATAATGTATATGTATATAAATATTTGTGTGAATGTATTAAGTGTAGTAGTAGGTTATGTGAATTTAATAGTATTTCTAAGAGATGTGTATGATTGTAGTAATTTGAGTATTGTGGGTTAACCAAGGTTAGAATGTTATATTAGTCAAGCATCTAGATACTTAAGTTTGACTTATATGTTGCATGATTGGGAACTAATTATATATTATTGATGATTTTGCTAGAAGCATGGTGAATACAAGAATTGGAAAAGGAAGGCAAGTAGGCACATCCACAAAGAATAATGTGGAGTAGGAGCAATCTTAGAACAATACTGCTAAATCTGGACACAGAGGGTTATAGCAACTGTATCTATGTTTAGCTACACTTATGACACTAATTTAGACCCAACTACTTAGCAAAGATTGATTTAATGGGCAATTTACTTGCCTCTAAAATGGTAAAAGATATTAGGTCATTCTTAGGGCATCCAGGATTCTATAGGAGATTTATAATGAATTTTAGTGCTATATCTAGGCCCATGTGTCATCTCTTTAGTCAACATGTTCCCTTTGTGTGGGATACTGTGTGCAAAAAAAATTTCAAGAAGCTTAAAGGTATGCTGATTTTTGCTCTTATAATGCAGCCAGCTAACTGGTCCTTGCCCTTCAAATTGAAGGGTGATGCCAGTGCCTATGTTGTAAGAGCAGTGCTGGGACAAATAAAAGATAAAAATCCATGTATCATATACTATGCAAGTAAAACTCTTAGATGTCCAAATGAATTATTCTACAACTGAAAAAGAGTTACTTGTTGTAGTTTTTGCTTTGGATAAATTTAGATCATATCTGTAAGCTCCTCAGTTGTTTTTTTCATAGATCATGAAGCCCTAAAATATCTACAGACCAAGAAGAATGCAAAGCCAAGATTGGTGTGATGGATACTCCTACTATAGGAATTTGATCTGATCATTAAAGAGCAATAAAAAAGTGAAAAATTTAGTGGCTGATCACCTTTCATGGTTGACTTACGATTTGCCTAAAGATGAGGTGCCTATCAATGAAAGCTTCCCATATGAACAATTGCTAGCAGTTTCAGAGGTACCATGGTATACCGATATTGCTAATTATTTTGCCATAGGTACTTTTCCTTTTTCTTTCAATTATATGTATAGGAAAAAAAAATTTAGTTGAGGTACGCCATTTCTTTTGGGATGATCCATATTTGTTTAAATATTGTAAAAACCAGATAATTAGATTTGGTCTTTGCAATCATGAGATCCACAATGTCATTAAATTTTGTCATACTAAAGCATGTGGAGGCCATTTTTCATCAAAGAAAACTGCTGCAAAGATTTTCTAGTGTGGATTCTATTAGCCAACATTATTTTAAGATACGCATGCTTTCTGTCTATAATGTTATCTTTGTCAACAGTTTAAAGGTATCTCACGAAGGAATATGGTATCATTAATTACCATTTTAGTGATTGATGTTTTTGATTTTTGGGGCATCGACTTCATGGAACATTTTCCCCATTCGTTTGGTTACCTGTACATCTTAGTGGTCGTAAATTATGTCTCTAAATAGGTCTAGTCTATCCCTTGTTGCAAAAATGATCATCGCACAATGATCAAGTTTCTAAAAAACACATTTTATCATGTTTTGGAATATCTTGAACCATTATCAATGATTGTGGGACTCACTTTTATAATATTTTTTTTGAAACTTTGTTGTGAAAATATGCCATCAATCATAAAGTGGGAACCCCATACCATCCATAGACAAACCTCCAAAACTATTCTTGACATGTCTCCATATAGGTTGGCTTTATGGTAAGTCCTGTCACTTGCCTGTAGAACTTGAACATATAACATACTAGGCAATTAAGAGTATGAATTTTGAGATAGACAAAGCAAGGCATCCAGAAAGCTTCAAATCAATGAATTGAAAGAACTTAGGAATGAGGCATATGAGAATGCAAAGATAGCCAAGGCTAGGGTGAAAGTCTTCCATGATAAGAATATAATGAAAAAAACCTTTGTACCTTCCCAAAAGGTTCTACTTTATAACTCTCGCCTCCACTTTTTTTCTAGTAAGTTGAGGTCCAGGTGGTCGGGCCCATTTGTAATTAAAGGGATTTTTTTCCATGGTGCTGTAGAAATTGAAAACCCTAAGAACAATAACATTTTTAAAGTAAATGATCAAAGATTGAAGTCGTTTTTAGAAGCATTTGTGGCTAAGGTGAAGTCCATTGAGCAGGTGGATCCACATTATGAACTTGACCCGTGAGTTTGAATTTTTTTATATTGTATAGTAGCTTTTTCCTTTTATTTTGATTTTTGTAATTTCTTTTGTGTTAAAGTTTGTTTTTGAATGCCTAGAGAATCATCACTATCCGGATGCAACTCTTCTGTTTGCACGCACCTCTTCAACGGTCAATTCCTTGAAAAGTCAAATGACGTGACTCTTGAGATTACGCCGGCATTGTATCCGTATGCAACTTCTCTATCCAGACACGTGTACCATTTGTAAAAGGTTTCGTCTTCCCCAAAACATCTTATAGACAGGAAGGGCTCTATAGCCTCAAGCTCCTAAGAATTGGATTTCTCCACCCAAAACTCTAGCAATCCCATCCAAACTCTTCTAAAGCCTTAGGAATGATTAGATTGACAACCATAATGCCCCAAATCACCCTTAATCCAAAAAAAATTTAAAACCCTCTTTCAACCCTAAAATCTTCAAAAATCCAATCTGCAAGTAGCATGGGTAGCCCAATCAGTTGGGCAGAAAGCGACAAATCAATATTGGGTTCAACACCTTTTTGATTTTTCCCATTTTCCTACATGGGAGGCTAAGCCAAAGTATAAGCACTACTTTGCTACTTGTCCCATTGTGATGGAGAGATGCTTAGTGTGGGATGAGTTTGTAGGGTATGAGATAGACCAGATTGTGACTGTGAGGGGATGAGGGACTTTCTTAAGATATATGGCAATGGAGAAACCCCATTGGTTCAAGAGTTCTATTCAAATGCTGAGGGGATGGATCCAAATAAATTTAGGAGTACAGTTGGGGGGTTAGTTTCATTGTTGAATCCCTTATTCTTTTTTGAGTGGTGAGGGTGAATATGGTATAGTGGCTATAGTACACTTTGACCACAGGGTTTAATATGCATGACGTGGACAAGGAACTCACAAGAGATCCCCACTTTGTATAGCTGCAGAGAGACAAGAAGCTAAACTAGAGACAACTTACAGATAGGTACAAGATCCTTAATTGGATCTCGGTGACTAGTATGCTTCCGTTGGCCCAAAAGAATCAGAACTATTCGGAGAGAGCCAAATCACTATACTCTATTCGGGCTGGTTGTGCCATTTGTCTGTCCTCCATTATCATGTCTGAGATGTAGAGGGCTCTAAAGGACAATACCAAGAATGCCACATTTCCATTCAGATACTTAGTCACTTGTATCTGTATGGATAAGGGCATTGGGGTGACAAATGACATGCTAAAGGAGAAGTGCCCTCGGGTACTAGGAAGTACAATGCTAGTGAAGAGGGTGGAGCTATGGGTAGATGTGCAGTTCCTGCAGCTGATGCAGGTGACCCTAGTGATGATGATAAGGGAGAGGATCCTGTTGGTGATGATGCTGAAAATAGAGAAGGGCCACTAATGAGAGACCCTGTGGGTACCCGTACTGATAGAGATATCTTGCAATAGATTCTAGAGGAGCTGGGAGAGATTAGAAGTACTTTGGCGGAGCATGGAGAGATTCTTTATCGACTTCAGCTTTAACCTTGTGATGGGGCGGATCCATCTTTCTAAATATCTATGCTAATGTTTTTGATGTTCTATTATCTTAGTTTAATTTTTAGTTCTAGATTATGATCAAGTAATAGTCAAAGTCACAGTTGTAGTTAGTAGAGTCAAGGCTTGACTTAGTTTATATATTTTCCATTTTAATTAAAGTTTGTAATGGAAACCCATTTTGAAATGATATATATTATGGTTTCATTGCTTAAATTTTGAGTATTAATTTGTTAATTGTTTTGAGTTATGTACATATGATAAGACTGATGATTGGGTAGCTAGTACATAATGGAAACATGAACTTGTTTATATTTTAGCCTATTATAAAACTTTACCCTACACTTTAGTAGTACAAATTATATCCAGTGAAACTTAAAGATATCAATGCATGTATGACCATGCTTGAATTAGAGATTAGAAAAATATATTTTTACCTTGATACATATAGTGGAGAAGAATATAATGTACCTTGTAAGTTTAGCCATTCATTCTTTGAGTGATATTTACAATTACTCAATAAAAATGATTTCATTTAGTGATATTCTTTGAGTAGTCTCGTCTTATTTGATTTGATCAATGTTGATTGTATGAACGACAATTTGATTTTGAATTATTTGCATATAGAGTGTGTTCCCGAGAGCTCTTGAGATATGATTTTTAAGTCATGTTTGAGAAATTTTGAGCATTGGCCTTGTTTCTTGAAATTTTATTATCCTTAGCAACCGTGATTGAGCTTTTCTAAATTGGGAATTCGATTGTTGAACCCATATAATAACCAAGCCTAGAATGTGATATAATATCATTTACCATGGTTATCCTAAGATTGAGCTGATATAGTTGATGTATAAAGGAATTTGTGGTTTAGACATATTGAAAAGGAAAGTTAAACTTGTGTACACTTGAGAAGTTAGTATTTGTTTGACTTGCTAAAAGAATTGAAAAATATGTGTGTGCATGTTGAGAAAGGAAAAAGTATGAAAAGAAAGCAAGGAGAATAGTGGGAAAAAAATA
>CAUOFW020004147.1:545486-572556 GCA_963454935.2 Ilex paraguariensis
TATAAGCAATTCCTATGATTTTCTACATTCAATATTTATCCTCCGATTAATTTGCTATTGACGTAGGGATTAATTGAGTAATCAATATGGCATAAATATAGCACCCAAACACATCTGCACATGTCTGAATCATTGAACTAAAGAGTGACTTTTATTTTCATTTAAAGAATCTTATATTTTGTTTAGAGAATTTCATCACCATCAATGCTCCTAAATTTAGGACTTTCAATCACCTTCGTCTCTATTGATCTTAACTTTAAACACCAATGCTAGTTCCTTGTGGATTCGACTCCAAACTTAACCTTATTATTATTACAACATGATCGCCTCTACTTGGGTGCACACATTTCGAATTAAGTTAACCTCGGTAATCGATCGAGTTAGTAAATGATATTACATTCTTGTGCTTGGGAGCCTATTTATATTTACCCACTTTAGAGGTCAAGCATTTTTGGAGCCATTTTTGGGGAACTTGAGGCCAACTCAAAACGTGATTCAGACAAACGGAAAGGTGAGTGTTGTGATTTTCATCACAAATCATGGGTACGTTTCTCCACTATATTTTACTTTTGAAGTTCTATTCTTTTATTTGTCAATTTTTTTTTTGTTAGAATTGCATGTGGGAATGAGGCAATCAAATAACTCTAAACAAGAATTGTAGAAAATCATAAGAATTGCCAATTCCGAGACTTAATTCGTTCATCAACAATCAAATAACTCGATAAAGCATCCAAAAATAATTAAGCTATTCAACCTTAAATTAAAACACAATGTAAGTAATGATTAAAAGGTTATCATGAAGACCTAGTTTGAGTACTTGCAGGGAATCGTTAGAATCACCTATGCCAAAACTAAACTTGTTTATAGATGATCAACAATTGTACAAAGTATTTTAGCTTTGCTAGTTACATTCAGTCAATAAAGGAAATGATAATATAATAATTATAAATGAAATAAAAAAAAGATAATTTCTGAACAATAGTCCATCCCCTCTTACTAAAGAGTGAATGCAAAGCTATTCACTCTTCATTGCTAGAATAAACTAAAAAACTAAATGAATCACATCCCTCTAAGTAGAGAAGCTTATAATTAAAAAGGTAGAAATATAAAGACAACACAATTCTTATCTCCAACAAAGAATAAGTGAAGTAATATGATGAATGCATAATACTGCATATTATAGGTCTCATATCTTCCATATTAACTATATTAGTTACTTAATTCTTTTGATTTAGTTTAGTTTTTTATTTTATGGAGGAATTTGGTGTTTGCAGGTGAACACAAGTAAAAGCTAGGTTTTGAACATCATTTCATGGCATGGAGGACTTTAGGGATAAGCTAGGAAGTTTAGATTTCAAGCCAAGACAGTTGTGAGCATAATTGAAGAAAAGACCATTTCTATCGATAGGTCTTCAACCGATAAAACTATAGGCATAAGTTTTTTTCTACCAGTACGAGTTCATTCCTATTGGTAGAAGTAAAACAGAGAGTTGTTCTACCAGTAGGTGTGATGCACCAACATTCGGGGGTCTAATTTTATTTCAAATCAATTAAATATCGCCCCGCGTTAAGTTCCGTATATTTTTATTAAACTAACTTAAATTATTTCTCAGGTTCCACGAATAAAATATGATCGCGTTTATTTTAGTCACATAATGCCCTGTCTCATCGTAAAATGCAAAAAATCTGACTGTCCCATAATTAAACAAAAATTGACTGGGAAACTATATTTCACGATACGAATTCAATTGAGAGGTATATTTCATCATTCAATTTCTAGAAAAAGTTGAGTTTTCAAGCTGTTTCATAACAACTTATTACTACTTTACCTTTTTTAATTAAGTTTTAATTTTTTTGAATTTTACATTCTCCCTCCCTTAAAGGAATTTCATCGCTGAAATTACACACACATGCAAATATACAAAAATACAAATGTAACAAGTCATATACTACTGTATGATCGCCAGAAATGTACCTTCATCCTCAAATAGGAACGGATAGGTAGTGCATATAGTGTCCTCACGCTCCCATGTTGGGTCTTCCATACCACGATGATGCCACAACACCTTAAGTAGCCTCTATGACGTCTCTAAAATCGGGGGTCCCGTTGATGACCCGTCAACCCGCGAAAATACTCGTGAATGCCGTTTAATCCGACATCACCCTAATAGTATCCCTTTAATCGGGATTTTAACCCACACATGTAACCCGTGTATGTTTTGTCATTTAATACAACCATGGCTCAAAATACCACAATTCATGCCTCTTTATTGTCCAATTACATCTTTGGAACCAAAGAAATCAAAGACAGAGAGCACAACACTTTAGTTTTAATATTTCAAAGTTTAGGAAACAGTACCGGTACTGTGTACCAGAACGGTTTGCCTTCTGGATAGACAATACCGGTACATTTTTCCTTCTGGACATACAGTACTGGTACACAGTTCCAGTACTCTCTGTCCTCTGGATAAACTGTACCAGTACATAGTACCAGTATACTTTGCCCTCCTTTGCCTGTTTCGCCTGTTTTTCATTTTAAAACCATTCCAAACCATGTCATTTTCATCCATAACATATATAATGAAATTTTCTACACAAAACCTCATTTACACAAGCCCATTACAATTTATTTACATAAATTTACATGCCCAAAACATGTTTTTATCAAATCATTACAACATTCAAGGTTAAAGGCCACAAGTCAGCCTATCTTCACCCTTGAGTTTTTCAATGCAAGTCCTCCGCCGGCACGAACCCCGCACATGAAATGTGTTCTTGTATAGGGTGAGCTACGCCCAGTAGAGTATTTCCTACAAAGGCTACTCCCCACGTAAATGTATACATTCAACAACCGCAATCATAAATCCATTTCTTACAAGAACATGCTATTCAAGATGAAATTTCTACCATGTCATGTCATGATATGAGGTGAGACTCACTCATGCATTTTCACCTAAGCCTACTTCGGCTCCCATAACATAATGCAATGCATGCGTGTAAAACATTTGTCTTTGATGAAATACATCCAAAGACCATTTTGAAATAAAATCATATGTTCATAAAACCAATTCATTTCTGGATGTTTCCCATCAAATGAATCATTTATATAACAAAACCATATGTCTTTGTTGGGTATTGGATTTTGGAATCACACTACTGGCTCTGTACGTCGTTACACTTTTCTAGAATTTCACCTCAAGGGAGTGTATGAACCAAGTAACCGGGCCTTTCACCCAAGGGATTGTCTAGCCCTTCTTGCTATACCCAACAAAAGTTTTTCTTTCACGCAATCATGCGACTCAGTCAGATTTTCAATCCAACTTTTCCCGAGTCCATCACCAATCACCAATCACCAAATACGATGATTGATCCAACCATGCACATACACCCACCTCATGCCTATGGATGCGATATCCCTGTGCAAATGCAATGTAATGAACCATTGCTAATAACTATTATGTCCAACATGCTATGAATGCCATTTGGACCCATTCAACCACATATTTGAACATATGTCATGGTAATTTATCTAACGCATATAATTACCATTCTCTATCACAATGTCAACATACCAATGAATGCATACCAACATTTATATCCAATTAATTCACAAGTGTGCTACCACATAATCCATGTCAATAACACACTTATATCACAAGGCACATTATAAACATATAGCATGCCCACATAAAACCCAATTTCATGGAATTTCACAAGCACTTCCATATAACCAAATCAAGCTAAAAATTGGTCTAGGCCATTTCTATACCCCTTTTTCTAATTTCCATGACTATAGGTAAGTCATAAGTCATCCCATACATATACCCATTACATATGGACACCATAGGATAGAAATTAGTCCAAAGTAAGAGGAAACCCTACCTCTTGGGGGGTGATACGAAAGGTAGAAAGCTTTTAGGCACCTCCCTAGCCCCAAAAACCTTGATTTCCCAAAATTCGTCTTTGGATCTTTGGTGAAATTCCTCGTTCTTGGTGCGTACATGTCGCTCTCGTCGCGTTGGCCAACTTTAATTCTTGGTTCGATGAATTCTGACAGACGAAACTCCTTGGATCGCAAGAAGAAAGGTAGAATTTTTTATTTTTCTCTTCTCTCCCTTCTATTCTCTTCCAACGTGTGAGTGTGCTGAATTTTGGGTTGAGAATATCTGATTTTTCTGATATTTAGCCACTATTTATATTTTTAATTGTGCGATTTACATTACCCCGCACGTTTATTACTTTCAGGTCCGTTTTTAACCTGAAACGACTAAAATAATTCCCGATTTTAGTTTAAATAAATTTTATTTGAACTTTTATCTAATTATAAGGAAATTTAAATTTTTCATTTTTGGGGACCGTTGTGAGGTCATTCGTCACCCAATTGTCTCGTAAAACATGTAAAATTCGACTATCTCAAAATTCGACAAAATTTGACATGGCAACTCAATTTCGTGATACAAATTTAAGGGTGAGGTTTGTTGCATCATTCGAGCCCTAGAAAAATATTGATTTTAAACCCACATTACAGTAGCAAATTTCCAGTTTGTCCTTTTTGCGAAAAAGTTTAAATTTTCTCAGTTTTTACAGCCTCACAATCTTGCCACGCAAAACTTGATCTCGGTTATCCATGATATGCACCGGTCCCTCCTTGAAGGTTCCATCTGTATCAACAATCAGCTCACCTCAATCCACCACATATGATTAACCTTATTTAATATATAAATTAGAATAGTTAATAAAGTTGAATTATTGTGATAAAATAACTACAAACTATTAATTATAGTCAATTAGGGTTTGTGTGTAATTAGGGTTTTATGTGTATTTTGTTTAAAATTTTTAGGGTTAAATGCTGAATTACCAGAGAATACAAGGAGCAATGCATAAAAGCTTGAAACTACAAAGGCTAAAGTATAATTACCACACATGAAGAGTCAGTAAAATGCAACTGGGAAAATCCAGCAAGGCTCCACCGTCCGAACGGTCCCCTTTGGCTGCTCATCAGCATCCTCCTCCATTCTCCTCTATAAATAGCCATCCAGCTTCAATTCAAAGGGAGGCCAGACACCAATAATTCAGAGAGAAGTTCAAGAGAGAAAAAGAAAAGAAGTTGCAACTGGATCCGGGCCTTCATACACTTCAGTCCAAACTCTATACTTATACATTTCCGTTGTATCTTTCTATTCGGATAGTTGACCTAGCGTCACCTTTTTGTCATAACTAATAACAAAGGTGATTATGTTTTAGTTGTTCCTTGTGAAAGATGGTTTAGGGTTTATATTTTAATTTCAGTTGTAATGAAAACTGCCCGCACTCCTTACTTGTCAGTAGCAATGGGACGTGAGTAGTTACTTATATCCTCTAGTGAGAGGTAAACATATGTATAATACTGGTTAAATTCTGGAGATGTTGATATTTTATATATTTATATATCTATATATTATATGATTCATGCATGATACAGTGATGTACATAATTTCGGTGTTGTGTCTAGAATTATGTCATCAGTGCATCATCAACCTACCGGTTAAACAACCACGACATTCTTATCGGTATAGTTTATCCTCCACCGGAATGCTAAGGAAGTTAACTAATGCATGGTACAAAACCTAAATGATCATCATGAATGGCTTGTCCTTCTGGATTATCATGGTTATTTAATTACTATATATATAACTATCATACTAATGACCTTAGTGATCCTCATGAATGGCTTGTCCTTCTAGATTACTCAGATCGTTTAACTGGTATAAATGATAATATTATCAGTCTAACAATCACAGCATTCCTATCAGTATGGTTTATCCTCCACCGGAACGCTGAGGATATTTAACTGGTATATGTATCACATATAGAGTCAACTGAATAATTCAAATATTCCTCATGAATGGCTTGACCTTCTGGTTTGCTTGGATTAGCAATTGACATATCTATAACCAGCTTACCTAAGAAGTTGCAGTGTTATGACTAATACCACCAGTTGACCTAAGAAGTGGTTGTGTTATGGTTTATTATGTATGAACCTACTATTATGAAGACAAATGAATAATTCAAGTATTCCTCATGAATGGCTTGTCCTTTGGGTTTGCTTGGATTAATCAATTGTCATGGATACCACCAACTAACCTAAGAAGTTGTTGTGTGATAGTTTATATACATCAGACCTACCAGTTGACTTGCCAGTAGCATGGAAGTTGATTGTTGTAAGGTAGCATTTCCAGTATTTAACCAATATAACGCATATGGGATCCTTGAACTAAAGCATACTTTTTAATATTGTTTAAATCTATCTGCAATATAATTAAACTAGTTATCAATCTAAACTCACATCACAAGCTATCACATGTTGTCCTATCGAAGATAAACAACTTTATTATTTTTATTTTATTTTCTAATTACACACACTCTTCGTGGGATCGATACTTGGACTTAAAACTGAGAAAAATACAATTTGACCTCTTATACTTGGGTGTATAATATTAATTCGATCACTAAAAAAGTGCGAATCAACATGTGTAGGATCTAGAGTGTACTTTTGGAGCATAGAGACATGGAACATCGTGTAAATACTAGAAAGATTTGATAATAACGCCAAATAATAAGCAACTGCCCTGATCCTCAAGAACCTCGAAAGGCCCAATATACCTCGACAACAACCTGCCTCTCTTTCCGAACTGAACCATTCTACTCTTAGGCATATCCTTCAAGAAGATATGATCACTCACCTCAAAATCTAAAGGCCTCTACTGCTAATCAATATAGCTCTTCTATCAACTTTGAACCATAAGAAGATGCTTTCATATAATGGCCACTCTTTATAGGCATTTCTAATCATATTTGGACCCTGGGAAGGTCATTATCCCACCTTCATCCAACAAGTCGGAGAACGACATGGTCTCCTATACAAGGGCTCGTAGGGCGCCATCTATATACCTGCCTAATAATTTTTGTTATAGGCAAACTCCACTAAGGACAAGTGATCTTCCAAACTGCCCTTAAAATCAAGGATGCATGTCCTTTAAAATCTATATTCTCTTCTCTGACTGGTCATCCGTCCGTTTGTGGATGAAAAATTGTGCTCAACATCAACTACGTGCCCATGAGTTTTCCCAAAATCAAGCCATAAATTGGGAATCTCGATCTAACGCTATAAAAATGGGTACTCTATGCAACCAAACAATCTCCTGAATGTATAGCCTACATAATTCCTCTAGTGTGAAGGTCATTTGTACCACTAAGAAATGGGCCAACTTGGTAAGACAATCCACTATAACCTATACTCCTTCACGTCCCGGTGTAGATCATGGAAAATGGGTCACAAAATACATCTTGATATGCTCTCATTTCTACTCGGCTACCTCTAAAGGCTGGAGCAACCCTGCAAGTCTCTAATGCTCAACCTTAACCAATTGACACGTGAGATATCTACAAACAAAGTCTCCTATATGTCTCTTCATCCCACTCCAGTAATGCTAACGACGAAGATCATGGTACATCTTTGTGCCACCTAGATGTACAAAAAAATTGGAGCAATGAAACTCTCTAAGGATCTCCTCTCGTAGATCCGTAGACTATGGAACCACAACCCTTCCCCTGAATTGAAGACTGTCATCAACGTGAATGGCCCAACCCTAGTCACTTATACCTGAATGTACCCGATCCCTAATGAAAAATATCTGTATGTCTTGCTCCTCATACTCGATCACCCTATTTAGTAAGAAAGGCGCAGCCACCAGACTTCCCAAAATACCATGAACCTGATCCCTATAGTATAGCCCAAACTGTCCCACAATCTTAAGCAACTACCACTCTCGGGAAGCTATAATAGTGAAGACTCCCCTGGACTTTCGGCTGAGTGCATCAGCCCCCACATTTGTCATACCAAGATGGTAGTGCAAACTGAAGTCATATTTCTCCAGATATTTCATCCATCGGTGTTGTCTCATATTGAGATCCCGGTGAGTGAAAATGTACTTCATACTTTTATGTTCCAAACACACCTCAAATTTCTCTATATATAGATAGTGGGTCATTCCTTCAATGCAAAGAAAATAGCCGCCAACTCCATGTTGTGCATCAGATAGCTCTTGTTATGGTTCTTAAGTTGACGGAAACCATGCTTCATATTTTCCCCGCCCTCAAACATGAACCCAAATTGTGTGTATATATGGCTTATAGAAATTGGTGAGTATCACTCTCCCTTGGGTTCAATGCAAGAAGTGGGAAAAAATATGTGTAGATGAACAAAAATGTGTGTGTGCAAAATTGCTCTCCAAGTATGAAGAGAGTCTTGCAATGTCGTGTTTTACTTGGAATGGGAATTCGAAGGTTGTCTCCTTAGGAAAGGAAACATCGAATGGTTTTGAAGGGTGATTTTTGAAAAAAAGTGAAAATTGGAAAATTTTGTCATTTGAAGTTTAGTGAGTTTTGAGTTAAGAAATATGCAAAAAAGTAAGGTCAGCTAATCCATGAAGTTCATTCCAAAGGAAATGCCAAATCACCTCATTTTATTCATCCAATGGTGTCTTGGTGTTTCATTGATGCATAGTTGTGTTGGGCAAAAGTATACCCCGTGACAAGTCTACGGTGTATTGCTTGCTCCACAAGGCAATTCCCAATGGTTATGGCAATGGTAGGGCAATCGGGATCCTTGAACTTGATTGGTGTGTTTGTCTTCAAGAAGGAGCTCACTTGCTCGGTGAGGAATGTCTTCTTATGCACATTCAACTTCTTCTTCACGGTACACAAATCTTTCAATATTTTTGCACGAGAGGGGATTTACTTGATATCATAAAGGAGAGGAATGTTGATCTTTCCTCGGAGCTACCCTTAGTCTCCTTTTCATTTTTGAAAGTGGCCTTCATTGAGATTTTAGGTAAAATGGTTTTATCTATTTCCTTCCTGCTCCGATGGGTGGTCATAGCCTTGAGTTGTTCACAACTCTCTTTGGTAGTGTCGGACGACTCAATCACATGTTGACACCGAAATATTCAGCCACTCCATAATGAAGTGCTCAACACTCTCACATATTTAGCAAGATTCCTCAATCTTTGTGACATTATACACCTCATGCCTCCTATTCACCTCTAGCCTCTCCACTTTATGGGACAATTTTGTTATCCTAGAAATCAAGTCTTCTTGGTCACACTGATGAGCATAAAATATGGCACATCATGTATCTCTTTACACCCATTTTATACTTGCTTTTGTGGCGAAAATGGTAGAAATTGTGTTTAATCTAACAATTAATGGAGTTTTGTGTGATTATAGGTAAAGAGTAGGTAAGGACATGTTTTAAGTCTCCCATCGAGTGCTTATAGGCAATAGAGAAGAAAGGGAGGCTTAACGGATGGCTCAGGATTTCAAGAAATCAAGAAAAAGCCAAAATAGGTGAAAACCTTCCAGTAGATGTTCATCAAAAACTATCGGTAGGTTTAATGCTCTGGTTTACTTCTAACGCTACCCTTGCAAAAACCAACCGATGGGTTTTGCCTATTGGAAAAAATCTACCTGCAGGTTTTGTGACGTTTTACCGGTAGGTTTTGCCCAAAAACACCAGAAGCCTACATTCTCAACTCCAACTACTTTGTGGGCCCACCTCTGCTTCTCCCACACATGCTCTGACACATTTTACATACAATGAAAATCTCTCACACAAAAAGCCTGACTTTGGAAAAAAAAACATGGAAGAGGAAGAGGAAGAGAGAGAAGGAGAGTGGTTGGGGAAGCATGGAAGAGACAATATGGGGCTTGTGGTTGCTTGTAGCAGTACTCATAACCCTTCAAATCATAGCAATTCAAGTCTCTCCCTCCATGGGAATCATATGGATGAATTTTTTTCTTTTTACTATTCCATTATTCAGACACACAGTTTTAAAGAGAGAAGTTCAAGGAAAAAGGTGAAGCTTTAGAGAGAGAAAGTTAGGTTTTTGCATTTTAACTCCATTTCAGTTGTAGTAAGCTTCAAATCACTTGTAATCTTTACTTCTTGCACTTTAATCTCCTTTATTTCAAGTGTATTCAAGTCTAGGTACATGTTCTTCTATTTTCCATGTTTACATTTGGGTTTTTACTTTCCAAGCTTTCTATTTGGCTATGAAATGAACATGTCTTTGTAGTTTAACTTCTTTTTTCATTAATACAATTTTTAATCTATATTTCATTACCATGTCTCTTTACATTACGTATGTGTTTGTTTTAACAATGGGTAGCTAAGCTTTTAGTTGGTTAATCCAAGGGAGAATTCCTCTTGGGTTTGTTCAATCAACCCTCCTCCATTCTTCCTCGTAGTGTAAAGTGTTTGGTTTGACTAAGTTGAGTGTGGACATGGTTTTGAGCTCTTGATACACTGTAGACTTGTCACATGGTATGCGTGAGCCTACACCTCCATATTAGTCCCTCACTTCCTATAAATTAATCAAACACCTAGGCACCATTGGTTGAATGAATTGAGTTGATTTGGCATTCCTATTAGAATGACCTATTTGGATTAGCCAACCTTGTTTTCTTGCATTTTTACCAAAATCTCCACTCATCAAGACACAAACTCACAACATTTTACATTTTTCATTTCTTACAAAATCACCTTCACCATAATTCGACCTTCCTTCCCTAAGAAGAAAACCTTAGAATACTCAATTCCAAGTAAAACATGATATTGCAAGTCTCTCTTCTCTTATAGAGCACTTTTTTTTTTGCACACACACACATTCTCATTCACACATGATTTGTCCCATTTCTAGAATTGAACCCGAGGGAGGGTGGCACTCACCTACTCATATAAGCCAAATACACATGTCTGGGTTCGTTTTTGGATATTAAGGTGAGCACAGTCAAGCACACGCAACTTATACATCCCTCCTCCACTTGGTTGACACCTCGGAGATAACCTT
The DNA here is from genome assembly GCA_963454935.2 of Ilex paraguariensis. NCBI lineage: Eukaryota > Viridiplantae > Streptophyta > Magnoliopsida > Aquifoliales > Aquifoliaceae > Ilex > Ilex paraguariensis. The sequence continues at coordinate 556,376 of CAUOFW020004147.1, forward strand.
AACACATTAGTGGCATCCGTGACCTCGGAGATAGTTGATGGATGATTTGTAGAATTACTTGCTTGTTTGTAGACGGGTTGAGTCTCGGCACTGACAATTCTTATAAATCTCTACAAAAACATCGGAGTCATCCTCTTAATTCTCACAGCCCATCTTTATCCTCTAATTAAATTGCTATTGACATAGGGGTTAATTGAGCTGTCAACCACAAATATAACAACTGGATGATTGATTACATGTCCAGATCCTCGAGCTAAAGGGTGACTCTTTAATTTGAGAGAATCTTATATTCTGTTCAGGAAACTCTATAATCATCATAACTTCGAATCTCAAAGGTTCCAGTCACTTTGGTCTCTATCACTAATTACTTTTAAACACCAATAGTAGTTTCCTATGGATTCGACTCCGAACATAACCGAATTATAACTACAACTTGACTACCTACACTTAGATGTACACATTTTGGATCAAGTCAAGTTTTTAGCCCCGTTTTCGAGAACCAAATGGTGTTTTAAAGTAAATAGTGAAAAGACATTCATTTGTTGAATATATTTTTGATTTACTGTATATAACTCTTATTTTATGTCTAAGAATGATCCTTGCTTTCCAAATTTGCTGGAAGAATCTATTGGGCCTGTAAATCAGTCTAAACCATCTTCAAATTGATCAATAGTAGACTCCTTTGATAATAGCATGGCCAATAATGAGAGAGAAGGGGAAATTCCTAACATTTGAAGCATACAAGATTATTTGCATCTTACAAGAAATAGTTTTCCCTCTTAGTTTGTGTTTCCTACAAATGCACCCAAATTTAATGTAAAGTCGGGGACAATGCAATGATTACCTCAATTTCATGGACTTGAATTAGAAAACCCATATTTGCATATTAAAGATTTTTGAGGAGGTATGTGGGACATTCCAAAATAATTCTGAACGGAACAAGTTGCAACTTTTTCCATTCTCTTTAAAGGACAAGACTAAACAATGGCTAAATTTTTTGAAAGCCCATTCGATACCAAACTGGAAGGCATTGCAAAATTATTTTTTCATTAAGTTTTTCCTTCTACACCATACCAATGCACTTAAAAGGCAAATCATGAAATTTTTTGGTTAAAGAGGAAGAAATATTTTACCAATGTTGCGAGAGATTCAAGGATCTTCTCAAAGCCTGCCCACATCATGCTTTTGAGAGTTGGACTTTGGTAGTTTTTTTCTATGATTCTCTGCCCAGTCGACTATGTAAGTTTGTTAAAATGATGGCTCAAGGGGAGTTCATGGGAAAAAGTTCAAAAAAGGCATTCATTTTTTTTGATACCATCTCCGAGAGTTCCCAGATGTGGGACTTAACCTCTCCTACCACTGTTGAAGCTAAACCATCCACTTCCCAAGGGAAAAATATGTTTTAAAATAAGATGATGACTTGAGGGAAAAATTGACTACCCTATCTCGAAAGCTTGAAGCTCAAATCTCTAGATATGAAAAAAGTAAATCAAGTTGTTGTTGACCCTCCCACAGAACAAGTGTGTGAAATTTGTGCACTTATAGGACACCCTACTAGGGAGTGTCCTACCATTCATGAATTTAAAGAAGGCTTGTTAGAACAAACCAATGCAATTTTCAATTTTAACAAACCTTATTTCAACCCTTGTTGTCAAAACTTATAATCCAGGGTGGCAAAATCACCCAAATTTCAGTTGGAGGGACACATAACAACCTCCAATGAATCCACAACAATGTTCATAACCACTACCTCAAAGGCCTCATGTGTATCAACCATACCAACTANACTCCTTTGATAATAGCATGGCCAATAATGAGAGAGAAGGGGAAATTCCTAACATTTGAAGCATACAAGATTATTTGCATCTTACAAGAAATAGTTTTCCCTCTTAGTTTGTGTTTCCTACAAATGCACCCAAATTTAATGTAAAGTCGGGGACAATGCAATGATTACCTCAATTTCATGGACTTGAATTAGAAAACCCATATTTGCATATTAAAGATTTTTGAGGAGGTATGTGGGACATTCCAAAATAATTCTGAACGGAACAAGTTGCAACTTTTTCCATTCTCTTTAAAGGACAAGACTAAACAATGGCTAAATTTTTTGAAAGCCCATTCGATACCAAACTGGAAGGCATTGCAAAATTATTTTTTCATTAAGTTTTTCCTTCTACACCATACCAATGCACTTAAAAGGCAAATCATGAAATTTTTTGGTTAAAGAGGAAGAAATATTTTACCAATGTTGCGAGAGATTCAAGGATCTTCTCAAAGCCTGCCCACATCATGCTTTTGAGAGTTGGACTTTGGTAGTTTTTTTCTATGATTCTCTGCCCAGTCGACTATGTAAGTTTGTTAAAATGATGGCTCAAGGGGAGTTCATGGGAAAAAGTTCAAAAAAGGCATTCATTTTTTTTGATACCATCTCCGAGAGTTCCCAGATGTGGGACTTAACCTCTCCTACCACTGTTGAAGCTAAACCATCCACTTCCCAAGGGAAAAATATGTTTTAAAATAAGATGATGACTTGAGGGAAAAATTGACTACCCTATCTCGAAAGCTTGAAGCTCAAATCTCTAGATATGAAAAAAGTAAATCAAGTTGTTGTTGACCCTCCCACAGAACAAGTGTGTGAAATTTGTGCACTTATAGGACACCCTACTAGGGAGTGTCCTACCATTCATGAATTTAAAGAAGGCTTGTTAGAACAAACCAATGCAATTTTCAATTTTAACAAACCTTATTTCAACCCTTGTTGTCAAAACTTATAATCCAGGGTGGCAAAATCACCCAAATTTCAGTTGGAGGGACACATAACAACCTCCAATGAATCCACAACAATGTTCATAACCACTACCTCAAAGGCCTCATGTGTATCAACCATACCAACTACCACACAAGAGAAGTCTTGAGGACACATTGAATTAGTTCATGCAAAGCCAAATGAACTACAACAATCATTCCACTTGAGATTTCAATGACTTCAAAACCCAGACCACTCAGTCATTTGAGGATCTCAAATGTCATATCCAAAAGTTGACCCAGTCAATGACCACACATGAGAAAGGTAAGTTTCCTACGCAACCAAAGTAGCCACATGGTCAATACCATGTGGTTAATACTTCAACCATGGAATCCCCACAAGATCAAGCTCAAGCCATCACCACCCTCAGAAGTGGTAAGGTCGTTGACAAAACCATCAAACAATCCCAACTCAATAAGATAGCACATGTGCTACAACCTGCACAAGTCTCTCCAAAAGAGACTAAGTCTAAAGAAGATAAGGAGTCATAACTATTATGTCCCATTACTGCTCATTTTCCTTAAAGACTCAAGAAAAAATAAAAGTTGAATAACCATTCATAAATTTACAAGATTTTTAAGCAAGTAAAAATCAATATACCACTTCTGGATGCCATCATGCAAGTTTCATCTAATGCCAAGTTTCTAAAAGACTTGTGCATAATCAAAAGAAGTCAAAATGTTCATAAAAGAGCTTTCTTAATAGAACAAGCTAGTGTCATACTCCAACACAAAACCCCACCAAAATATAAGGATATAGGGTGTCCAACTGTGTCATGTGTCATTGGGAATTTTGGAATATAACAAGCATTGCTGGATCTTGGAGCTAGTGTCAATTTGCCCTCTTTCTCGGTCTATCAACATTTGGGTTTGGGTGAACTCAAACCCACCTGAATCACACTATAGTTGGAAAATAGGTTTATCAAAGTTCCAAGGGGCATTTTCGAGGATGTCCTTGTTCAAATGGACAACTTCTTCTTTCCTATGGACTTTATTGTCTTGGATACTCAGCCAACAATACATCCAGAGAATCGAATTTTTGTCATTCTTGGTTGAATTTTCCTAGCAACTTCAAATGCATCAATCAATTGTAGGAATGGGACCATGAAATTAACTTTTGGGAATATGACTCTTGAGCTTAACATTTTCAACATTTCCAAGCACCTAGGAGAGGAAAAAGAAAGTGAGTGAAGTGAATTTCATTGAGTCTTTGACACATGAACATTTTAACAATGCATTTTTGTGAAAACTATGTTCAATCTTGTTTATTGGAGTCTATCACATTTGAGTTAAAAGATGATTGTCAAAGTCCAAAGTGTTGCCCCGCTCATGCTACAGGGACCTGGGATCCCAAATTTGAAAAACTAATCCCAAGTGGTACAAATCTACTCTCATCCAGTGTCAAGCCACCTAAGCCTAAATTGAAATATCACCCATCTGACTTAAAATATGTATTTTTAGGAGAGGATAAGTCATATCCAATCGTCATTTCATCCAAGTTTGCATATTTACAAGAGTCTAAGCTAATTGAAGTCCTTAGATGTCATAATAGCACCATTGGGTGGACCATTGCTGATTTGAAAGGTAAAAGTCCATTAATTTGCAATCATGCTATATACCTCGAGGAGATACAAAACTCTCTCATCAAATGCAGCGACGGTTAAACCACACTTAAAGGAGGTTGTACGGACTGAGGTGCTCAAACTATTAGATGCGGGAATTATCTTTCCTATCTCTAATAGTAAATGGGTTAGCCCAACCTAAGTTGTGCACACGAAGTATGGGGTCATCATGATTAAAAATGATGCTAATGAATTGGTACCAACCCGAGTTGTCACAGGATGGCGAATGTGCATAGACCACCGGAAACTCAATTTGGTGACTAGGAGAGACCACTTTTCTCCCCCATTTCTTGATCAAGTCCTAAAAAGAATTGCTGTTCATGCATTCTATTATTTTTTAGATGGGTATTCTGGGTACAATCAAATTGAAATATCACTTGATAACCAAGAGAAAACAACATTTACATTCCCATTTGGTACTTTTGCATTTAAAAAAATGTCATTTGGACATTGTAATGCTCCTACAACATTTCAAACGTGGATGTTGAGTTTGTTTAGTGACATGGTGAAAAGATTTTTGGAAGTATTCATTAATGATTTTTCTATGTATGGTGATTCATTTGAATTGTGTCTAACAAACCTGGAAAAAGTTTTGATAAGATGTAAGGAGACCAATCTGGTGCTTAATTGAGAGAAATGTCATTTCATGGTAACATAAGACATTGTTTTAGGTCACATTGTGTCATCTGAAGGCATAAAAGTTGATAAAGCAAAGATAGATCTGATAGGCAATTTTCTTGCACCCAAAACTGTCAAAGATGTCTGATCATTTCCAGGGCATGCAGGATTTTATAGGAGATTCATGAAATATTTCAATACCATATCAAAACCCATGTGTCATCTCCTAAGCCAGGATGTAACTTTTTTATGGAATGGAGCATGCCATCAAGCTTTTGATAATCTTAAAGGAATGTTAATTTCTGCTCTAATAATGCAACCTCCTAACTGGAATCTGCCCTATGAATTGATATGTGATGCAAGTGACTATGTTGTGGGAGCATTATTGGGTAAAAGGAAGGATAAAAAATCTTATGTGATATACTATACAAGAAAAACTCTGAATGATGCTCAAATGAATTATTCTACAACTGAAAAAGAATTGCTTACTATGGTTTTTGCTCTAGAAATATTTCATTCTTACCTTGTTGGTTCATCTGTCATTATGTTTACTGATCATTCAACATTGAAGTTCTTTCTCACAAAGAAAGATGCTAAGCCACAACTTTTGAGATGGATTCTCTTATTGGAAGAATGTGACCTAATCATCAAGGACAAAAAAGAGGTAAAAAATGTAGTGGTAGATCATTTATGTAGTGGTAGATCATTTCTCCAGGCTGACATATGAATTTCATGAGGACAAGCTACCAATCAATGAAAATTTCCCTGATGAACAATTGTGGAAACACCATGGTATGATGATATTGCTAACTTCCTTGCCATTGGTATGTTTCCCCCTTCCTTTACCATGATGGACAAAAAGAAATTTTTAAGTAAAGCTCGTAATTTCTTTTGGGAGGATCTATACATGTTTAAATACTATAAGGATCAAATCATAAGGCATTGTATCCCCAATCAATAAATCAGACAGGTAATTTCTTTTTGTCATTATGAAACATGTGGTTGCCATTTTTTGTCTAAAAAAACCGCTGCAAAAATCTTGTATTGTGGATTCTATTGGCCCACACTTTTTAAAGATGTTCATGCCTTTAAGGTTGGGGAGTATTTCTAAAAGAAATATGATGCCCTTGAACCCCACACTGGTAATTGAAGTTTTTAATTTTGGGGGCATCGATTTCATGGGACCATTTCCCCCTTCCTTTGGCTATCTATATATTTTAGTGGTCGTTGATTATGTGTTCAAAATGGGTTGAAGTAATTCTATGCCAAAATAATGATCACCAAACAATGATCAAATTTTTAAAAGAAGACATCTTGTCCAAGTTTTGAATTCCTAAATCTATTATAAGTGATGGGGGTGCTCATTTTTGCAATTGTCCTTTCTATAATCTGATGAAGAAATATTTAATTTCACAAAAATTGGTTGTTACGACTAACTGATGCACTCTAGGCATATCGCACTATCTTTAAAAAAAATTAGGTCTCCTTATCGATTAGTTTATGGAAAACCTTGTCACCTACCTGTTGAATTGGAACACGGAGCACACTGTGCCATTAAAATCATAAATTTTAACTTGGAAAAGGTAGGAATATCAAGGAAACTTCAGATCAATGAGTTGGAAGAATTGAGGAATGAGGCGTATGACAATGCTAAAATTGCAAAAGAAAGGATGAAAGTTTTTATGACAAAAATATAGTGAGAAAATCCTTTGCTCCTTCCTAGAAAGTCCTCTTATTCAATTCAAGACTCCGCCTATTTCCTAGTAAGTTGAGGTCAAGGTGGACTGGGCCTTACATTGTAAGGCGAATGTTTGGAAATGCAGTAGTGGAGGTAGAGAATCTTTCAAATGGTAATACTTTTATTGTTAATGGTCAACGTTTATAACCATTTTACGAAGAGTTTATTAAAGATGTGGAATCAATTGTTTTAATGGATCCAGAATATTCTGAAGAAATTCGGAGTTGCCGACATGGAGAAGGGTCGGGTAATGAAAATTTCAACCCAACTCTACCCGAATGAACGCCTTTATAAGGCCTTCAAAACCTAATCCTTTTCCCACATTTTTGGTCTTCTTATTCTTCCCCTTTCTCTATGATGCTTCACCCTCTGCAAACTCCATGGCTACACACTCCACAGATACCATCCTTTGTTTTATGTTTTATATTTTACTTTTATATTTTCTCATGGGTTTCCTTCTTCTTTTTGCACTTACGTCTAAGAGTTTTCATGTTAATCGAAACTCTAATTTTTGTAAATATGATTAAATGCGTATATTGTCTGTAGGGCTTCTGCAGATGAACTAATCTCTCTCAACCCTAGAACCACTTTGTGTATATTTGTAAATCTGAAACATTGAGGACAGTGTTCATTTTAAGTTAGGGGTGAGAAATACAGTTCTTATTTACACAGTTCTATGCTTTTAAAAAAATTTTGTTGATCATATTTGGTATTTATACAGTCTTCATAGTATTTAAAAAACATGATCATGTCTTTAAAGGCAGCTTCAATCATCTTTATGGCTAGCAGACGTTAAAAAACTAGATAGGGTGTCTTAGGCTTTGCAAACATGGATGATAAGATCTTTTGGTTCAGTTTAGGCGTCTTACGTACATTTCCATCTAATGTACATTTTGCAATAATGAAAAAAGCAAGATTGGTAAGAAAATTTGAAATCTGAGAAGAGCAAGTGAAACCACTGTGTAGAAGAAGCATTTTTGCTAAACGTTGTCATGCCAAACGACTTGGTGCATGTAAACAATGTGGCAGGATCTTTCACATGAAAGAATACAATCAATATTCTAAACCAATTTTTGGTCACGCACTAGATAGGTTAAACTGGATAGAATATGGGCAAAGTAAGCATTTCTTGAGACGCCATACTATACCAGTCTTGTACTTAAACATTATGTGCGACAAGAAATTGAAAGAGTCACTGATTTATCAAATTACATGGAGACAAGACAAGACTCATATTAGAATTCTTCTTAAGAAAGTTGTAGGAAAAGAATGTTTTTGGAATGAAGGTCAATGGTTTGAACTCCTTTTGTAAAAATGTAAATATCCTTTTTGATAGATGTACAAAGTTTTTTTGTTAAAATAAAGATGTGGGATGAGTAAGGAATGTCCTAAAATACCAACGAAATTGTAGTGTGGGTAGGGACTTATCCTAAGATGCCATATTTTTCCAAGCCCTATTTATGTATTTAGTCTTCTTTCAATTTTTGTGTATAGAAATGTGTATGTAAATATATATATATATGTATATAATTTTTATTTTTATTTGACTTTTAAACTTAGAATCCACGTTCGAATGCTATGTCACGTTCAAAACTAGATGGGATTCTTCGTCGTATGGATGGAGTTGCTGGACCTTTAGGCACTTGAGTGGCGAACGATTGTGATGTATTTCTATCTTTTGGTTTAATATGTGTTTAGTTTGTTTTGGATGATTTAAGAATTTTTGTTTTGAACTATGAGACGTTTAGAAATGAATGATGTTAACTTTATTACATTTGCTTGTGTTATATTTCAGCATTCCATTTTTATTTGTTATAGATCAATGGGACTGATGTTAATATTAAGATTACTTGCTAAAGTGACTAAGCACAGAATTGTTTTGACACCCAATCTATCAAGCCCAAATTGAAAAAAACCTCATTTCCTTGAAAAATGGTATTTTCTATGATTAAATATCAAATGTACACTGATATTTGTTATTCTTAAGAAAGTGCAGAATAACCAGACTTGAAAATGGAATCGAGATTGAACCAACATTCTTTGAAAACCTGACATACTCAGTGGAGATAACAAAGAATCACATGGTAAGTTTTCCTGCCTTGCGATACTTTTGAGAGAAAATCAACACTTACTCAAGTAAGGTTTTTCACTTTCTATCCTTGAGTAATCTCATTAAGATTGTTTTTGATTGATACAAATAAAGTAGTATATTGATGTATCCCACAAATAATTTGTTTACACGACAAATACATGTGCACATGTCTGAGAAAGGATTTTAAGCCATTTTTGATTTTTTTTTAGCTTTATCCATTTATGTTAATACATAATCTCTTGTCAGTCATGATTGAGCCTCGAAAAGATAATTCTTTCCATTACAACAATGTCTTTGATCAAGCCAAAAAAAAAAATATAAGTCCCTACCTAGGTTATCTAATTTTCCTGCACATTTTCTAAAAAGCAGACTTTCTGGTTATGAAAGAAGAGAAGAAAAGGGAAAAAGAGAAAACAAAAGGGTAGAAGTAGATGAGTAAAGAAAGAAAGAAAGAAAATACAAAAGAAGTCAATCAAGCCAAAGAATTGTGATTTGAAAGAAAAATGTGATGAAATGAAAAGGAAAAAAAGAGAGAGAAGCACGAATGAGTTTTCCAAAGACAAGATGAAGAAAAGAAGGAGAAAATGTGCAAAATTATAACAAAATTGGATAACCCATTTTGAACTCTTCTCATCCGTTATTTCTTTAACCGATCACCCCTGGCCACATTATAACCTAGAAAAAGCCCTAATTGATCTAGGGTTTGATGCATGTGTAGAAAGTCAATCAAAACTTGGGGTATGTTAATAGTGTTACTTTATTTGTATCAATATTCCTCCATGAGATTTTGCCAAACATGATTAATCTATTTTCCTTGGATTTCACTCCCATAATTTTTGTGCATGTGAATTTGCAATTGGCATTCTTCTAATCACATGTCTAATTGAGAGAAAGTCACCATAATCGGAGGAAATTTTTTTTTTCTTGTTTTTACTGAGAACATTCTAAGAAAAGTTTGTGAAATCAAAGCTACCCATGGAAGGTTGTAAAGAAGAATGTTTGTTACATTATAATTCTTGTCACTAGATTGATTATTCTTACCAAATAGGGAATTTCAAATGCCAATGTACCAAGTGTTTATTTTTTCATAGAGTACGTACCTATGATTCAAAATTAAGGGATGGGTGTCTCAACGATCATGGTGCTAACACATTCTAACAATAAATCTTACATATACATATCTGTTAACTGGAGTTTGTAGGTAGCTTCACTGGAAACCTTCACAAGACAAAACTCATCCACTAGGGATCACATATGGGTTTAATGGCTGGTTACATATGATAAATGCAATCGTGTCATCTATGAAAATAATTTTATTTTGTTATGTTGTTATTTATTACTAGGGATTAGTAATGTTTAGGTTGGGGGGTATGATTAACTCTAATTAATACATAATTGGATTAAGTTAATCGGTCAACTGTGTAAGCTAAACAAGTTAAAAGGGTCAAAAGAAGTCCAATTAGGGTTAGTGAAACCCGGGAAAAATTTGATTTTTTTTCTAAAAAAGGGCAAAATGGTAATTTGCCATCCAAATGCATATTTAAAATACATATTTTTATAGAGCTCAGATGGGACAACAGACCTCACCGTTGGATTTGCATCATGAAATCTAGCTGCCCTATCAATTTTCGTCAAATTCTGAGATAGTCGAGTTTTTCACATTTTTCGAGGAGACGGGTGTCTGGTGACTCCCAAAAATAATATTTTTATAAAAATTTTGAAATTTGGAAAATATTTTAAATAAAGTTCATATAAAATATTTTGAACTTAAACCGGTATGAAATTTAATCGTTTTGGAACGAAAACGGACTCGGACAAAAGAGGACACGTGGTGGGACTCGAGCCAAGCCTTGGAAATTATAAATAGGGCTAAATACCAGATATTTCAGCAAAAATATCTCTGATATTCAGCTGGTTTCAGATGTTGGAGAGAAAGAGAGAAAAAAAGGGAAAAATCCAATTTTGTCTCTACGATTCAAGAAGATCCGTCGGTCGGAATCGCTCAAGCCAAGAATCAAAGTTGATCTACGTGAGAAGAGATACGCGTGGGTACCAAAAAACAAAGATTTTCACCGAAGATCAAAAGGCGAGATTTTGGAGAAATCAAAATCTTGAGCTTTGGGGGTTTTCTTTGAGGTTCTAGTATTCATTCTACACTTCTACTGAGGTAGGGTTCTTCCTAATTTGGTTTTACTCCTACCTTAAGGGGTTGTTTTTTATGGCTAAAATATGACTGTTATGTGGTTGTTTTGTGGCTGAAATATGGATGTCTTATGGCTGTTTATGGGATGTCCAAATGGACTGTTTTTGGACTTGTTTTAATGGGTGAAATTGGTTTATATGTGGGTTGTTTTTGGGACAGTTATGGGGCTGTTTATGGACTGTTTTATGGCCTGTTAAGGGCTGTTTTTATGGCCTAATATGGACTGAAATTGTGACTATTTTTAGGCCATTCATGGACTATTTTTAGGGCCATTTCATGGACTATTTTTAGGACATTCATGGACTATTTTTAGGACATTCATGGACTATTTTTAGGGCCATTCCATGGGCATTTTTAGGCCATTCTTGGACTATTTTTAAGACCATTTCATGGACTGTTACAGGGCCATTTTACAGACTGTTTTAGGCCACTTTACGGACTATTTTGTGCTCCGATTAGGGGCTGTTTTGTGGGTTGTTATGCGGGCTAGTACATAGGTTGTTGTGTGTTATAATTNGACTGTTTTAGGCCACTTTATGGACTATTTTGTGCTCCGATTAGAGGTTGTTTTGTGGGCTGTTATGCGGGCTAGTACATAGGTTGTTGTGTGTTATAATTTGCCTTTGTGATTAAGTATGTTATTGACATAAAGATAGTGATAACATGCTTGGAATTTTTTTCTGAAAAAGTGTCAATGTATATGCATGTGTGTGTTATATTGACATTGTGACAAATTTGGTATCTATATATTTAGAACATAACTTACCATGGATATGTTTAGATTGTTCATATGTCATTCATATCATATTGAACATTGTAGCATAGTGCATAGAGGCATCCCATTCATGGGCTTAGGCATAAGTATGGGTGTATATGTGTGTGAGTTGGGCATGGTTCATTCAAGCATCATTCTTGGTGATTGAGGGGTGGGCTCAAAAAAGTGGGATTGAATGTTCGACTGGGTCGCACGGTTACATGCATAAGAAAACTTGTGTTGGGTATAGCAAGTAGGGCTAGACACTTCCTCAGATGAAAAACCCGGGCACTTGGTTCATACACTTACCGGCGGTGAGATTCCAGAAAAGTGTAACGGCGTATGGAGCCGGAGGTGCGATTCCTAAATCTGATACCCAATAAAGGCACATGATTTTGATATATAAATTTTTCATTTGATGGGAAACATCCAAGAATGAAATGGTTTTATGACATATGGTTGATTTCAAAATGATCTTTGGATATGTTTCATGAAAAACGTTGTTTTACAGATATGCGTTGCATTGTGTTGTGGGAGTCGATGAGGACTCGAGTTAAAGTTGCATGAGTGAGTTCCATCTCATTTCATTGCATGGCATGTTGAATTCCAATATAGAGTTGCATATTCTTACTTGGCATGTTGAGGTGAATATGAGCTGTCAAATGTGAACATTGCATGTGCACTTAGGTGGGGAGTAGCCCTTGTAGGATACTCTACTGGGCGTTGGCTCACCCTATATGGGAAATATTTCAGGTATGGGTCATACGCTGAGGGATGGCACTCACTCGAGCACTTAAGGAGGAAGAAAATCCGACTTGTGGCTTCCAATCCATTTCTTTTCTAATATTAGACTTGTAATTAAATTTGGGCATGGAATGTGTAAAGGAATTGTAATAGAGTCTGTATGGACAGTTTTAATATAGTCTTGCATGTTTGTATGAGTAGGGATAATTGGACCCGGTGCGGCCAATGTTTACTTATAAATGGACCCAATGTGGTCATTGTTGAATATTGGACCTCGGATGGGTCTTGTTATTATATAATGCACAGGTTGTGTTTTGAGTAGAGTTCCCCTTACATAGGAGACTCTGCCCAAATTTTTTATAAAAGATGGACCCCGGTAAATGGGGTACAACATTGAGATATCGAGTTACTCGGTATCCATGGGCGTTTTGCTAGTTGATGGGTAATCAACGGACCCCCAGATTTTGGGGTGTCACAGCTTGGTATCAGTACATAGGCATACGAATAACCTAGGGCTCGGTGGGCACAGGTATAGACCATTGCATTCCATATGCATTTCATGTTATGTGCTCTACTTGCTACATGCTATGTGTTACTTGTTATGTGAATTATATGCATAATAGAAATGTATAGGGAAAGGAATACACTGGGGTTAGAAAACATTACCTTGGGAGTTTGGAAAAAAGGGATGAACGGTATAGTTCAATGAGTAAATGCCTACTAAATACTTGATCCCTAACTTGGGATATTAACTAATTGATCTATTGTTATCTTATGTGTATGTAGATGGCAACTAGAGGAAGGGGATGTTGGGGTGGACGAAACAACCAACCACCACCACCGGCCTTTGACCAACAAGCCTTCATGGAGGCTATTGGTGCGGTGGCAGCTACCATTGCACAAGCTAGTGCTATGGCTGCTGCTATTGCACAAACAGGTGCAAGTGGGAGTCAAGGAGGTTCAAGTCACCTCCTGAAGTTCAAGGCACACAATCCTCTGTTCTTTTTGGGAAGGACGGATCCTGTGGTGGTTGTCCATTGGTTCCGACAAGTGGATAAGATCTTAAGGGCTATGGAGATTACCTCCGATGCCACGAAGATAACGCTAGCTACTTTTCAGCTAGAGGGAGAATCCCAAGTGTGGTGGGATTAGGTCAAGGACTCCAAGAACTTGGAGGTAATGACATGGGCAGAATTCAAGGAGCTCTTTATGGGCAAGTACTTCCCAACGGCTACTCGACATGCAAAAGCTCGGGAGTTCTTAGACTTGAGATAAGGGATGATGACGGTGATGAAGTACGTGGCTAAGTTTATAGTGTTAGCCCGTTTCGCCAATGACTACGTGGCCATAGATATGGCCAAAGTAAGGAAGTTTGAGGATGGTCTAAAGTTATCCATCCGGGGTAAAATTGTGGGTCTTCTTCTACAAGACTTAGACTCGATGGTCGAGACTGCTATGGCCATTGAGAGAGAGGTGGATGACACAAGGAGCATCCGAGAGTCTGGTGCAAAAGACAAGAAGAAGGAGGGTCAATCCTCTTCTTCTAGCTCGAGGAAGAAGTAGAGGACTTCTACTCCACAAGGGTTTTAGGGACAGGGTCGCAGGTATCAAGGCCAAGGCCAAGGTCAATCCTCCCAAAGTGGGAGAAATTAGAGGCCTTCCTACCAGGCAGGCCAAATGACTTGTTATCATTGTCACCAACTGGGTCACATGAAGCGAGATAGTCCTCAGAGGTAAGGATCCCAAAGTTATGGGTCATCTCAGTCCCAGACTTCGGTGGGGCAGCCACAGACACATTATACTCATCATTACCCTACCATGGGCCAGGGGAACCAGTACTAGTTCCAAAATGCTACTCAGGCCCAAACTACTTCACGTGCGGGGATTTCGTAATCCGGCCAAATGGGCCAAGGCATGGGTAGAGCCCAAGGCCAGGGCTTACAAGCTGGTATTTCGGGGACCCAGGGGCGTGTCTATGCCATGATACCTTAGGCTGAGCTGGCAGATCCGTTGGTGATACAAGGTACATTTCTACTCTTTTGCTTATGGGCAAGGGTATTATTTGATTTTGGTGCATCACATTCATTTATTGTTGCATCTTGTGTGAAAAACTTGGGCTTGGAGGTTGAGACCTTGGAAGAGCCATTGCATGTGAGCTCTCCCCTAAGAGCTAGGGTGAGAATTGATCAGATATGTTGGGGTTGTGAGTTATAGATCTCGGGGATTCTACTCACTGTGGACCTTAGGGTCATGGATATGTCAGAGTTTGATGTGATCCTTGGTATGGATTGGTTGGCGGCACATCGTGTAGTCATTGATTGTGATCGAAAGAGGGTCACTGCTTATACGCCGAAGGGTATTTGTTTCAAGTTCTAGGGGGAAAAGCGTGATGTTTTACCTCAGGCCATGTACAACTCTAGATGGCACGAACAGTTGATGGGTTGGCTTACAAGCCTTACCCTGGAGGACGAGGCGAGACAGGAGTTGGGCCTTCCTCAGGTTGTATGTGAGTATGAGGATATTTTTCTGGATGAGATACCAAAATTACCTCCACATAGGGATGTAGACTTCACCATTGAGTTGTATTCCGGTACATCGCCTATCTCTATGACTCCACACAGGATGGCACCAGCTGAGTTACAAGAACTCAAGGTCCAGTTGCAAGAATTATTGGACAAGGGCTTCATTAGACCGAGCACTTCACCTTGGGGCGCTCCGGTGTTGTTTGCCAAGAAGAAGGATAAAACCCTTCGATTGTGTATAGACTATCGGCAGTTGAATAGGGTTACTATCAAGAATAGGTACCCTTTGCCGAGGATTGATGACTTGTTTGATCAGTTGAGAGGGGGCGCGGGTCTACTCCAAGATAGATCTCCATACCAGTTACCATCAATTGAGGGGTAAGGAGGTAGACATCCCTAAGACGGCGTTCAGAACGCGATATAGNCATATGAATAGAAATAGGCCAAAGTAGGAGGAAACCCTACTTCTTAGAGTGTGAGATGTAGTGTGGGGAACCTCAAGAACACTTCCAAGCCCCAAAACTCTTGATTTCACAAAATCCCCTCCTTGGAGCTTCATGGATCTCATGCATAGGATAGTCCAACCCTATTTTGATTAGTTTGTCGCGGTTTTTGTTGATGACATCTTGATCTACTCCAAGTCTGAGGAGGAGCATGAGGGTCATTTGAGAATTATTCTCCAGACATTGAGAGATTATTAGTTGTACGCCAAGTTCAACAAGTGTGAATTCTGGCTTCAGGTGTATCCGTGGACCAGGAAAAGGTTGAGGCAGTTATGAATTAGGAGAGACCGAAGTCAGTCTTTGAGATACGTAATTTCTTGGGATTGGCGGGGTACTACCGACGGTTTATTGAGGATTTCTCCCGATTGGTTGCGCCTATGATGAAATTGACCCGAAAAGAGGTCAAGTTTGTGTGGAATGATTCTTGTGAGAATGCATTCCAGGAGTTGAAGAGGAGGCTTACTTCGGCTCCAATTCTGATAGTTCCAGAATGGGGACAGAGGTACACGGTCTATTGTAATGCCTCG
Organism: Ilex paraguariensis; assembly: GCA_963454935.2. Classification (NCBI taxonomy): domain Eukaryota; kingdom Viridiplantae; phylum Streptophyta; class Magnoliopsida; order Aquifoliales; family Aquifoliaceae; genus Ilex; species Ilex paraguariensis. The sequence goes on from CAUOFW020004147.1 coordinate 572,504, forward strand.
AAGGACGGGCTGGGATGTGTTTTGATGCAATCCGGGAGGGTAGTAGCTTATGG
>CAUOFW020004147.1:584363-602175 GCA_963454935.2 Ilex paraguariensis
AAGTGCTCACTGGACTAAGATTTTTAGAAAACTGGGGGAAACCTACCGGTAGAAGAAGTCCTTGTTCTACCGGTAGAGAAACCTTATGAAATTCTTCTACCGATAGGAAAGAGTGATGTTTCACCAATAGGAGAACCCACTAAAAATGTTCTACCAGAAAAGTTCACCGTTTTACTGATAGAACTGCCTATTGGAAAAGTTCTACCGGTTGAAGAACTCGACATTCTACCAGTAGGTCATCCTAGTTTTTCTCGATTCGATCCTTTTTCAATTCTAATTCATTCCAACATTGTATATCATCAACCCAAACTCATATAACATGTAATTTTGCATTAAACATAGTCCATACGAGTTCGATTACAATCAATTTCATACCAAATGTCCAAAACTAAATTTCAAAATATTTTTACAAAAATATGATTTAAAAGCCACATTTCAGCTTTTCTTCATCAATGAGGGCTCGAGTGAGAGCCGTCCACTAGGAAATGTCCCGTAATTGAAATATTGTTCCTATAAAGGGTGAGTCACGCTCAATAGTGTATCTTCTAAAAATGCTACTCCCCAACCTAGATGCATATAAAATATTCACACGTAATTCAACAAGCAACAATAATCCATTCAAGAATATGCAGTTCAGTAATGGAATACTCTGTCATGCCATGATATGAGATGAGACTCACACGGTGCAACTTAAGTCAAGCCTTCACTAGCTCCCTTAACACATGCGTATGAAACCGAGCATCCCAAGCCCCCGTCATTGATGTTATACATCCAATGACTATTTTATAAAACAATCATGTGTCTTTCTTGGGTACATAGATTTTTGTGTCTCACCGCCGGTTCCACACATCGATACACTTTTTCAGACTTGCACCCTCGGAAGTGTATAAACTAGTAACCACGTCTTGCACCCGAGGGAGAATCTAACATTTCTTGCTATACCCGACACAAGTTTTCATGCAACTGTGCAACTTAGCCAGACCTAGGTCCAACCTTCCCAAGTCCACGTCTTGACCACCAAGAATGGTGTTTGATTCAAAAACATGCACACACACACCCATGCTTATGTCAATGCCAACGAATGCGATGTTTCCCATGCATGTGCAAATATAATGTAAATAACATACTTAATCCACATATGCATTTCATCAAACACTTTTAAGGCATAAATATAAACACATAACATGCCCAATCAATATAATTCCCAAGAAATCACAAGTTAGTAATTTCTAAATACCCAAGTCATGCTAGAATTGATTTTAGCCATTTTCAATACTCATTTCCTCATTTCAACTACCATAGGCAAGTGTTATATATTAGAATACATCTCTAACACCCTACCCATTCCTTATATCAACCCTAGGTTGGCAATAAACCTAATTAGAAAAGGAACTCTACCGCTTGAAGCGTAAAACAATGGTAGAAAACTCCTAAGACCTGGAACAAACTATAATCCTTACTTTCTCCTAAATTTTGTCGTTGGAACTTTGCCCAAATCTTAGATTATTGGTATGGTCATGTAGCCCATGTTGAATAAAACAATTTTTGTTCTTGGTCCAAGGTGATTCGACCAAAGGAACGTCATAGATCGTTGAGAAAAGTTGGAGAAACCCTTGTCTTCCCTCTATTCTTTCTATTTTTCTTTAGCTGCTTGGTTCTCATTGTGCCACACATTCTCCTTTCTTGGGTTCGATTGTATCCCGAATCAATTAAATTTTGTCCCGATTCAACTTTAAAATATTTTTATTTGAACTAAAGTTAAATTATTTTCTAATTTTTGTAATTTAATTTCCGGTCTCGTTTATTTAGGTCATGCGACACCCGATTGCCTCTTAAAATATAAAAAATTTGATGAATCCAACAGTGAGGTTCATTTCGTCATCTGAGTTCTAGAAAAAATCAGGTTTATAACCCGTATCGTAGTGGCTAATTACTATTTTACCCTTTTTCATAAAAATTTAAATTTACTCGAGTTTTACAGCTCCTAGAAAAAAAATCACATGCAGTGGCTCCTCTAAGGTCTCAACCTCTAAGCCCAAATCTCTTACACAAGATGCAATAATGAATGAATAAAATGCACCCAAATAAAATAGCACCCTTGCCCATAAAGTGAGAGAGTATAAATGTACCTTCAATCACCGACTAATCCACTGACTTAATCGGAGAAGTGACAACATAGACTCACCTCCAGGTCCCTAAAGTCCCTGCCTACAAGCCCTGTTCTCGGCCTCAGCCCACACCCTAACCCTTCTGGCCTGATTACGGAGTTTTCGCACGTGAAGTAGTAAGGGCATTTGTAGCACCCTAGAAATGGAACTAACTTTCTTGTCCCATGGTGAGATAGGGAGGAATAAAAAATATCAGTGGATATCCCACTAATGATTGGGACTAAGATGTATGGTAAATCTGGGTTCCCTACCTCTATGGACAATCTTGTTTCAAGTGGCTCAGTTAATGACACCAATAACATATTTTTTGGCCTCCCTAGTATGCTCCTTTGGATTTCTTCCTGATAAGTATAGAATATTTCACATCATGCATCTCTATTACATCCAATTTAACTTGTTTTGTGGTGAAATTTGGTGGAAACAGGTTCAAATGGATAATTAATGAAGATTTGTTTGATTGTAGGTAAAGAGCTAGTAAGGGCATGCATAAAGCACCCCATCAAGTGCTCAAGGTCAATGGGAAAGATGGGACTGCTTAACGGATGGCTCGAGATCTCAAGGAACCAAAAATATTCCATGACAAGACAAGATCTACTAATAGAAGTTATTCAAGACCAACTGGTATAAATCATTCAAGACCTATCAGTAGAAGACTCAAGACCTACATGTAGAAAAGGCCACTGGAAATCTTCTACCTTTGCCATGCAAACACCTACTGGTAGGAAAGCTTACTAGAAAAAACCTACCGGTAGGTTTTCTATGTTCTACTAGTAGAACATGCCCAAATATGCTAGAAACTTCTTCACACAACTCCACCTCCTGTCCTCTAAACCATACCCTAACATGTTTGACACCCCATGATGATCTTCTAACCCCTGAAGTTAGATTTGAAGTAGGAGAGAAGAGAGAAGCAAGGGAGAAAAGAGAGGTGGTTGAAAAAGAATGAGAGGACCATGCTTGGATTGAAATTGCTTGCTTCAGTGGACAACCTCTCTCCAATCATTACAATTCAGTCACACATGCTAAGGGAGAAAGGATGGAAGAAATTTGGGACTTCTTACACCATTATTCAGATTTCATAGACTTTTAGAGAGAGAAGCTCCAAGGTTGAAGATAAATTTTTAGAGAGAAAAGCTAGGTTTTTACATTTTCCCTCACCATTTTCATTGTAGTAAGCTCTATTTTACTTGTAATCTTTCCCTCTTACACTCTTATCTCTTTTATTCAAGTTGTAATCCAGCTTAGCCAAGTGTTCTTGTATTTTCTTTTCTAAATTTAGGCATTTTCTCTTCAAGCTTTGTATTTCAAGTATGAATGTCACTTCTTTTGTAGTTTAAACTTTCTTCTTACCTTAATACAAGTCAATTTTTGATTTCATCACCATATTTCTTTACATCGTGTTTGTTCTTGCCTTTATTATGAGTAGCTAAACTTTTAGTTGGCTAATCCAAGAGGAATTTCCTCTTGGATATCTGAAATTGACTCTCTTTTATTCTTTCTCATAGTGTAAAGTGTTTGATTTGACTAGGTTAAGTGCGGTCATGGTTGTGGGCTCTTAATACAACGTAGACTTGTCATGGGTTATTCTTTTTTCCAACACAACCACTTTAGTCCCTCACTTCCTATAAATTAATTAAACATCGAGACACCATTGGTTGAATGAAATGAGTCGATTTGGCATTCCCATTGGAATGACCACTATGGATTACCCAACCTTGCTTTATTGTATATTTCTCACCAAAACACAAATCACACGATTTTCCAATTTTTATTTCTTTACAAATCACCCTTCAAAAGCATTTGACATTTCTTTCCCTAAGGAGACGACCATGGAATACCTATACCAAGTAAAATAGGACATTGCAAGACTCTCTCTACGCTTATGGAGCAATTTTGCACACACACATATTTGTGTTCATCCACAAAATATTTTCTCCATTTCTCACATCGAACTCAAGGGACAGTGACACTAACCAATTTCAATAAGCCAAATATATACACATAATTCAGCTTTGAGGGTTGAAAATGATCAAGCACTTCCCTGCTTGGAAAAATTGATTTTGGCCCTGGCCTTGCTTGTAAAACTCAGGTAAATTTAAACTTTTATGAAAAAGGGCAAAACGATAATTTGCCACTACGGTACGGGTTGTAAACCTATATTTTTTTAGAACTCATATGAAGAAACGGACCTCACCGTTGGATTTGTCTCATGAAATTTAGCTACTCTATCAATTTTTATCGAATTCTGAGATAGTCAAATTTTCACGTTTTATAAGGTGATCGAGTCTCGAGTGACCCAAAAATGAGATTTTTAAATAAAATTTTGAAATTTGAAAAAAAATTTGAGGCAAGTTAAAATAAAAATATTTTAAACTTAAACCGGGACAAAATTTAACCGTTTCGGGGCAAAAATGAACCCGGGAAAAAGAGGGTCATGTAGCATATTATGGGCCAAGCAATTAGAGGGTATAAATATGGGCAAAAATCTGATTTCTCCCCCATTTACGTTCAGTCATTACCCGATAGAGAGAGAGAGAGAAGTAGAGAGAAAGAAAAGGGTTTCTCAAGCTTTTCTCTGGCGATCAAGGGCCAAACTTTAGTCGAATCACCCCGAGCCGAGAACAAAAGTTGTTCTCCTTGACGTGGGCTACAAGACCATACCAAAAATCAAAGATTTCACAGAAGTTTCAAAAAATTAGGCTTGAGGAAATCAAGGGTTTGAGCTTGATTGAAGTCCTTGATGGCTTCCTATGGTCGTTTTATCCTTTAAGAGGTAGGGTTCCCTCCTACTCGGGTTTATTTTCTAACCTAGGGCATAATATGAAATGGGTAAGTTGATATAAATAGATATCACTTGCCTATTGTTGTGAAATTGATGGAAATGGGTGTAGAAATGGTTTAAAATGAATTCCTAACTTGGGATTGATTTGTGGAAATTACTTGTATAATTCCATGGAATTGTGATTTATAGGCATGTTATGTGTTTACATTATTGCCTTGATGATTTTAGTGTGTTAATTGCATGATTATGTGATAACATGCTTGGAAATTGTGTAAATGAAATGGTGATCATATGCATGAGATATGAATTGCCATGAAATATGTATATATGCGGTTAAATGTGCTCATATGACATTCATTACATATGGGGCATGACATGGCTATGGCAATGGTGCATTACATTGCATTTGCACGGAGGCATCGCATCCATGGGCATGAGACATGGGTATGGGTGTGGGNTGTGCTCATATGACATTCATTACATATGGGGCATGACATGGCTATGGCAATGGTGCATTACATTGCATTTGCACGGAGGCATCGCATCCATGGGCATGAGACATGGGTATGGGTGTGGGTGTGTGTGTCAGTGTGCATGGTTGGATCAAACACCATACTTGATGGTTAATGGTTGGGCTCAAGAAAGTTGAATTGAAGATCCAATTGAGTCATACGATTGCATGAAAAACTTGTGTCCGGTATAGCAAGAAGAGCTAGACTCTCCCTTGGGTGCAAGTCCCGGCTACCTAGTTCATATACTCCTCTGAGGTGAAGTTTTAGAAAAGTGTAACTGTGTGTGGAACCGATAGTGAGACTCCAAGAAATCCGCTACCCAACAAAGAGTCATGATTTTGTTTTATAAAGTACCTGGTTCGTACACTCCCCTAAGGTGAAAATTCTGGAAAAGTGTACTTGTTTTATTAAAATAGTCATTCGATGTGTAACATCCAACAATGACTTGGTTTTATAACCACACGACTTTATTTCAAAATGATTATTGGATGTAATACATCAATAGCAAATTTTTCATACATTGGCATTGCATTGTGTAGTGTGAGCCGGTAAGGGCTCGGGATTAAAGGGGCATGAGTGAGTATCATCTCATTTCATGGCACGACATTGCTAAATTCAAACATTGAGTAGTATATTATTGTTTAGGATGTTGTTTCTTGTTAAATGTTGCATGAACATTTCATATGCACTTTGGTTGAGGAGAAGCCTCTGTAGGAAATACTCTACTGGGCGTGGCTCACCCTATACGGAAAAATATTTCAGGTGTGGGATACACGCCGGAGGAATGTTCTCACATGGGACCTCAAGGATGAAGAAAGTCAGGATGTGGCTTTATTTTGAGTTTTTATAAAATTGTTATGAAAACTTAGTTTTAATAAGTAAATTCATAAAAATGATTGTAAGAGAACTTGTTTTTAACTAGGTTGATGTATAAATGTAGTGTTACATGAGTTGGATGGAAATAATATGTCTTGAAATGAAATGAAATTGAAAAACAAGTGAAACAGGCAAAACTGGGCAAGACCTACTGGTAGATCGCTGTCCAGTGGGCAACACCTACCGGTAGGATCACGTACAAGCAAAATTTTGGTTATCAGGTACAACCTACCAGTAGGACTTTTCAAGTGGGCAACACCTACCGATAGGTCCTCCCAAAATTTGAAATTTTAAAATTGTTTTGCCAAGATTTTGGGCTCTGGATTTTTTGGTTCCAAGGATATAAATGGATATAAAACAAGAATAAATTATGGTATATTGGACCCGGGTGGGTCAATTGGAAATTTATGCATGTGTTATACATGTGGGTAATAATCCCGGTTAAAGGGATTCTAATGACGTGATGTTGGATCCGGCGACAATCACGAGTATTTCCGTAGGTTAACGGATGGTCAATAGTTGACAAAAGACCTTGATTTTAGGGGCGTCACAACTTGGTATCAAAGCTTAGGTATACGATTTACCTAGGGCATGAGGGGCATAGGTCTAAACCATTGCATTCATTGTGCATTTCATGCTATGTGCTTTAATATGATACATGTTATGTGTTATATGTTATGTGAATGATATACATGGTAAAATGTATATGGAAAAGAGACACAAGGGTAAGAAAACATTACCTTGGGAGTCGAAAAACAAGGGAACATGATAGTTCAGGGTGTAAAGGTTTACTAGTGGGGGGCATAAGCTCTACTAGGGAGACAAGGGATGAATCTCTAAGTTTTAAAGTGGGTCCCTACTTTGGGATACTAAATTGGTGCTCTATTGCTGTCTGACATGTGTGTAAAGGGCAAGTAGAGAAAGGGGACGCCGAGGCGGTGGGCGGAACAATAATCTGCCACCACCAGCCTTTGACTAATAAGCCTTAATGGAGGATATTGGTACTATGGTTGCTACTATTGCATAGGCTAGTGCAATTTCAAATCAAGGAGGCTCAAGTAACCTCTAGAGGTTCAAGGCACACAAGCCTCCAACTTTTAAGGGAGGGGCAGATCTGATTGTGGCCAACCATTGGTTCCGACAAATTGACAAGATTTTAGAGGTATTGGAGATCACCTCCTATGCCACAAAGATAAGGCTAGCTGCATTCTAGCTAGAGGAAAAGCCCAATTGTGGTGGGATTGGGCAAAGGACTCCAAGAACTTGGAGAAAATGACATAGGGATAGTTCCGGGAGCTCTTCATAGGCAAGTATTTTCCTGTGGCTATTTGACATGCTAAAGCCCAGGAATTCTTTGATTTGAAACAAGGAACAATGATGGTGATGGAATACATGGGTAAGTTCACTGAGTTAGCCCGTTTTGCTGATGACTATGTTGCCGCGGATATGGCCAAAGTGAGGAGGTTTGAGGATGGGTTAAAGTTGTCCATCCGGGGAAAAATTATAGGTCTCCTCCTACAAGACTTGGACTCGATGGTCGAGACAGTTATGACCATTAAGAGAGAGGTTGATGACGTAAGGAGCATCCAGGAGTCGGGTGCTAAGGACAAGAAGAAAGAGGGTCAATCCTTTTCTTCTAGCTCGGGAAAAAGGCAAAGGACTTTCACTCCTCAGGGACAATAAGGACAGGGTCACGAGTATCAAAGCCAATGCCAAGGTCAATCCTCCCAAGGTGGGAGAAATCAAAGGCCTTTCTACCAAGCGGTCCAAAGGACTTACTATCATTGTAACAAACAGAGGCATATGAAGCGGGATTGTCCTCAGCGACAAGGATCCCAAAACTATGGGACATCCCAGTCCTAGTCGTCTGTGGGGCAGCGATAGACACATTTTGTTCCTCCCTACCCTACCATGGGCCAGGGAAGTCAGTACCAGTACTAGGGTGCTACTCACATCCCTACCACTTCACGAGCGCGGACTCCGCAATCAGGCCAGATGGGCCAGGGCATGGGTCGAGGCCAAGGATAGGGCATACAGGCTAGGACTTCGGGGACCCAAGGACATGTTTACGCCATCACACCTCAAATTGAGCTAGTGGATCAGTCAGTCATTCAGGGTAAATTCTACTCTCTCGCTTATGGGCTAGGGTGTTATTTGACACTAGTGCATCACATTCATTCATATCTGCATCGTGTGTAAGAGATTTGGGCTTAGAGATTGATACCTTGGAAGAGTCGTTGCATGTGAATTCACCCCTAGGAGCTAGGTTGTGTGTTGATCAAATATGTTGGGGATGTGAGTTAGAGATCTCAAAGATTCTACTCACCATGGACCTTAAGGTCATGGACATATCAGAGTTTGACGTCATCCTTGGGATAGATTGGTTGGTGGCACATCGGGTCATCATTGATTGCGCTCGAAAAAGGGTAACTACCTACACACCGAATGGTGTTTGTTTCAAGTTTTAGGGGTAAAAGCATGAAGCTTTGCCCCAATCCGTGTATGACAATAGATGGCACGGGCAGCTGATGGATTAGCATGCAAGACTTACTTTGGAGGAAGGACGAGGTGAGACAAGAGTTAGGTCTACCTCGAATTGTCTGTGAATATAAGGATATTTTTTTGGATGAACTACTGAGATTACCTTCACTTCACATAGGGATGTGGACTTTAGCATCGAGTTGCATCCTGGTACATCGCTTATTTCTATAACTCCACATAGAATGGCACTGGCAGAGTTGCAAGAACTCAAGGTCCAATTGCAAGAATTGTTGGACAAGGGATTTATTTGATCGAGCACTTCACCTTACGGCGCTCTAGTGTTGTTTGCCAAGAAGAAGGACAAAACCCTTTGGTTGAGTATAAATTATCGGCAGTTGAACCAGGTTACTATCAAGAATAGGTACCCTTTGCCGAGGATCAACGATCTACTTGATCATCTGAGGGAACTGCGAGTCTACTCCATGATAAACCTTCACACTGGCTACCATCAATTGAGGATTAGGGAGGCAGATATCCCGAAGATGGCGTTCAGAACACAGTATAGGCATTTTAAGTTCACCGTGATGCCTGTCGGATTGACTAATGCCCCGGCGGCATTCATGGATAAGGTGTTCCAACCTTATTTAGATCAATTCATCATGGGATTTTTTGATGACATCCTGATCTACTCCAATTTGGAGGAGCATGAGGGTCACTTAAGGGTTGTTCTCCAAACCTTGAGAGACCACTAGTTGTACGCCAAGTTCATTAAATGTAAATTTTGGCTTACGGAGGTAAAATTTTTGGGACACGTGGTGTCAGCTTCGGGTGTATCTATGGACCCGGAGAAGGTTGAGGCGGTTATGAATTGGGAGAGGCCGAAGTTAGTCTTCGAGATACACAGTTTTTTAGGATTGGCAGGGTACTACCGGAGATTCATCGAGGACTTTTCTTGACTAGCTGCACCTATGATGAGATTGACTCGGAAGGGGGTCAAGTTTAAGTGGAATGAATCGTGCGAGAAGGCATTCCAGGAGTTAAAGAGGAGGCTTACTTCAGCTCTTATTCTGATAGTCCCGGAGAGGGGACAGATGTACACGGTATACTGTGATGCCTCCAGAGACGGACTTGGATGTGTATTGATGTAGTTTGGGAGAGTGGTGACTTATGGTTCTCGACAATTAAAGAACCACGAGCAGAATTATCCTACCACGACATGGAGTTGGCGGCCATTGTCTTTGCCTTGAAGGCTTGGTGCCACTATTTATATGGTGAGTAGTTCGAGGTGTTTTCAGACCACACGAGTTTGAAGTATATCTTTACGCAGCGAGACCTCAACATGAGGCAACACAGGTGGATGGAGTATTTGGAGGACTATAACTTCACTTTGCATTCCCATCCTGGTAAGGCAAACATGGTGGCTGATGCACTTAGCCAAAAGTCACAGGGAGTGTTGGCTAGTATGGCTTCCCGGGAGTAGCAGATACTCGAGACTGTGGGATAGTTCGGGCTACACTATAGGGAACAGGCTCAGGGTGTTTTAGGGAGCTTGGTGGCTATGCCTTCCCTACTATGCAGGGTGATCGAGTCCTAGGGGTAGGACCCAGAGTTATCATCTGTCAGGGACCGAGTACAAACGAGTACCGGTGACAAGGGCTAGGCCATTCACTTAAATGGTAGTCTTTGGTATAGGGGAAAAGTTGTGGTTCCCTAGTTAGTGGATCTAAGAGAAGAGATCCTTAAAGAGTTCCATTGCTCCCGNTATCAGGGACCGAGTACAAACGAGTACCGGTGACAAGGGCTAGGCCATTCACTCAAATGGTAATCTTTGGTATAGGGGAAAAGTTGTGGTTCCCTAGTTAGTGGATCTAAGAGAAGAGATCCTTAAAGAGTTCCTTTGCTCCAGATTTGCTGTGTATTCAGGTGGCATGATGATGTATCATGATCTTCATCGCCAATACTATTAGAACAGGATGAAGAGACACATTGGGGACTTTGTTAGTCGATGTTTCACGTGTCAGCAGATTAAGGCTGAGCACCAGAGACAAGTGAGATTGCTCTAGCCTTTGGAGGTGGCTAAGTGGAAGTGGGAGCATGTTACGATGGATTTTGTGACTCACTTGCCACGGACATCACGGGGACCTGACGCAGTGTGGGTGATAGTGGACCAGTTTATGAAGTCGGCACTCTTTTTGGCAGTGCTGATGACCTTCACACTGGAGGAGTTCTATAGGTTGTATATATGGGAGATTGTCCAGTTGCATGGGGTGCCCGTATCTATTGTATCGAATTGGGATCCCAGTTTTACGGCTCACTTTTGGGAACTTCCAACAGGCCATAGGGACTCAGTTGACGATGAGTACAACATTTCATTCNACTCACTTGCCACGGACATCACGGGGACCTGACGCAGTGTGGGTGATAGTGGACCAATTTACGAAGTCGGCACTCTTTTTGGCAGTGCTGATGACCTTCACACTGGGGGAGTTCTACAGGTTGTATATATGGGAGATTATCCAGTTGCATGGGGTTCCCGTATCTATTGTATCGAATTGGGATCCCAGTTTTACGGCTCACTTTTGGGAACTTCCAACAGGCCATGGGGACTCAGTTGACGATGAGTACAACATTTCATCCCCTGACTGACGGTCAGTCAGAGAGGACCATCCAGATACTATAGGACATGCTACAAGCATGTGTCATAGACCTCAAGGGTAGCTGGGAAGAGCATTTACCCTTAGTGGAGTTCGTATACAACAACAGTTATCAAACGAGCATTCAGATGGCACCTTATGAGGCACTATATATGAGACCTTATCGTTCTCTGGTGTGCTGCACGGAGGTTGGAGAGAGACCCTCTACGAGTCCAAAATTGATTAGAGACACCTCGGAGAAGGTGGAATTGATACGGAAGCATCTTCTCACGACTCAGAGCCGACAAAAGAGCTACGCTGCCAGAGGTTTATCGGGCCCTTTGAGGTACTCGAGATGGTGGGTACAGTGGCTTATAGATTGGTGTTACCGCCAAATTTATCGAGTGTTCACGTAGTGTTCCATGTCTCTATGCTCCAAAAGTACACTCCAAATGTGACACATGTGGTGAATTTGGGTGAGTTGAGTGTTTATGCGGATGGGACCTTCGAGGAGGGACCAGTACGTATCATGGATAGCCGGGAGCAAGTTTTGTGAGGCAAGTTTTTAAGGCTAGTGAAGGTGTTGTGGCAACACCGAGTTGTGGAGGAGGCGACATGGGAGCATGAGAATATCATACATACCAATTATCCATTCATGTTCGAGAATGGAGGTACATTTCTATAATATTACGCATAGTATAAATGTTGCATATGCATGCGGTTGAGTGTGTATGTGTGTATGAATTTAAGGGATGAAATTATTTTAAGGGGGGAAGAATGTAAAACCCGGGTAAATTTGAACTTTTATGAAAAATGGCAAAACGGTAATTTGCCACTACAGTACGGGTTGCAAACCTGAATTTTTTTAGAACTCGGATGACGAAACGAACCTCACCTTTGGATTCGTCTCACGAAATCTAGCTATCTTGTCAATTTTTATCGAATTTCGAGATAGTCAGATTTTTTAACGTTTTACAAGACGGTCGAGTCTCAGGTGACCCAAAATGGGATTTTTAAATAAAATTTTGAAAGTTGAAAAATAATTTGAGGCAAGTTAAAATAAAAATATTTTGAACTTAAATCAGGACGAAATTTAATCGATTCGGGGCAAAAACGAATTCGAAACAAAAAGGGTCATGTGGCGCATTGTGGCCAAGCAATTAGAGGGTATAAATAGGGGAAAAATTTGATTTCTCCCCCATTTATGTTCAATCATTACCCGATGGAGAGAGAGATAAGGAGAGAGAAAGAAAATGNACCCGATGGAGAGAGAGAGAAGGAGAGAGAAAGAAAAGGATTTCTCAAGCTTTTATCTTGTGATCAAAGGCCAAACTTTGGTCGAATCACCCTGGGTCGAGAACAAAATTTTTTCTCCTCGACGTGGGCTACAAGACCATACCAAAAATTAAAGATTTCACCGAAGTTCCCAAAAAATGGGACTTGAGAAAATCAAGGGTTTGAGCTTGATTGAAGTCCTTGAAGGCTTCCTACGATCGTTTTACGCTTCAAGAGGTAGGGTTCCCTTCTACTCAGGTTTATTTTCTAACCTTGGGCATAATATGAAATGGGTATGTTGATAGAAATAGATATTACTTGCCTACTGTTGTGAAATTGATGGAAATGGATGTAGAAATGGTTTAAAATGAAATCCTAACTTGAGATTGAAATGTGGAAATTACATGTGTAATTCCATGGAAATGTGATCGATGGATATGTTATATGTTTACATTATTGCCTTAATGAGTTTAGTGTGTTAATTGCATGATTATGTGATAACATGCATGGAAATTGTGTATTACATTGTATTTGCACGGAGGCATCGCATCCATGGGCATGAGACATGGGAGTGGGTGTGTGTGAGTGTGCATGGTTGGATCAAACACCATACTTGGTGGTTGATGGGTGGGCTTCGAAAAGTTGGATTGAAGATCCGATTAAGTCGCACGATTGCATGAAAAATTTGTGTCAGGTATAGCAAGAATAGCTACACTCTCCCTCGGGTGCAAGACACAACTACCTGGTTCATACACTCCCCTAAGGTGAAATTTCAAAAAAAGTGTAATGGTGTACGGAATCGGCAATGAGATTCCGAGAAATCCTCTACCCAACAAAGACACACAATTTTGTTTTATAAAATACTTGGTTCGTACACTCACATGAGGCAAAATTTTTAAAAAGTGTACTTGTTTTATTAAAATAGTCATTCGATGTGGAACATCCAACAATGACTTGGTTTTATAACCACATGACTTTATTTCGAAATGATCATTGGATGTAATATATCAATGATGAATTTTTCATACATTGGCATTGCATTGTGTGGTGGGAGCCAGTAAGGGCTGGGGTTAAAGGGGCATGAGTGAGTCTCATCTCATTTAATGGCATGACATTGCTAAATTCAAACATTTACTAGTATATTATTGTTTGGGATGTTGTTGCTTGTTAAATGTTGCATGAACATTTCATATGTACTTAGGTTGGGGAGTAGCCTCTGTAGGAAATACTCTACTGGGCATGACTCACCCTATACGGGAAACATTTCAAGTGCGGAATGCATGTCAAAGGAAGACCCTCACAAGGGACCTTAAGGATGAAGAAAGCCGGGATGTGACTTTATTTTGAGTTTTTGTAAAATTGTTATGAAAACTTTGTTTTGGTATGTAAATTCATGAAAATGATTGTAAGAGAACTTGTTCTTAATTAGGTTGATGTATAAATGTAGTGTTACATGAGTTGGATGGAAATAATATATCTTGAAATGAATTAGAAATGAAAAGCAGGTGAAAAAGGCAAAATTGGGCAAGACCTACCAATAGATCGCTATCCAGTGGGCAACACCTACCGGTAAGATCTCGTACAGGCAAAATTTTGGTTATCAGCTACAATCTACTGGTAGGACTTTTCTAGTAGGCAACACCTACCGGTAGGTTGTCCCAAAATCTAAAAATTTAAAACTGTTTTGCCAAGATTTTGGGCTTAAAAAAAGAATATAAATGGACATAAAACAAGAATAAATTATGGTATATTAAACCCGGGTGGGTCAAATGGAAATTTATGCATGTGTTATACGTGTGGGTAACAATCCCAGTTAAAGGGATTCTAATGACGTGATGGTAGATCGGACGACAATCATGGGTATTTTCGGGGGTTGACAAATAGTCAACGGTTGCCAAAGGACCCCCCAATTTTAGGGGTATCACATTACCCCTAAGACCCTTTTGGGGTAGATGTCATTTGCTTCTTCCCAGAACTAGTGGAAGATGACTGATTCTCTTTCTTCTTGTCCTTAGCATCGGCCTCTCGGATGTTCTTAGCATCTTCTACTTCCCTCTTAGTGGTCATGGTCATCTCGACCATCGAGTCCACATCTTGTAGGCAGTGGCCCACAATCTTTCCCTAGATGGACAACTTCAAGCCATCCTCATATCTTCTCACTTTGGCTAAATAAGTGGCCATGTAATCACCGGGCAAGCTAGCTCTATGAACTTAGCCACGTTTTCATCACCATCATGGTCCCTTACTTCAGATCTAGAAATTCATGGGCTTTCACTTGGTGAAGTGCCCACAAAGTACTTGCCCATGAAGAGCTCACAAAACTCTTCCCAAGTTATTGCCTCATTATTCTTTTAGGCCTTTGCCTAATTCCACCATGGATAGGCATCTCCCTCTAGTTGAAATGATGCTAGTCATATCTTGGTGGTGTTGGATGTGATCTCCATAGCCTCTAAGATCTTGTCTACTTGTTGGAACCAATGACCAACCACCATTGGATCCGCCTTTCCCATAAAGGTTGGTGGCTCATGTTCCTTGAACCTTTAGCGGTTGTTCGAGCCTCTTTGGCCCATGTTGGCGCTAGCTTGTGCAAAGGTAGCAGTTATTGCACCCATAGTCTACCTGAAGGCTTGTTAATTAAAGGCCAGTGGTGGTGGTGGTTGGTTGTTCCGTCCATAGATGTTATGTTGATCATGAGATGGAGCTCACGCATGCAATGCAAACCCAAGCCTTCCACCGGCTCCCATAACACATGTCATACCATACGTACGCATCTGTACATTCCAAGCCCCTGCCATTGATTTTAGACATCCAATGACCATTTTAAAAAACATTTTGTCTTTCTTGGGGTCGGTATTTGTGGACTTCCATCAACGGTCACCTAACCGACAAGGCATCCATGGACTTCCACCAACAGTTTTTCATACACTGACTCATTTTATGGACTCAATACCATTGGGAGTGCATATCCAAAATTATTGGATCTCACACCCAATGGAGAATCTAGCCCTTCTTGCTAACATCGACATGTTTATTCAATACAAACTCGTACAANCATTGGGAGTGCATATCCAAAATTATTGGATCTCACACCCAATGGAGAATCTAGCCCTTCTTGCTAACATCGACATGTTTATTCAATACAAACTCATACAACTCAATCGAACTTAGGTCCAACTTTCTCGAGCCCACGTATCAACCCACCAAGGATTGTGTTTGATCAAAAACAATCACACACTCACACTCATATTGAATGCCCATGAATTTGATGCTACCCATGTATATGCAAATGTAATGTATGATTACACTTCATACCATTAGGCAATTAAATTGTATAATTATAATTTATATTACATGCTCATCATATCATAAAGCATATAGTGATATCCACTTCCACAAACATTTCCAAGCAGGTTATACATGATATCAATCCAATTGCATACTTGACTTCCTAAGCATTTTATCAAATATAGTAGGCAACATTATGTAAACACATAGCATGCCCAAATAACACATGCTTCATGAAACTCATATCAAGCAATTTCATCAAACTCAAATCATACAAGAATTAGTTTTAACATATTCTTATACCCATTTTTCATATTCTAACAACACTAGGTATTTGTTATACATGAGAATTTATCTCTAACACGATAACTATTTCATATTTCAGCCCTAGATAGGAAAGGAAACCTACCTCTTGTAGCATATGTCCGCGTAGTAGAAGCCCCAAAAACCCATAATCAAGCTTCTCAGGATTTATCCCAAAATTCCTATTTTTTAGATTTTGGAGAAAATCGTGATCGTTGGTATGGATGTGTAGCTCTCATTGCATAGAGCGACTTTTACTCTTAACCCAAAGCGATCCCATGGCTGGATCTTGGCGGAACAAGGGAAGAAGGTAAAGAGAGCTTTTAGTTTTCTCTCTTTTCTATGTCTCTCAATTTTCGGAAATGGCTAAAGAAAATGGGCAAAGAAATCTAATTTTCTTCCCCTTTTTATATTCCTCAAACACTTTGCCCTCATTGTGCCACATGTCTCATTTCATTTGGTCCAATTTTATCCCGAATAAATTAAATCTTAACCCGTGTTAAGTCTAGTGTATTTTTGTTGAACTAAATTTATATTATTTCCCAGGTTTCGATAATCAAATCTAATCGCATTTATTTTAGTCGTGGTGCCCGATCCCCTCATAAAACGCAAAAAATTCAACTATCTCATAATTTGATAAAAATTAACTAGGCAACTAGATTTTGTGACACAAATCCAATGGTGAGATTCGTTTCATCATCCGAGTTCTAAAAAATTTTGATTTTTTAACCCGTGTAGTAACTACTAAATTATCGTTTTTCCTTTTTTAATAAAATTTTAATTTTTCCTAGGCTTTACAAGTAGTGCTCTCTTCTTCCCCTNTAACCCGTGTTAAGTCTAGTGTATTTTTGTTGAACTAAATTTATATTATTTCCCAGGTTTCGATAATCAAATCTAATCGCATTTATTTTAGTCGTGGTGCCCGATCCCCTCATAAAACGCAAAAAAATTCAACTATCTCATAATTTGATAAAAATTAACTAGGCAACTAGATTTTGTGACACAAATCCAATGGTGAGATTCGTTTCATCATCCGAGTTCTAAAAAATTTTGATTTTTTAACCCGTGTAGTAACTACTAAATTATCGTTTTTCCTTTTTTAATAAAATTTTAATTTTTCCTAGGCTTTACAAGTAGTGCTCTCTTCTTCCCCTACAACTTGCCCAGGGAAAGTCTCTACATCTTCCAACTTGATAATAGAAAGGATGAGATTAGGATAAACTGTTGAGCCTAGCAACAAAACTTCTCAAAGACAACATCCGAATATCCCATGTCGAACTATGTAAAATTATTTGATTTTTGAAAAGCAACAATGGCATCTGATTAACCCTAAATAGTGCATAAAGGAATTAGGGTTTAGGGTTAATTGTGTGCACAAATTAGGTTAAAGTGATTAATTTCTAAAATATTAGGGTTAATGTGTAGTTTGTATAATTTGTAAGGTTTCAAGCATAAATACAGAAGTTTGAGAGGATTAAAGTGTGGAAGCTGAATAAA